>JAFIRS010002540.1:0-205184 GCA_018342105.1 Gonioctena quinquepunctata
TCTACTATTTTACTTTATTCTTAGTGTACATTTTACTTTATACATGTCTATATACACTTATATGTTATACATTGTACTATTTTGACGACCCACTAACTCTATGTTTTATTAGTTTGGAAATAAATATCTATCTATCTATCTATCTATCATGTCGGCTTCTTGGTACATAGAACGTGTTCAAGGCATGACTCGCAACAAAAGTCGACAACGCAGTGCCCGATCTGAATGGCCGTAAGCAAATCGTACAAGTCGGTACTCAAAATTCTATTTCCTGGAAAATTACATGTGGAGTGCCTCAGGGCAGTATTCTTGGCCTATTATTCTTTACTTTGTACATATCACTCCTCCCACTCCTCTCGTCTTGTAACTATCACCTTTATGCTGATGACACGCAGCTATATTTTTCTTTTCAGTATCCTGATGTATCCGAAGCAATTCAGTGCATCAACAAAGACCTTGAGGAATTATCCAATACTTCGAGACATCACTGTATGAAAATAAACCCAAAAAAGTCAATAGATCTTTTATTCTGTAATGACAACACTTTAGCACTTATTGAGGATAGAGTCTAACTTGAAATTTCAGGTACCTCAATTCCAATCGAAACACATTGGAGAAATTCAGGTCTAATCGTTGACACTACATTGAGATTCGAAGAACATATATCTTCTTAACTCAGAATTGCATATGCCACACTGAAACTGATTCATTCTCTACGACAATTTCTCTCGTGTGAACTGAAAATAATGTTATGTGATTCACTTGTATTATCACATTTCAATCATTGCAATATAGTTTATAGCCCCTGCTTAAACAGTGATGAATTTAGATGAGTTCAGAAGCTTCAAAATTCTTGTGTCCGACTAGCTCATGGAATAAGAAAATATCACCACATCTCTGGGAAGTTTAGGGAAATGGAATGGTTGAACATGTATAACCGTCGAACTTCACTTTTTGCATGTTTGGCCCATAAAATCTACATGACAAAAACATCCCCCTACTTACATAACAAACTTACTTATAGAACAGATGTTCATAATTTGAATATCCGCAAAAAAAAACCTTCTTCGTGTGCCAAGGCATGTGAAAATGATTTTCAAAAGATCGTTCTCCTATGACGTGGCAGTCTGTGTCAACAATTTGCACAGATTCGATCCTTCTTCATTATCATCCTGTACAAAATCATTCAAAGTGAAATACAGGAAATATATTTAGTCCATACAAAAATAATCTTACAAATGTATACACGTTTCTTTCTCCCACTCTTCCTCACCTCTTCTCTCTCACTGTCTACTTTTCCTCTCTCTCTCTCTTCCTCTCCCTCTCTCTCTCTAGTTCTCTCAACTGTTTTTTCAAGATATCATTTGCTACTCAAATTTAGTTACTTGATTTGTTCACTGGCACTGGTGGAAGAACAGGGGTGGATGCGTCCACAACAGCCCCAATAAATTATCAAAAATTGGTATACTCATTCTAGAGCAACGTCAACTACCCCTATCCATGTTTTAACAAAACACGCAACACAAAGCTAATATCAGTTATTCAATTCACGGTCACCACCGATTGCAGTAAAAGGTGGTGAATTTTCATTACGTAAAAAAAATCTTCCGAGTCTAAATGTTTTATCCTGTCACCCACTGAATGATGATGGGATGAGGGGAAGCACGCGGAGTCACGTGCATAACCTAGTAGGAACAACACAAAGAAAAACAGGAAAAAAACAAATTCTACTCGGAATAAGGTACGCGGGTATCCGCTAGTGTTACAACCCCAAATAGGTCAAGATTGAGAGATTACTATACTATACCCGTCGTCAATATATGAAATGTTACAAAAAAATGACCTGCTGAATAAATAGGATGGATAAGGCACTGACAACAATTAGACGACTGGAAGTTGAGCAATACAGAATACTATACAAAATACGTTTATTTAATGAAAAATAAAACTCATAGAACAGTATGAAAATAATATCTAAATGGAAAAAATTTACGAAATTGCCATTTCCATTACAAACTGAATTTATTAAAGTTTCGTCATCGTCGGACATTCTACAGTCACACTTTTTGTTTAACCGACATGACCTAACCTCAAAACAAACATACAATCGTTTACTAGCTTCTCCTCCATTTTGAGTGGAAAATCAAATTTGAATATTGAAAGAAGGTTTTCGAAAACAATACGCCTTCACTGAAACAAAATACTCACCTGTAAAACATTTGATCCCAACTTTTTGAGACCCCTTCCAGTGAACGTTATATTTCTCAACTTAGACGGAAGTTCTCCAGACATTTCTTTATCCAAATTGTTATCGGTGGGTGCATCTACCTAACAAATTAGTTATATTAATGTATATATTAATAATTTAAATATTATTTTCCTGAATATCTTACGTGTATCTCCAGACTCCTCAATCCCGAACTGAACTGAAGGATTGTAGGAATATTGAAGTTTTTGATGTTCGGGTAATAATTCAGTTTCAGTGTCCTCAGCGAATACATTTTGCAGAATGCACCTGACTGAAATAAAACCAAATTATTTTGTCAGAATGTATACCAAAAATATACCAAAAAATATCATGCTCTTACATAAATACTTATAATGCATACAATACATTTAACGACTGGTTGGTTTAAATGATAATTTTTTTGTTCACCCTTTGATCTAAAACTGTATAAAATATGTATTTTATCGAGTGGACAAACATGCAATTGAAACCTCATCAATTTTATTGTCATGATGGAATATCACAACTTTTTGTTTAATTTTTAATAAATGACAATAGAATAGATCTTCGAAGCGAATTATTGTGGTCATGTTCGATCAAAAGTGTAAACTTACACAACAGGAAATTGATATTTGCATCATAAAATTATATTGATTTCCATGAAACGAGTAATTGGAATGACCTCCCAATTCCTATAATATAATTGATATCACAATTGTGTATGACGAGAAATTATCTTTCATATATTTAACATACAGATTTGCCTAATACATAATGTTAGCCTTCAAATATATATTTATATTTATTTTTATGAAACCATGATTTAACTGTGATGTTTCCAATCTTTCTTCAATTCTACTTTCCAGCATTTCCTTTAGAATTACGTTAAATTAGGTTAGAAAACATACATAGATATTTTTTTTAAATTAATATACGAGAAAAATTATCCAAAATCTTTCTGGCGAAATTCGCCGTGTATGAATGAAAAAGGACAGTGGAAAAATATTTGGAAAAATTCGGGTGAATTACTTAATTTTGATGCATCATTATACAAAATTGCTAGGCAGTCTTAGTGTTTTTTTTGCAGATGCAAGAAGTAACATAGAAACGTTGAAACAGATAATGCCACCATAGAAAAAGTAATATTATTTGAAAAATCATTATGAATATGAATGAATATTATGAATCAAGTCAAAAAAACAAAATCTACCGAAATCTCGGTCCTGGTAAATTGAAATAATCATATGAATGACAAATCTTATTTTCCAATTTAACGTCATTATTAAGAGGTAGAAATGATGCCACTTTAGATAATCCAGAATTGGTCAATGGATAAAACGAAAGTGTAAGATCATAGTCAGCGCCCTCCTACAAAATGTTTGGAAAAGCTGTCAAATATTTTCCTATGGTATGTGAATGTTTGGCTTATATAGGATAATAACAAACAGAAGTTACGTGAATATCTCATTCGTGTTTCCCATTTGGAAATAGTTATTCAATCAACTAGTGTATTAATGGTGGCGATTAATGATCGAGATATTTCATATACGCGATGGATGCCTTGTCACAAGAGAAAATGTTTGTTTCCGCAAGACCTAATTCATAAAGATGCGAGGAAAAATTGGCATGGTTTAGTTTTAAATGATCAATAGCGATGGAGTATGACCTTGGCACATTAAAGTTAACAACGTATGTATGTATTCTAGTAAAGTGATTATTAGATATTTCAGCAAACTATTTCCAACAAATCTCCCAACTGTTTCTCATCTTATTTTTTCCCGAATCAATAATGTCGTTAAATTCCCATCTTTTATTTGTGAATTTAAAAAAAGTTGTCGGGTTTTTAGCCCGCAGTTATATCTATGATACTTTTCAGGATATATCTTACCTCTAATGAATTCAGGTCAACATTTCTGATGTCCAGCTCAACCAAATGATCTGCTACACCAAGCAAACTCGTGTTACTCAAAAACGTTATGGGATTGTCTACCATGAAAAGGTATCGTAGCTCCAACAAAGAATGAGTTACAATTGGCACTGCGGTTAAATCGTTGTAGTTCAAGTTGAGACTTTGCAAATTGGTCATGTTGGTCGCCATTTCGGGAGGAACAGTGGGCAGCGAGTTGTGGGCCAAAGATAGTGATACCAAGTTAGGCGTCGGTAAAGTCGGAACCTGCGAAAGTCAAATGGATTCTTGAAAATTTCATTGGACTGGGGTATTGAAATCTAGCTAGACTTTTGAAATTAATTTGAGAAACGTATTTTTTATTTCATTCAGTAAAGTCTTTTTTGTAATTAATTATTGAGAATTAGTGTAGCTGGATTGTTCAGATGAATCAAACCTAATCACCTCATGTGATTGATTGTATGCCATTTGAATGCTTCAACGAACGATATGTTTTCCTGATTCTGGATAATGTTCAATTATACAATTTTTAATGTGTATTCTTATCTTGTAAGAGATTGTAATAAACTTTTTGTTCCATCCTTGTATATTCAAAAATAATTATTCAATCGAATCACTTCACGCAATTCGCAGTGTTTCTCCATAGCTAATAAACCGGTGCTGAGTTAGTAGTCACTGAGGCACGGACGAATAACGTCACTGTGCCGACTCGGTTGTTATGACCGATACATTTTTTCGGAATACACTGTTGATAGTTGAGTATATCTTTTTTCCTTCATTGAATTGATTATTCATGAACATATTATTGGCTTACCGAAGCTTATAATTATGAAAATATCATAACCAAACTGCATATGGTTAGGGGTTAGAAGTAATAAAGTGTTGTTTAAAATTGTGTGAAATTGTTTTTAACCGCCAACTTAGTTGCAAAGCAACCCTCGAAACTCAGAGACTTGTATGAGTTAAGAAGACGGGGACCTTGGCTTTTTGAGTGTCATCCGAAGCACTACTCGGCTGGTAACCGTGGACAATCCGAAGGATTGATATCTAGGTACCAAGAATGTTCGGTTGGTCACCTATCTCGTCCCGCTCAACGAAACTACAGAAATAAACTTTTATTTCAGTAGCCGTGTCGAGATTCGAACTTGGACCATCTGGACATCAGCCAGCGCCTCTACGCGCACAACCACCAGCCCAGTCTATGCTCACGTTCTCGCAAAATCGTTGCTCATCGCAGAATTTCCGAATTCCTCATCTGTTCCATATTTTCCAAATTGACTATCTTTAAACGTATTTTTGGATTTAAGTAATATTTTTTGGTGTAATTTGCATATAATTTTCGTGGTTTTAAACTTTATTTCAACAAGTCGTGCTCGACTTTCTTTCTGCTATTTTTCTCCCGAAGGTTCACCGAATTGTATTATTTTCAGTATTTCTGTTATTGTGCATGTTCGGAAAGCTTATGTCTATTCCTATTAAAAAAAATGTCATTTTGAGGACAATAAAGAATTTGATTTGATTGATTTGAGAACGCATATTTAATCTTGTTTCAGACGAGAGGTTCAACGTTTAATTTGTGAAAACAGTATCTACGCTCATTCAAATTTCAGATACCAGATAATTGGTGAATTCCAGTGGGGCATTTTCAACCTACCTAACTGTGGCTGTGTATGATCATCATCGGAAGTCTTACAATCACTGGAAGCTGAGAGCAACCGAGTTGACTATTTTGTGACATCCAGGCACTACGATTCCAGGACAATTTCTCAGCTAACACTTATTTCTTATAATATATGATATCTTTGAGGTTATGTTATCGTTTCTTTCGGAGAAATGAATGCAACCTGAGAGAATTTATTCTCTGGCTTTACTTGTCACATACTACTCAATTTCATATAATATTTTGCTCATTGATTAAAAATTTCAAAATTGTATTACTACCGTTCAACTCAATCAATCATAAATGAAAGGCTTATCTTGAAGGACCAGAAGGTATTTCATTTTCTGTTCACTCTTTCCTCGTACCAGAGAAGTTCAGGGAATATAATTGTACAGAGGGGACTTGAAACCTTCTATATATCTTATCTTCTGTCACAAGATTTATTTATATATCTCTCATCTGTCTTCATTCGGAAGAATTATCTATACATCTTATCTCTCTTCATTTGGGATATTCATTGGGCCTATCTTTCAAGAAGTGTTGGCCAAGAAATACTAGTAATCAGTTAATATTCTTTTCATTTATGAACTATAAACATTGGAGGTGTACAGTTTGAATAAATCACTGATTTTCGGAAAAAATTTATTGTTGTAAACTATTATTACCCAACAAGTTAGACTGGTGACGTCGTGTCAAAAATTGCAATTACTGTTATCTCCCTTAGCTATCCCTGATGGTAATGGTACATTAAAAAAAGCTGAACATTATAAACAGCATTTCAAATGTCATAAATCCCAGATGATATTACAATATCGTATTATGGATTCAGCCAAGGCGTTATAGATTATGAGCAGGTTTTCATTATTGAGTATATTTCTCAATCGATAAATCTTGTGATCAATTTACGGAGTCTTTTTACCGTATATTCTATATGTTCTTTCCATCTTAGGAATTGATCAACCATAACTCCTAGATATCTAACTTTTTCAACTGATAAACGTCGCATTTATCAGTATTTGAACAGGAGAGTTTGTGAATTTTCATATGACTGATACTTGGTTGATCTGTTATTGTTAATTTGAAGGTAATAAATTTCGTTTTGTCAACATTGAGGCTCAATAGATTACTGTTCAGCCTGGTGAATAGTTTTTGTAGACCTTGTTTTGCGTCATCCCATGTTTTTCCAGTGAAAACAACTGCAGTGTCATCTGCGTGTGAAACTAGGAGTCCATTTAAACCAGCTTCATTAAATATATTATTGATATACAGTAAAAACAGAATGGGCTCCAAAACTGTACGTTGGTACACCCATGCTTACAGGTAATGGGGTGGTGTAAGAATCATTTATTTTGACCCCTTGTTTCCTATCAGTCAAGTAATCTCTTATGAGATCGAGTGCGACACCTCTTATACCAATATCATATAAGCGTTAAAAAAGAATATCATAATTGACAGTATCAAACGCCTTGGCTGAATCCAAAAACACTGCCATGCATTTCTGGTTATTTTGGAAATTGGTGAAAACTGAGTTGACTATTTCGAAAACTGCTTGTTAAGTAGATACATTTTCTCTGAAGCCAAACTGGGAATCAGAAATTATGTGATAGGTTTCACAGTAACTCACCACTCTGTTTTTGATACATTTTTCGAATGCTATATTATTTATTACTGTAATTGTCCTCTGATTTGAATATTGGTGTAGTACGGGACTATCTAAATCTTTATGTAATATTTCTAGTCAATAGTATACAATTGAAAATGTGGCATAGGGTGGTGTTTTTTTAGCAGATAAACTGAGATTTCATCTGGGCCTGGCGCAGTATTATTTTTGAGTTTTGGAATGATATTCACGATCTCGTTCTTAGTTACGGGGTAGAAAAATGGAGATTATTTTCTATTTATTTTTCTAAAACTGGTTGTGGTGTTATTTCTCTTACCTACACTCGTGAAAAATTCATTGAAGTAATTGGCTTTTTCTTTATCCGATTTGAGTACTTGATTGTTATTATACATTATATCTGTAACATGAATTCCACTTACCAAAGAAAGTGACACATTGTCCAACTTCAAATGCATCAAAGAGTATTCTAGTCCTTGGAAACTCAATCCATTGGGCTCTAGAGCTAACTGACCATTATGACTCAAATCCAGATTAGATAATCTTGGTAAACCCCTAAATGTACCAGCGTCTATTTGAGCCAATCGATTGTAAGACAAATCCATAAAATTCAGTCTCTGGAAAACAATAGTTATAATTTTGGATACATGAGGAATATATCTTCATATGAGATATATTGCGGGAATGAAATAAACTTCCACAAAGGTTCATCAAAAATTGTATAGTGAAGCAGGTTCCTCATTCTCTACAAAAAAATGCTGGATAATGAGCATCACACGCTATGCAATTCAACATGCTTTTACTGATAAAGATCGAATAACAGTATGTATGTTTATTGTATGCAACAATGCAGTTACATAAAAACGGGAGGGGTTAGCTTATGGCTGTCTTCCACCCCTCCTACAAACTTTACTAAATAGAATAAATTCGTATAATACAAATTGTAAATATACAAAATATTGTTTTATAGGGGTGCAGCGTTCAATATAATATACATTTACAAATAAAAATGTTTATCGAATAATGTAAAGATATAAAAAAATATATCTAAAGAATCAGTCATGCTAGATATTAAAGATGATTTGAGATATGATTTCAATTGGAATATCGATGAGCTCAAAACTGGAATGATCGAGAATGATCTTGATATTCCATGTGAGGATAGATCATCGATTTCACTAGTTTCAATTCAATTTCTTTGGAAAGTTGATATTTAAATTTATAGATTGATTTCAATTTGAAAAACTCTATTCTGAATACATGTTATGATTATGAAAATTCAAACTTTGATCGATTATTACACCAAGATTTCTTGATGAATCGACCCATTCAATATTGGTATGCCTCATTTTGAGAGTACGCTGTCTTAAACATCGATACTACTTCTTAAAATGAAAGACATTGTGATTGCTCGATAGAAGGCGCGGACGGGCAACTTCAAAATTTCAAATAGCATGGGGGGTCGAATGGCACATCGTTGGAAATATAATTCAATTCTCTTTCCAACCATAAAGTGTTTTTCAATTTCGTTAATACGTTTTTTCACAATATGCTTTCGAAATGTCAAGTACAAGTGCAGATCTGAATGGTACCCTTACCTCAATAACTTTTGAATGGTTTGATGTGGAACAATGGAACAGAAAATATTTTGAATGGTATTACCGATCCTACTTTTTGAGAAACAAAATATTACAATTATTCGACAGAGGGCGCTGGGGGCACATCAACTAGAAAATTTAGAAAGGCATAGTGGTCGTTGAAAAGGTATTTACATTTTTCTTTCAACCATGGTTGTTCTACGGAATCACAATTGCGATGAGGAACACGAAATATGGTCAATAGAGGAGAATTCTTGACTTGAATTTTATTATTTTCGAATTCATTTCAAAGCTCAATTAGGTAGAGATTTTTAATCCACACAATTATCCAATTTCCGAACCAAATAATACCCAATAATTTTTTTTCTTATAACCATAATTGACCATATCATTTATGGCTACTTACCTGCACTTCGTATCAAAAAAGATGTGCAACTCGACCTATGCATAATGTATCATCTCTCAAAAAATTGGATCGGTAAAACCATTCCAAATAATTTCTGTTGCATTTTCACATCAAACCGTTCAAAAGTTATCGAGGTAAGGGTACCATTCAGATCCGCACTTATACTTGACATTTCAAATTCATATTGTGATAAAACATATTGACGAAATATTAAAAAAAACAAATCAATCGACCAATCACAATGTATTCCATTTCAAAAAGTAGTATCGGTGATATCATTGAAAATGGTTTTTGTCGCGTTGTTCTACGCCGCACTGTATGAGACGTCTCTGTCTTTGAGATCCCAAACAAAGTACAACAGTTTTATTCGGATTTATACGAAGGCCATGTTCTCTGAATGAACTGTGGTGTCATCAAGATCTTCATTGATGTTTTCTACAAAGATATCGGAATATGAGTGATCATGTGGCGTGTATAATTGAATATCATCTGCATAGAGATGGACTTGGCAGAAGCTCAAAACCACTGGAAAATCCAAAATGAATAAGAGGTCCCAGGCTACTGCCCTGAGGGACTCCAGAAGTAGTTTCCTCGATACTTAAGCAAAGCCAGTTACCACCCATCGTTATTATTTGTGATCTTGCCCGAACATAATTACTCATTAGCCTCAAAGCAGTTTCCTGGAACCCGATAAATTTCAATTTTGTCCAAAGAATCTCAAAATTTACTTGGTCGAAATCTTTGCTCTGATCTAGGAGAACTAATATTGTTGGTAAATATTTATTTATATGGGTACATATATCATTAGTCACTTTTGATAGGGCAGTATTTTTTACAGAAGCCTCCCACTGTGCAAGAATCATACCCAGGAGATGTATTAGCGTTAAATTCTTGTACCCGTGATGACGTATCTGAGAAAACATAATTTATAAGGTATGGAGACGTGATATTGCGATGTTATTATAAGTATTGTCACTAATACAGCCCGAAAAATCATCACAGCTTCATTTCGTACCGAACGAACTTTGAGAGATCTCTAAAATATTTTGGTGATTTATTTATAGCAATATGTCTCATTTATAACTTTCGGATGTACTGGTTTCACAACATTTCATTACCATGGGGACGTCGAAGATACGTTTGGTGGTTAACGTAACTGATTCGTTGCAAAAACGTTCTCATCTGGACTTGTGTTTTATCTTTGTCTAATCTAACCTAACCTCAAATAAGTGGCGGTATTTCATTTATTGTTTATCGATCTCTTGTGCCGGTTCTATACTAAGTGAGTTTTTTTGAGTGAACAAATCATTGATAGTATTATCTACAAGAAAATCAATATGCGAGGAAAAAATTATGTGTCACATCATCATATTGTTTTCTACTAGGAGGGTGATTAATAAAATCTCAATATGATGGTTTAATTTGTTTGTGGCATCCGTTTTGCCAAAAAATTTGCACCCTAATTCCAAGAATCAAGTGAAAATATATGAAAAATTCAAATTTTTTAATTTTAAATGTTTTTTCATTGACTTGGTGCAAAACTCAATATTCATGTTTTTTGGTGTTAATAAAGGTTGTTATTATTATTATAGAGTTATATATTATATGTATGTATTCCCGTATGTATTCTATACCAAGAAAGAATTGATATACTATCAAACTACGTAAGGTGTTCCTAAAACTCAATGGACAAAATATATAGTTACCAGCTCTGTAACAAAAGTAGTTCGATTCCTAAAAATATGCACCGGAATTAAATATCTCACCTTGAACCTGGCCAACAAACCCCCATGCGATAGGGAAGAAATACTGTTCCAAGATAAATCGAGCTCACAAATAGTAATGGCTGTAGCAACCGACATACTACTGAGAGGTAGTTTGCTGAGCAAATTGTGAGATATATCCAGCCTTTCCAATCCTTCTTCCCTGAACAAATTATCTGGTAGAAAACGTAGGCGGTTGTGGGAAAGATCGACTAGTCTCAAATAGCTCAGAAATCGAAATAGGTCGCTAGGAACATCTGCGATGCGATTATGAGAAGCATCCAATACCTGAAATGAAAAAAACATGAATATTCATAATATTCCACACTCAATTGCTAAATAGAAGTAGTTTTGACTGTAGGAGGTAGTGACCAATTCATTTATCACATACGCATAGCTCAAATATGTCCCCATTTGAAGAATTTGGAGTTTTTTTATTTTTCACACAAATAAACGTTTCTATCCAAATAAAATACCCTATATATAATTTTACTGATTATAAAAGTAGTCCATGTCAGATGAAGTTCTAATTAATTAGTAGAAAAAAGAATTGAAGTCTGCACCACAGTAAAAAGCATTCATTTCTAGGAAAGAAATTAGCAATGCATTTCGGCAAAATATTTTGCCATCTTCAGGCTCCCTAAATTGTACATTAAAACGATACAAAGGTGACCATCTTCTATTACCATGAAAATAAACATAACATCTTACACATACATTGAAGATAAAATGTCAACTGATTAATAAACAGAAGATATCGACTAAATTGATTTCGTGGAAAGGTGTACAGAAGGTCATCTCTTCGAGAAAGCTTGTACTGAGGGGGTAGATCATTTTGTTAAACTAGGTAAGGTCATCAAATATCCTAAAAATATAAAAAGGTGAAGACAGGTGGCGTAGCAATTAATTTCGTTTTAATAAATGAATTTATTTGAAGTTGATCTAAATCAAGTTTAGATGAAATGGATTGTTAGAAGTGAGAGAGCCATAATCATGGTGGTTGTGGGTGTGTGTGTGTATGTGTTTGTAGAAATTATGGGTTGAGAAAATAATTGAAATGTGTTTGTTCATTGACACAGGTGGAATTGGGTGACTTGGTGGCTTTATTAATTTTCTAAGACTCCAAGAAGATCGAGGGTAAACCTTTCTCGCATTAATGTAGCACCTCCGTATTTATATGTGGGTCGAAATTATGTTTTGAATCGAGAATATGTTTGGCGAATGGAGAAGAAGTGTGGGTAATGTGGCTGTTTTTATGTTTTTGGATTTGTTTGGAATGTTCATTGACCCTTGTTTAATTTTTTTTCTGCTTATTCCAACGTAACAAACGTCACATTGAGAATGGGAACAGTTGAGTCGGTATACTCCGGATTTGTATGTAATGGTTATATTGTCTTTTGTGTTTACTAAATGTTTTGATAAATTGTTGACTGTATTAAAGGAAATTTGAGTGTTTCCTGGATGATTTTTGAAAAGTTTAGCAATCTTGTTTGTTATGGTGCCGTAGTACCTTAAACATATGTAGCTAGTGTTGGGTTTGGTTTTCGTATTAAGTTGTTTGTTCAGGTGTTTGTTCATATTTTTATGATAAAGTTTGTCAATTAGATGTCCTGGGTATCCATTTTGTTCAGCTATTCGATTTATAATAACCAGTTCTTCTTCGAAGTTAGTTGAGTTCAGAGAAATATTGAAGAGCCTATGGATCAAGGAGTGGAAAGCTGCTAATTTTTGGATGTAGGGATGGTTGGATGAAAATGGGATGATGCAGTCAGTGGCTGTAGGTTTTCGAAAAATCTCAATTTTAGAGAGCCTGAATATGGCAAAATATTTTGCCGAAATGCATTGCTAATTTCTTTCCTAGAAATAAATGCTCCTTACTGTAGAGCAGACTTCAATTCTTTTTTCTACTATGATTCTATTATAATGATTGGGAAACCATGAAACAGCTGAAGGCGGATGGTGAGCTCCCTTGAAGTTGAATCAAAACTCTCTTTCTGTTTCTGTTATTTGTGTGCGTTTCTCTGAACGCACTAGAAGCTTTACCTATAAATTTTGCACGAAATTTCCTGCCTTCGAACTCCACAGCCCTATGTTGAGTTTCACTTCGTAAATTATAGATGTCGCATCTATAATTTTGTGTATTTCATATTTTTATTCTTGCCGGTAGGTATTACCACTCTGAGAGGTTTGTTTCAAGTTCGAGGAAGACCACAAGCCGTCCTGATGATTGGAAAACCATGAAACAGCTGGAGGCGGATGGTGGGCTCCCTTGAAGTTGAAACAATACTCTCTCTTCTTTGATTTTATATTCGTATTCCGCAAAAAATCTGCATAATCATCAAATATATTCTATACCTAACTCTTTTACTTTTTTTTCTCGAGTAGCTAAGTTTTTATGGGGTAAGAGGGGTTATTCTCACATTCATAAATAATTATTTTTGATACAAGGGTTAAAAGTGGCATTTTATTTTGTGAGTGGGGAATATTGCGTAACAAGCATCAAATAGTGGAGCAACCCCACGAACAAAATAAAGGAAACTCTTAACAAATGTACCATACAACATTTTTTAACCGACGAAACCAAAAAGGAGGAGGTTCTCTATTCGACGCGTATATTTTTTTATTATTTTGTTTATGTATGATCACGCACAACTTTTCACAGAGTAGCTCGATTCCGATGATTCTTTTTTCATTGGATAGGGTGTACTTCGAAGTTGGTCCCATTTCAATTTGAACAACAAAATCCATCCCTAAGGGTAGCAGAATGAAGGATATTTATCGTTCACCCTCTGAATTTTGGTCCGTTAACCGATTCTATCAGGCATAACTTTGTAGTGGGTTTTCCAATCTGGATGATCCTTCTTTCATTAGAAAGGGTTTACCTC
Organism: Gonioctena quinquepunctata; assembly: GCA_018342105.1. NCBI lineage: Eukaryota > Metazoa > Arthropoda > Insecta > Coleoptera > Chrysomelidae > Gonioctena > Gonioctena quinquepunctata. Next base: position 14,064 of record JAFIRS010002540.1, read on the forward strand.
ATAGTTGATCATATTTTGATTTTGAATGAAATGATCCACCCCTATGGGTAGAAAAATAGGGGATGATTGATTTTTCACTTGTTAACTTTGGCACACATATTAGTTGAAATTGACAGACCCTCCTACACCCGTCAAAATGATTACATTCTATGAAAGGATGGAATTATATACAAAGTGATGAAATCGACTAACGAGAACTTTCAGAATCAATTTATATTATATAACAATAAATAGTTAGAATAGAAAATCATATTATTCAATAGTTAATAGTTGAAGTAAGCTAGGTAAGTAAGTATTTTGGAAGTAATCAAAAATTAAGTAGGTAGTAATTAGTAGATTTTATCAACAAAGAATTGAAAAATAAAAAATTTTTAACAAAAAATTAAACCGACGAAAATCAACTGAAAAGCAAAGAATAAAATAAACCTTCTTAGTCTAAATGATAAATGAGCTCCTAAACTAATGTGAGTAACTGATTTTGAGTCGGCGCCAAACAAACTAGCAATTGAATTAGGTAAAGCGTAAAATGATGGCAGAGAGATGCACGGCTGCGTTTTGATTACTTCTTTCAAAGTAATATAATGATCTTCGATAATTGTTCGTTTCGCGTCGACTCAAAATCAGTTACTCACATTAGTTTAGGAGCTCAATTATCATTTAGACTAAGAAGGTTTATTTTATTTTTTGCTTTTCAGTTGATTTTTTTGATGTTTAATTTTTTGTTAAAAAGTTTTTTTGTACAACTGCTATTTTATGACAGATCGAATGTTTTTGCACCCTTCAAATCGCTTGACATTGCGGATAGTGTTCTAGTTCTGACATTCGAGAAGCTGCAAACAGAGCAACTTTGAATCTGAAACAATAATAAATTGCCCATAATGGATTCATCGAATGCAGTCAAATGAAGGAAGTTGAAGTTCATTGGGAGCGTACTTTCAGTTTATTTCGAAGAAAAATCGAAGTTATGGAATTCATCAACGCTGTGGTCTAAATTCTGTATGATAAGAGCTGGATTGAAAATCAAGAAAAACGTAGATATAAGCAGTAACCATGAATTGATAGCATTTTTGGAACAAAAGAGTGTCGGATACCGTCCGAAGAAATCCAAAATTTTGACAAGGGAACAGTTCGACAGATTTTTTAAAGAATCTTCTGATACCAAATATCTTCTGATAAAAGTGGCAACAATGTTTGGATTATTCGGAGCGTGCTGTCGTAAAGGAATCTGCTAATTGAGCATGAATAACATTGAAGAGACAACAAACTTATTACTAATTCATATTTCGAACACCAAAACTAACATTCAACGAAGTTTTTGAATAGTTGGAAACTATATGAATCTTTACCGATAATATGCTGCAATATGCCCACCAGATCCGCAGTAGTTTACCGGTCATTGCCTTCGAAGATCTCCAGCATCTTTGTTAGCAAATTCAGAAGCAAATATGACTACAATAAAAAGACATGGAGGATGGAAGTCCTTAATCGTAGCTGGGGATTACATCGAGGATTCCATTGAAAATAAAAATAAAATTGCTGATAAAATGTTTCCTGGTGAGTACTAATTCTATCTCTGCACCTGCATTATTTGGTATTACCACTCAAATAGCACTGTCATCAGTTAGCGATGACGGACGTTCTGCAGTTGAATTCAATACTTCTCCAGTTACTTCTCAGGGAATTAATATTACCAATTGTTCAAACTGCCAAATACAAGTTTATAAGTGATTCCTCATAAGTACGTAACTGTGTTCTGGTTATTATTATAACATTTCATTAGAATGTTTCTATTGAACAAATTCATATTATAACTACCATGATTTTACTTTCAACGCTAGTGTTGAAAATATTTTAAACACTAGTGTTTGAAGTGATTTTGACACATTATGTGAAAACGTCAGTTTTTGATTTACATACCTATAAACCAAAAATGTGATTATCAATGGCGGTTGTAGTTTTCGAATCGTTTGTAATAATTTTCATGATGTATCGCAAAAATCAGTCTTTGGTTACTGTTACCCACCATGTATAAAAATCCATATTCCAGTTCAATGCTCACAAATAACAGTTCAATGAAGGTAAAGCTCAACAAAAATTCCATTCACCTTCCTTTGATAAACAAGTGAAGCTATTGAGCCTATTTACTGATCACAAGATCAACTGACATTATAATTTGGAGCACCCCCCAAGCCTAAACTTTCGTGTATTTTATTTTCACTACTTCAGCTTAAATATCGATATGAGTGTTTAAACGACTTCGTTGTCTCACAAACCCTCGAAAATCGCAATGAAAACGTTTACGAGTTGAGATAATGGGGGCCTTGCATATTGTAGTTGGATCCCAAGCCACTCTTGGGACCCAGTGAGAGATGAACCCACTTCAAGTAGCACACAGTGGTAAGAGGACGGACGCGTTCACCATTGAGCCACTGAGCACGTTGATATTGATACTTTAAAGAATATCTATTTCATATTGTTTCATGTGTGTATTACCCATGGAAGATTTCAATTTTTGTATGTGTATTCAGTCGCGATGGGAGTGTGAACAAATATGTTCCTTTCAGCAAGGCGTTCTCTTAGCATATGTTTTGGAGTTTCTTGTTTTCCGGAAGGACACCAATGTAATGATCCTCATTGATCTCTTCGATTATTTTTCCATTCAAGTTGACAGGAATCTGGAGGAATTGATCGAACGGACAGCAATCAAGATTTTCCCACAGTTCCAGCAGGCAAGGTCATTGCGTCAGTTTTTTGGGATGCGCGTGGAATAACTTTCATTGATTATCTTCACGAAGGAGAAACAAACAACAGCGAGTATTACTAGAATTTATTGCAGTATTTGAGTGATGAAATCAAGAAAAAACGGCCGTATTTGGCGAAAAAGGAAGTTTAATTTCAACAAGACAATGCACCAGTTCACACATCCATTATAGTGATGACCAAAATCAATAAGCTGAAGTACGAATTGCTTTCTCGCTAACCCTATTCTGCCAGATTCAGCGACTTCCGATTATTTTTGGTTGCCCTACTTGAAAACATGGCCCGGTGGTGGAAGATTTGCCAAAAATGAAGAGGTGAAGGCTGCGGTTGACGGCTATTTCGAGGAACTCGACGAGTCTTACTAAAAATAGGGTATTGAAGCTATTAAACCTCGCTGGGGAAAGTGTATAGAGCTGAAACGGGACTATGTAGAGAAATAAAGTTATGTTTTCCCAATTCTTTATTTTTTTTTTTGTTAAGGCAGGTACTTCTGGGACTACCCTCGTATTATACAGTGCCTTCATAAGTGTGGAAACGCTCGATTATCCCACGAGTTAATTATTTTTGGAGATAAACTGGTCAATTTTATATTTTAGTTTTCTACTTTTTTAACAAAAAAATATGTTTTACCCCCACTACCTTACAAAATATGACGTCATCAATATTTTTTTTAAATAGAAAGGGTATATTTTTATATCAAACATTAAAAGCGCATATTTTTCTGAGTTCAACCATACCATATACGTCATATGAAACATTTTAAGTTACAGTATATAGACTGGTGCTCATATTTCTCAATATTTATTTCATTTATTTTGCAATGAATACCTGAATATTATTCAGTAGTTAGTATATCTCCAAACCTCAAGTAGAATACGAAAATATCTGAAAGCCCTTAGCAACCAGACAATAAGTTCTTAGTTACTATTGCATATGTGTGATGGATCTTTGACTTTGAATGAAGGTTCTTTTTCTGGAAATGAATCTTTCTCTGGCAGCCTAAATTCCCGTTTGTCGTTCCAAAATTCGAACTCCCATATTTTAAGAAGAATTCCAAAATCAGCAAGAGTGAGCGCTGCTGAAGCATTGTGCAGAGCAATTGACAACTGTAATGAGTATAACTCCTTAGAAGCCTGGGAAAATGTGTTTTTATTCGCATATGAGTCTTTCTATCTTCCAACATCCAATAAAAATCGTAAAGAATCTCTAACGTCGATCATAAAAAGTAATATAAGAAACAATAATATTCCACAATATATATCTAAAGATATTCAGTCATTACCACCAACCACGAACCTTGCTAAGTGTATAATCAATAAAGTCTCTGATGGGGATCTCATATCTGCTGTTCGAATCTTGTCGTCATCTGACACTATCGCAAGTTTTGACAGTCATACTCTATCTGAATTACGTTTGAAACATCCAACTGATTCAGAAGTTGAATATACAGGGAGTGAAAACTTTATTCCATTACAAGTCAATGAAATTGAAGTTTCAAAAGCAGTGAAATCTTTCCGTACTGGATCTTCTGGTGGACTTGATTCGTTGAGGCCATCGCACCTCAAGATTTGCTTTCCAAAAGTTCTGGATCCATAGAAAACTTTTGAGTTCTTTGACTTCGTTCTGCAACTTCTTACTCACTGGAAAAGTCATACAAAATGTGATTCCCATACTTTACGAAGCCTCATTGGTTGCTCTCAAAAAAAAAAGATGGTGGCATTAGACCTATTGCCGTCGGCTTGATTTTTAGATTGTGGCAAAACTAGCTTGTTCGAAGATAAAAGAAACTTCAGGTGAATTATTTCGCCATATTCAATTCGATTTTGGAACCCCAGGGGGATGTGAAGCCGTTGCTCACACTGCTCGTCGATTTTTAAATCAACATCCAGATCCTGCCTCCACCGTATTCCTGGAAATAGATTTCCAGAATGCTTCCAATATGATTCATAGAAATATCCTTTCAGAAAGAGTAGAAGATAAGATTCCGAATCTATATCCTTCCATAAGCCAATGTTATGAGAAACATAAATTTTTAAATTTTGGAAATAACACTATTTTGTCAGAAAGAGGTGTCCAGCAAGGAGACCCTCTGGGCCCAGCACTCTTCTGTTTATGCATTGATAATTCAACCAAATCAATCAAGGCTGATTTCAACTGTTGGTATCTTGATGACGGCTCCATAGGTGGTAAATCTGATGTAATTTTGGAACAGTTCAAGAAAATAATTTCAACATCAGAAAAAATTGGTCTCAAATTGAATTTTGAAAAATGCGAACTATATTTCTTGGACGACCTGAAATATGACATACCAGAAATTTTTTACAGTTTTGCTCCTGGTATGAAACTTATGAATAGAATCAACTGGACCCTCCTTGGTGCACCCATGTCAGAAGAATCTTTGGCACAATCCCTGAACCAAAAGACTGAATCTTTGAATTTGATGGCATCCCGCATGGATTCCATTCCAAAGCATATTGGGTATTTTCTTCTGAAGAACTGTCTAGCTATACCCAAATTGATATATACATTGAGATGTTGCCCGACTTGGCGCTGTCAAAATGAACTTGATCTCTTCGACTCAACACTCCGTATGATTTTGGAGCGGATTACTAATAATAATTTCAGCCTTTCCACGTGGCTTCAAGCAACACTTTCCGTAAATGAGGGTGGTCTGGGTATACGACAAGCATCTTCACTTGCTTTACCAGCTTTTTTTTTTTCGTTGAAAAGCATTTAACATCTGGTTGATCAAATTTTACCTGATTATTTTTCCAGTGTGCCCGAAGTTTACTATATAGAGTGTTAATCTGTATGGTGTTCTGCAACTGGAACCTCTGCACCTGATAATAAAATTGCCCAAAAATCCTGGGATCTTCCTCTCATCGAATTGTTATCTAAACAACTCCTTGACTCGGCTGTTAATTCTCCTCTTGAAAAGGCTCGACTGAAGGCAGTTACTACGGAAGAATCTGGAGCTTGGCTCAACGCTCTTCCAGTTGCATTCCTTGGAACTTTATTAGATGATGAATCTTTCAGGATTTCTGTGGGTTTACGTTTGGGCTGTTCTATTTGTGTAAGTCATAAATGCAGATATGGATTCATCGTCAACGAGAAAGGGACGCATGGATTGAGTTGTAGATTCAGTTCCGGGCGTTCGTCTCGTCATTCAACTGTAAATGACTCAATCAAGCGAGCTTTATCAACTGCTGATATTCCTGCTGTCTTAGAACCTTTGGGAATCATTCGTGATGATGGTAAGCGTCCAGATGGGATGTCTCTTATCCCATGGAGTCATGGAGAACCTTTAGTCTGGGACTTCACCTGCGTAGATACCGTTGCAGCATCACATATAGATTCAACATCCAGAAATGCTGGTGGGGCTGCAGATTCTGCTGAAAAGTCCAAATTGAAAAAATATTCTACTTTAAAAGATCAATACATTTTTTATCCGGTAGCAATTGAAACATTCGGTTCATTTGGTAGTTATGCCAATCATATTGGACAAAAATTTATCAATTAAACAGATGATCGAAGAGCAAGGACTTTTTTGATACAACATATCAGTATCGCCATCCAAAGAGGAAACGCAACGTCAATTCTGGGTTCTATTCCTGCTACTCAACGTTTGGATGATATATTCATTCGTCCACAAAGAATAAATATGTCAAGGAGTATCCATAAGTATATTACTCGGAGTCAAATACCTGAAGAGTATAATTTGGATTCAACCACTTCCAAAAAATAACGCGATCTACCATATCTTTATCCAACTCGATTTCAAGCAGCCTCCAACCGAGGTTCCTCATTTGCGCGCTCCAATGATAGAGAAAATCATTGCATAAGAGACTATTCCTTTGAAGATAGCAGTAGCAGTGAGCGCATCTCCCTCAGTTATGATTCCATCAAACCACTTGAGCTTGGGAGCTCCAAAACTCTTGGTCTCAATGGTTTGAAAAACATTGGCAATACTTGCTTTATGAATAGTGCAATACAATGTTTATCGAATACCAGATGGCTGCTTGAGTATCTGAGAAAAGAGGAACATTTGAAGGATATCAACACAAGCATATCAAGTATGAAGGGTGCTTTGATAAAAGCATTTGAAGAAGTGGTAAAAGAACTTTGGTCAGAAGATTCGTCTGATGTGGTGGTTAACACTGTTTCTTTGAAAAGCCAGATACAAAGATTTGCACCTCGTTTTATGGGTAACGCTCAACAGGATGCCAAGGAATTCTTCAGATATTTATTGGAAGGTTCATGAAGATGTAAACAGATTAAGAGAAAGGCCTGAGCTTATGTTCATAGAAATCGATGAAAATTTGAGCGATAATGAAAAGGCAAAAGAGTCTTGGTCAAGATATCTCAGAATGAACAACTCGAAAATTGTCGATAACTTTGTTGGTCAACTGAAATCATCGTTGAAATGTACTTTTTATGGCCATTGTTCTGTCACTTTTGACCCATTCTGGGACCTTTCACTCCCTATTCCAAAGAGTACTGGCCAACTCAGACTGTCGCAATGTTTAGACTTGTTTACTAGGGAAGAAATATTGATGATGACGAAAAACCCACTTGTTCTAAATGCAAGGAAAGGAGAAAATGCACATTATCTATACTTAAATTCCCCAAAATTTTAGTAATTCACTTGAAAAGATTTTCGCAGATGGAGAGATTCAGAGGAAAACTAAATGTCTTCATTGACTTTCCTCTCGATGGATTAGATATGAATATTTATGCAGTAGATAACGCAGCTCCGTGTCGCTACAACTTGTATGCTGTATCCAACCATAGCGGAACAACTTTTAATGGACACTACACGGCTTACTGTAGGCACCCTTATGCAGGCACATGGCACGAGTACAATGACTCGAGAATATCACCGCTATCACCAAAATCTATCGTGAGTGGAGAAGCATACATCCTCTTCTATGATCAAGAGGACACCAAATCATAGTTTTGGATAGAACATTTTACTTATTTACATTTTATATTTTATATTCATCTTTACCTTAATAAAAATTATTAAATTGATTAGTTGTGTAGCATATCGATTTATATCAATATCTTTCTGAAAAATATTACTCTAAAAGAAATAATTTGAAATTACGATATAGGTACTGTAAGAAAAACAGCGAATAGAAGTTTTGATGATCTTAGGTTGATGGAAAAAATATCCTGATCGAGAACCAATAAGCAAATCGACATTAAGCAAAATACTGCATAAATTTGATGAAAATGGCAATATTGAGAACAAGGCTAAGAGTGGCAGACCTACCGTTACCTATGACATTCAATTAAATGTATTTCTTGGAATTGAACAAAACCTTATCCGTCAATTACAACTTTATCTGGCAACAATGAGATCTTTCTCCAAATCACTTACATCCATATGAAGTCAAACTTATACATGAACTTAATGAAGACAACTTCGATAGACGCATGAAGTTTTGTAAAAATATGTCAAAAGTGTGTAATTCAAATAATGGTTTTGAATTTAATGTCTTATTTTCTGACGAATCAACTTTTTGTGAACGGTACTGTGAATACGCAAATTTGTCCTTACTGGCAACAGAAAATCCCAATCGGACGATGGAAGCTTATGTGTAACTGTGTGGGCTGGGATTTTCAGGAATACCATTGTAGGACCACATTTTTGACGGTATTGTGACGAGTGGAAAGTATTTAGAAATGTAGCAAACTGTTGTAGTTCCATATTTAACAGCAACATTTCCAGATATTAATCATCCTGGTCAAATAGATTCCATTATTTGGTCCACATTATGCTCTAGTGGTTAGAGATTTTCTAAATGAAACCTTTCCCAATCGCTGGTTTGGAAGATGCGGTAACATTGAATGGCCTGCTAGGTCCCCAGATTTAACTCCGATGGACTTTTTGTCTGGGGTTCCTTGAAAAGTGAAGTATACATGAACCGACCTACGTATTTGAAAGACTTTAAATAGAGAATTCGAACTGAAATTCAACCAATTCTCAATTGTCGATGTTGTCAAACGTAATTCAAAAATTCATCAGATATTGTCAACTAACCCAAGAAGCTCAATTCGAGCATTTGTTGTGGATATGTTATTTGTTTATTTTTACTAGGTACTGACTACTTTCAATATTTTCGTTGCAAAATAAATAATGAAATGAATGTTAAGAAATATTTTTATACTCAGTATACTGTAACTTATAGTTTTACATGTGGTATAGTTGCACTCAGAAAAGTGTGGGCCTTTAATTTTCGATATGAAAATATAGCCTCTCAATTTGATAACGTCATATCTTGTAAGGTAGTGGGGGTAAAAAAAAGTTTTTGAAAAAAAAGTAGAAAATTGAAATAAAAAATCGACCTGTCCGAGCTTTACCTCCGAAAATAATCAAGTCGTGCGATAATGGAGCGTTTTCACACTTTATGAACGCACTGTATAAGATTAGTAGTTGCTGTTTCAGTTTATAAGCCCATTTGATAAGCATGTTGGTGCGGTGATAATAAGTCTTATATACATACCTTTTCTATAAACTTTAAAATTGGACTCGAGTCACATATAGATCGATAGTTTTCTGCCAATGTTGGATGATCTTCTCAAAAAATGGTTGTAAACTATTATATTTTCCACGGAACATGTTCCCACTTCAATTGAGTGGTTCGTCAAGAGAGTTGAGTAAGGGGGTTAGTTCCTATACACATGTCTTCAAGAGGGAGATGGAAACTTCATATAAATATATTTTCGATGTCATATGTTTCAAAAGTTTCATGAAAATAGTATGTTAGAGGATTTCATAGTTGTACAGCAAAGAAAATTATTTTATTTTTATTTCAAAATTTTTCATTCTAAGCATTAATATTTTATTCACCTGCAGTTTTCTAGTGTTCCTGAACATATCAAAATCCAACTCATACATTCCATTATTTGAAATATCTAGCCACTGCAGATGTCTCAAATTCCCAAAGACATCTCTGGTTGCATTCAGAAGATGGTTGTGCGCCATATAGAGATGTGTCAAAGAAAGTTCCGCTGGCCGGAAAAACTGCTTCGATATGGAAGATATATTATTGTGGGATAAATCTAGTAGTTTGATATTTGAATGAACGCTGCCAATACCTGCACACAAAAAACAAACTATTTCAGAGTTCATTCACTCAGTTTCGTAGAACACTTCTGAAGTCGAGGGCGTCTCAAAATATAAAGTTTGTCAATAAAATCCCTATCCATTTTAATCGTCCAATTAATGAAGAAGTGCTGATTAATATATTTTGAATATGAAAAAGAGCTATTTTTTGGAACTCCAAAATCAAACAACCCAACAAAATATCCAATAAGAGAGTACACCACGAATGTATCCATTCATAATAAAATACTTTGACTTTGACTTCACTTCATTTTCAACTTTGAGACACCCTAAATATTTGTGCGATACGACGAACAACCGAAGAACAAGTGATCAAATCAACATCCCAACCCTTGTGAACATTCATTGAAAAATTGGGGATTGATATCAGAAGTTTTTCATAGTGAAATTGGCCCTCGGCCAAATATGCTAAAATTTTGCTATATTGCACTTCTTGGGTAACGTATGTTCTAACAAGTCAATTAATATTTTCTATAGCGCGTAGCCATTTTTATGAAAATTAAAAATTATATAAACAATAAATACAACCATGGTGTGAAACAATATTTTCAACTTTCATCACTTCCATTTCCTTGGCAAAAAGATAGGTCTCTAATAATTGTATCAAATTCTATGTTTTTCAGTATTAATGATTGTTATTCAATATTATTGATATCTTTCTCCAAATTTCAATTCATATGTTGATTTGTTTCCTCCAGTTATTTCTCTCATTGATTGTTAGCAAGTTGTTTTTAGTCATTTTTATCTTTGTATTTTTTACTTTCAAAATCATTTTCCATATTACCTTATTTCATTGAAATGTTTCTGAAACAGTTTCTATTAAAAGTATTTTTTTTATTGTTTCATTCCCCACCTTACCTGTGAAATTTGTTAAACCTATAATTGATTATTACCTAAATTTTTTTATTTATTTTTTATCTCTCCTTCTATGGAATTGTACTTGTTTTGTTACTGCAAGCATATATTTTATTTCAAAAATTTTCAATTGAAATTTTATGTTAACATTGTCAACTATTTTCTTTTTCATAATTTTCAATTGTTCTTGTTTTTGATGGTCATATTCATTCAAATTCTTTTCCATTTTAATTTTTGACATTTTACTAATATTATTTCTTTGATTGTATAGCTTCCTTTCATTTCAAATTTTTTTATTAGCAATGTCTATGTCATTCATTATTATTATTATTTCATCATTTATTCTCCCTTTTTGCAACTCAAAACTTTTTTTTTAATATTCTCATAATTTTTTTTTTTCAATTTTTTTTTTTTTTTTTTTTTTTTTAATCGTTTACATATTCCTTCAATATTCTTAAATTTTGATATTTCATTTTCTACTGTGATCAATTTTAAATTTGTAACTTTCATTTGTATATCAACCTTTTTATTTAGTGTAGTGATGTCATTTTCCACCTTTTCATGCTTACTATTTATATCAAATTTTATGTCTTCTATTTGTTTATCTTTTTTCTCCCATTTTATTGATAGTGGATATCTCTTGAGTTATAGCTACATAAAATTCTTCATTATTTTGTCCAATTCCTGTTTCTGATTGTTTGTGCATTTGAAAAATTTCGTCAGATTTTGATTGCATTTGATTTTCCATCCTTTCCATATTCTCTTTCATATCTTAAATTTTTCCTCTCAATTCATTCTGCATACTTCCCATTTTCTCTTCCATCCTTTCCTCCATTCTTCCGATTCTATTTTCCATACCTGCTGTGTTTTCTTTCAACTCTTTCATTTCATTTTTCATACTTTCCCTTTTCTCTTCTATTCTTACTGAATTTTCATTCCTCTTTCAATTTTCTCTTCCATTCTTACTGTATTTTCTTTCATTTCATTCTTCATGCTTTCTTCCATTCTTACTGAATTCTCATTCATTCTTTTCATGAATTGCATCATTTTATCCAATTCACTGTCGATTTATTTGTACTCTCTTTGTGTTTCACTCCTTCTCACATTACTACTCTCTCCTTCTTCCTGGAGGTAGAGAGAGGGGTGACTCTCTACCTTCTGCACCTTCTTCCAAACTAACTTTCATACCCTCTCTCAGATCCATTTTCTCCACACTATACAAATATAACAATGCAAGAATTCTGAAATGTCAACTTTATATTTTCCCTGTATGAATATTTTTGATTTCTAACAAATGTTTTTCTTTTCAATTTTTATAAAATTTACCCTTGCTTCTAATTATTATTTTGGTAAGTCCGCGTTATTGTTATCTCCCCACGTTGCTGTTATAGCTGTTATTTGCCTTATTTGCCCCGCGTTGCGACGCCAATTGTGGTCATAGGTTGCAGAAGCAATTGAAAATGGTTAAACTATAATTCCCGATATTCGGTAGAAAAACATATGTTGAACGCCCATGGGTCAGAAATATCGAGAAGAAATCATTAATTCAGTAACCATTCATTTAAGAACACTCTCTCCTGCTAATATCATTCTGAAAAGGAAGGAAACAAAATAATTTTCAATCGACATATTGTTTGAAATCCTGTTTTTTTCTATATACTACTAGTATCATGTGCTATACCTTTTGTTCGTCTGATGCAAACTCATGGTACACCCCTTTTCTCTTTTCTCATTGAATATGCTTACTAGACGGCACTTCTTGGCATATTTGGAAAAAAAACAACTTCCAGTTTTTCCGGAAATAACATCAACTAGCGATTTTCAAATGGGACATCCTGTATATTATTACATTTTTGAAATCTTCGTAATTATCTAAATCCAATGATATCTTATAGTTGATATTTCATTCTATTTTTCGGTCAAGAGAGCCATGAACTCAGTCGCATTTTCGATTAAAATAGTATTCTAGGTCGAAATACGCGCCAAAAAAGTAAAACAAAACGTTTTTTTACTCGAAACTCAATTTGTTTTTAAAAGGTACCATAATGGTACTCTGACGTCATTCGACAGTACCATCGATGGGGTAACCATCCGTATTAATTCCCATTGTGTATAATCAATACGAACACAATAATGTAGTTAAGAAAAGTTTAAGTATCTTTTTTGTTCAATAACAATAATTTATCACATTTTGACGTTTCGATAATATGTAATTGTCAGTTAGTCACTGAATACATTATTGAATTGATCGCATCGATAATAGTAATAAGTTAAGAATGTCACCAGTTAATAACAGAAACGAAAAAGTAGATATGCTGTTAATTTATGGGGAATGTCGGCAAAATGAAGTTGTTGCTCAAGAGCTGAATTTGGAAAGATACCCCGCGACAATGTCTGGCTCGAAATTACTTCCAGCGTCTTGAAGAGCAGTTTAGAAGAGAGCTTGATCATAATGTTGTTTCTGAAGATATGGAGATACATGTTCTCATGAGAGTGGAAATCGATAAAACGGCATTTCTTAGTGAGATCGCTTCCGAGTTGGATACCAGTCGTGAAAGTCTCGGAAGAATTTTGAAAAAACATAAATATCGATCTTATAAATATCAAATACATCAACATTTGTACAAAGACGATAGTATAAGAAGTATGGAATATTGCAGGTGGGTTCTACGCAATAATGTACAGCCTAATAATGAGTTTCTGAAAACGATTGTATTCTCCGATGACTCATCGCACTTAATGACGATTCTAATCATGACCTTCAAACACTCAATAAAAAAGGAAAGAAGACTACAAAAAATTTGTCGACCAAATTAAAAAAAAAACAACAATGAGTTAATTCTGAATTCTGATAACAAAACAAAGACAATCTGGAAATTGGTTAAGCAGGAAATTGGTTCCAATAGCTCATCTGTGCCACTCGAAATAGTTGACAGTCAAAAACAACCTGTTTGTGATCCACAGGACATTACTGAAATTTTTTTGGGACAGTTTACTCTACAGTCTGGAACTAACAATATGAATACGAATCTAGTCTCTAATCTCATAAGATCAGCCCCTTTTTCTTTTTTTCTGAGACCAACGGACAGCAAAGAAGTTGAAAGTGTCATAGAAAGTCTGGCAACCAAATCCTCGAGTGGTACGGATGGAATACCAAGTGCTGCTATCAAAATTGTTTCACATGAAATTTCAGAACCACCTGCAAAACTGGCCAATATATGTTTTTCAACTGGTACCTTCCCAGACAAGCTAAAACATGCTAGAATTACCCCAGTTTATAAAAATGGTTCAAAAAATGACTTCTTAAACTACAGACCTATATCACTGTTGCCAGTGTTCTCAAAGGTCCTAGAGATACTACTTAATTTTCTGAAAGAACACGATATTCTCAACTCGTGTCAATATGGATTTCTACCAGGAGAGTCACCAGAAAAGGCCATTTACCATTCACTCAAATACCTTGTTGATCATATTGATGAAGGAGAGCTCTATATCTGTATATACTTCGATCTCTCAAGGGCTTTTGATTCCCTGGATCATGATATTCTCTCAAAAAAACTCGAATGCCTTGGCATCAGAGGTATACCTCTGCAGCTTCTCAAATCCTTCCCGACGGGAAGAACCCAACAAGTTACGTTACGGTTTGAAATCGACGGTAGAATTCAAGTATTCAACTCCTCTATTAGAAATATTACCACTGGTGTTCCTCAAGGATCTATCCTTGGACCCCTACTATTCATAATGTATGTAAATGACCTACCAGACTGCTTATCAACTCCAGCTGTTTTCCAATATGCCGATGACACATCATGTTTAGTCATGGGAAAAAATCCCGAAAACCTCTCCAAAAAGACAACGAAAGTGACACAGGAAATGGTGACCTCGTGTGACAATAACAATATATGCTTGAATACAAAAAAACAGTCTCATTGCAGTTTAGCAAATGCTTAGAATCAGACAGTAATGTTTCAATAAAACTTGGGAAATGATCAGTTCCAGTGCGTTCCGACACTAAATTCCTTGGTGTTGAAATTGGTAGTAACCTATCTTTTGACAACCATATCTCCCATACTGTAAAAAAGCTGCACAAAATGTGTTATGCCATACGTAAATTAAATGACTCTGTGGACATCACTGTATTGAAAATGTACTACTTTGCTCATGCCCAGTCAATCTTAACATACGGCCTGATATTTTGGGGAGGATCCAATCCCGCTGATAGAGTCTTTTTGGCACAGAAGCGTGTTATAAGGTGTATGCTAAAAACACACTTTTTGGAACCCTACAGACTGCTTTCTAAAGAACTTGGTCTACTACCACTTCCCTCTCTCTACATATATAGGCTAGTTATTTTTGTAATAAGTAACTCAAATGTATTTATGAGGAATGTAGATGGATATATTTCCAGCGATAGGATACTACGTTCCTCCAATAATTTGAGAATTCCAATGCACAATTCAGCATCATTTGAAATGGGGGCAGAATATAAAAGAATAAAAATCTTCAATTCCCCACCTAGAGACCTCAAATCAATTAATTGTATAAATTCATTCAAATATAAAGTTAAAGAATACTTACTGGAGCACTGCTTCTATTCTGTTAGAGTATCTCAGCCTCACCTGATTTTTGAAATGTTTTTATGTTTGAATGTATGTGTTATGTGTCCCTTTTCATGATATTGGATTTCTTAACCTACTTCACTTATTCTGATATACATACAAGAATGCTTAATCTCAATAATGTATGTGTTAGGGGGTACCCTCTAATGACGTGTTATAGAGGCTTTTAACTTACCTTATTAAATTTCAACTACAAACAAGAATGTTTATATTATGTTGAAATTCTCATGACTTGATATTGAGCATTTGTACTTAATATATTTTATTTTATTTTAATTTAATTTTATATTGAAACTGTGACCATGTCAGTATCCAATTGAATCCTATGATGACAATAAATATTATTATTATTACTCAAGATTCACCAATCACAAACAAAATACTCTATATTGGACGCAAGAAATCAGCATTCATTTAGGCAGGGGAATTCCCAAGAACGTTTTGAGTTCAATGTATGGCTAGGAGTATTTGGAGATCGAAATATTTGATGGACTTTTGAATGGTGGTAGATACCTAAATTTCCTCTCAAATGAAATTGAAGATTATTTAGAAGATTTACCGCACAATAGTAGGATAGTAACGGATTACCTTCGTGACCGATTTGGGGAAATGTGGATCGGAACACGTCGTTCTGTTAGATGGCCCGCAAGAACGCCTGACTTAACCCACTTTAGATTTTTTATTTCGTTTTTTATTAAATTGTGAGAGAATATTATATTCCTTTGATTACATTGCCATTTGAACCTAGGCTTTGAAATAACTCATTTCTATTATCAATCCGATCAATTCAATAATTTATTCAGTGACTAACTGACAATTACAGATTATCTAAACGTCAAGATGTGATTTGTGTTCCATAGCGATCTTGATAAATTATTGTTAATGAACCGAGAAGATACAATTTTTTTTAACTACATTATTGTGTTCGTATTGGTTATACATAAAAGAAGTTAATATGGATGGATACCCCATCGATGGTCCTTCCGAATGACGTCCAGAGTACCATTATGATACCATTTGAAAAAATGTAGTTTCGAGCAAAAAAACGTTTTTTTTTTACTTTCTTGGCATGTATTTCGAACCACAATACTATTTGAATAGAAAATGCGATAGTGTAGCATAATTTTGATTATTTAGAATAATTTTAGGGGCTCTCTAGATAGAAAAATAAAATGAGTGTTCTGACAAATGATGATCAACTATAAGGTATCATTGGATTCAGATAATTACGAAGATTTCAAAAATGTAATAATATACAGGGTTTCCCATCTGAAAATCGAAAGTTAAAAAACCGAAAGTTGTAAATTTTCTCCAAATATGTCAAAAAGTGCCGTCTAGTAGGCATATTCAATGTTGTTCCAAATTTCAGAAATATAGCTAGAGAAACGAAGGAGAAAAGGGGGGTGACCATGAGTCTGTGTCACACGGTATAAATTAGTCGGTGTTTTTTATACCGTAATGTATGTATGTGTGTGTGAGTGGATGTATACGTATAGGTGTATGTAAGTGTATATCTATTATCTATATATGTATGTACATTTATTTATATTTCACAATATATATATTTAATTTTTATTCTTTTGATTAGTGCATATCTATCTTATTTTGTTATAACCATTTTTATATGTCAACAATTTATTTTTACATCTTTCATATTCCCATTTTACACGTTAGTGCCCTGAGGATGACTTTATAAAAGTCGAAACGTCGGTACAGAATCAATAGTGGTTTCAGTTATTAGACCTTGCCCCAACAAAATTTAAAGTTGTGAATTATATAGTTTATGAGTATGGTTTAGTCCTTGTGGGGGCGGATTACGCGGGTAGAAGAGGCCATACTTTTGTAACTGACCTTCCGTACACACTCTGGGAAAACAAATACAAAGTTCGATTTTCTTATTGCTGCTCCTGCTGGGCATTCCATGAGGATATGAGTGGCTGCTTCCTCATCCTCTGAGCACCACCTACTCTCTGGATCTTCCAATATGAGGTGCTTGTTGAGATGATAATGCCCAGTGAGAAGCCTCATCACTGTTCTCATTTCCCTTCTGTTCAGTGCTGAGAGGAACTTGGTCCGTCCTGCAGAAGGGTCTTCTGTAGGTTACCTCACTTGTTTCATGCCTGGAGCAGCTTTCCATTCATAGTCAAACATTTTCCACCAGGACTTTCGTCATGGTTTATATATAATTGGTTCTGGCGCATCTTGTTTCCTTTCTGGCAAGATAGTCAGTCTTTACATTTCCGGGTATCCCTGTATGTCCAGAAACCCAAAAAGGCCCAAGCTTATTAGTTGTAGATATCAGTAATGAGCTGACTATAAATGTTGTAATGAAGAATGTCACTGGGTCTGTCAAATGACTTGAAACTTCATGACCGTATAGCCTAAGTGTATAGAAATACACCTGTTTCTGTTTCATTTCAATCAAGCGAGTAGTGTTGAAGTTAGGACAATTTTAGTTTGCGTTCTATTCAAATATTTCGGGCGAGCGCGTCATGCCTGCGTGACGTCATTTTACAACGCAACGTTCTCACCGTACACTCAATCATTGCTTTGGTATCGGATGTTCGACCACAATAACGTTTTCAACACAAGTTTTTATGTGAATCAGTGTTACAATAGTGTTATAAGTATAATATTAGATATGGATGACGGTTTTGAAAAAGGACAATCTGATAACTTGCCTGAAATAGACGGGTTAATGGTTGCCCACAATTTTTCAAATAACTCCGATTTCTTGGCCGCCGAGATGCGAGGAGTAAAAATGCAAAAGTAAGTATTACTTAATAACATTTTACATTTTATCACAAATCTTTCGATCCCTATAAGTACATATTTCTCATTACTAGTGTTTTATGAATGTACGTCATACGTCATATTGATACTATGAACATCTTACTTGACATTAAGTTCCTGAGAAGGAAGAATGCGTAGGTATTTGTAAAATGGTGGGACTTATTAACAATACTGTGTTATTGTACCTACATAGTTTGGATCATGACTTACATGTTATATTTTTTTAATATATAATGTAACAAAAAATTTACATAGTAAACCTAACCTGAACATTATATACCAGAGGTACAAAACTTTTTAAAATTTGAACCCATGAAATATTTTTTCATAGGTAGGTTATTATTAGGATGCACGCGACTACACCTACTAAATATTATTAAGCTCATATTAATTTCCTCTTTCATGTGATCGTGGATAAGTGCATTTTTATGTATTTTATTTTTTATATATTAGATCAACTTACGTTTATTTTATTTTAGATCGACTAGAAACAGCTTCGGCGACGACGCTATTGGATATGCAAAAGTCAAAAGAGATATTTGTACAGTGAAATGCCGAATCACCCCAGAACATCATGATTTGCATCCATTTCTTTCGACTTTTAGGTTCGAAAGCAACAATAAAAAACAACTTTTCGGGTGCATTAGTAGTTTTATTTAAACACTTTGGCACAATACACTATTTTCTAGTTTCTGGATTGAACATTTTTATAAATTTTTGACGCAAACTTCATACACACAGCTCGGAAGCAGAGCACGCACTGACCGACCGTTGTAAAGTGACGTCACAGCGGCCGATGATTCCGCGTCGTCGCACGCCTGCTAAACAATTAAATATCTCGGAAACTATAAGACGTATCAAAAAAATATTTTCACGTTATTTTTTCATTTTCAATAGAGTATATTGTATGTATTAAAATCGAAAGTTGGTGATATTCTTCATTGCATTAATCGCCTCCATGGCTTTCACTGTATATAGTAATTTTCTGACCACGGTGGCCTCTTTTGATTTTCTTCGCGAACCCTTGGGAATATAGCGAATACTTCGGCTTGGAACACCGTGGTTAACTTTCCGGAGACAAAACAGAGTACCCACCTTGGGAGATTGTTGGTAGACTACGGCACCTACAAAGTCCTAGAATTATATTCCGCTTCCAAGGATCAGGCTATGTCTATCCTGCTCCCAGTCTTCTCATATTGGAATAGTTGACCAGGGCGTTTCGCTGAATCTGTAGACGAGCAGAGGACATTCAGTTACCGTATGATTCCATAATCAGGGCTCCCGCTCTTCCACCGGATGGATATTTTTAGACTAGCGATTGCCTTTCATACATCGTGAATAGGTGCAGATGAAGAAGTACCGTTAGTGCCTCCAGTGCTCTTGTTGGCGATGTCTTCATCATAGTCTTTATTGTTAGACAGGGATTCAATCTAGAGAGGTATTTGAGTTGCTGGATACTATATCTGGACACCAAACAATGGCTCTTTGGACGTATGAGTGATATATAGAACCAGTGAAGGATCTTTGAGCTCAGTCTCCACGTGCATGCTCAGAAAGCCGCTGTGGCTTTCTGTACTTTCTTTTCGATATGCTCGTTTCAGTTCAGCTTGAAATCTAAAATGACCCCAAGATGTGGCCGAGTTCCAATATTGAAGAAAACTCCCAGAGAGTTGAACATATGGGAGGTCCTCCAGCATACTAAATATAACCATTTCTTTTTTGTCTAGGTTGACACCTCAGTCTCCGGAAAGACACCAGTTGTCCTCCTCATCTAGGGCCCTTTGTATTCCTTCTTTCAATACTGGTTTTATAATTGTCAATGGGAATGACTGAGTCTTCCTCGTGAGTTTGAGTGTAATAGACTATGTTGTTAATTACTGCTAGTAGGCCATCCAACACCAACTATAGTATGGGGGAAAAGATCGTCATCCTGTGGGTAACTCGCGGAGGGTATGGCATATCAAACCTATCGATGAATTCTTTATCAAAAAATAAGAATCTATAAATAATATATAAATGTGGCTGCCATATAGGAAGTTTTCCTAATTTGTAGAAAATATCGTTGACAAATGGGAACTATGAAATTTAGAGGGTATACATATACTCATTGAAAATTGTGTTGATTTCCTATCTTATTCTGTCAGGAATACACTTGTTCTTTATTCAATGAATTTCCAAATTTGCTTCTCATTATCATTCACTATATTTTTCACAACACCATCAAGATATTGTTTGTGATCTTCACTCATACCCAAAAAAATGGGAGTGAGCAATGATTAACATAGATAAAATTACTCACCAGCTCCGGGTTCAAAACCCATCGGCAAATTAACCAGGAGATCCTTCAGTTTATTGTGACTCACGTTCACATTGAATATTGACAAAGTCCCCACCTGATCGAACAGCGTAAAATCGAAGTTCCTCAACTCGTTGTACGACATATCCAGATCTTCCAATTCGGGAAGATTCTGGAAAGCTTCGAAGGACACTGTGGCGATTTTGTTACCTTTCAAATTGAGTCTTTTGATGTGTTCCAGATTCATGAATGAACGTCTTTCCAGAGACTCAATTCTGTTATCGTCTAGGTGGAGTTGCTCCAGTTTTGGGAGATGAACGAAGGTATGTTGACTTATTGTTCGTATGTTGTTGAAGGAGAAGTATATTTCTTCAAGGTCAGCATGTATGTCGCCCTGGATTGTAAAAAAAACAAATATCAAGTTTTTTCGTATTGAAAATCAATTGGTTGTCAGGTGGGTTATAAGTGATACATTCATTCAACTGTGATAAATTCCCATTCTCAACAAATCAATCAAAATAAAAACTTGAAGTTCTTCCTTTTGATACATAATAGCACAAGGAGAGTGAGAGGAAATATAATGATCTAGTTCGGTATATAACTGATGAATTATCTATCTGTTGTGGTTTCCAGAAACGTGTAGTTTCCGAAATAAATATGCAGAGGAATTGATAAAAATGGAGAATTATTTTCACTTACGAATTTGAAACATATACTCACATATTCCAAGGATAATTGCTGTCATCCATAAGAGGTATTTGTTGCTAGAAATGGATTGCTATAAGAGTTTTTCCGTACAGGGTATTACTGTAAATCGCGTCGGTTTCCTTTCAGTCGAGATGACGAATGAGGTACCAAAAGTATTATTTATGTGATGAATGACCGACCACGTCTTTTTCAATATAAAATCACTCAGTATCGAAGTTAATGGAAATATTCGAGAAATTTGGTAATGGAGGAAAATAACTGAGTTTGGTTCCAAAGATGGCCAAAAAAATTGATTTTTTTTGACAGATTTCTTCAGTAAACAAGAATATCTCAGTAGAACAGGGACAATATAAGATATATCATCGCCCGATGAAGCTAACCAACGAATAAATCTCAAGTAATGAAAGAAACGTTGTCAGTAAATAGTAAATTGATTAATTAAACAACTAAAATACATTCTGTTCGCCTTTTTCCGTTTTTTTTTTCATGTTCTCGTCGAAGCGTGAAAAATGTCTCTCCCATCTTCATTTCAATAGTTTCACTATAGTTTCATGATATCAATTTTGTATAAGATTCATTTACCTGGAAAGTTCCCTTATGTATGATTTCTATAATATTATCCTGAAGTTCCAGTTTTTTCAAATCATGCAGAAAATGGAAAGAAGTATCTGGCATCATCTTCAATTTGTTGTTACTCAAATCCAGTTCCTTCAAATTCGTGAGGTCTTTCATTGCATCTGTCGGTAAGTTCGACATGGAGGAAGATAAAGCATGCGATAGTTTCAGTACATTCAAAGAATGTCCAATCTGGAAATCAAAAATTATGAAAGTATTAGATTTTTTGAAAACAATTCCATCATTTTATTGGCAATTTGACTATATTTATTTTTCAAAATTAATATATACTCGAAAAAATAACTACCATACCATAACTAAAAAAAATATTATCTGCAGGGATGATAAAAACGTTATGGAAAGCCAATAATTTGTTGGTATTTCCAACAAAAAAGTTTCATGCATGTTTCCATCCCCCAATTTTTTTGGAATGACTAATGATTGAGATAAGGGTGTCAAAAGGGCATCGGATTACAAAGGAGTAGAGGGCACTACTTCTGGATGGATGTAGCAATTTCAGTGAGATAGTAGAAAAGGGAACAGGGCAAAAGACTTTCCCGATTAGTACAACCAAAGCATGTCCACAGGGGTGAATTGCATCTCCACTCTGAACGGTAGATAAACCCCTCTGTGGCCTGACTAACCCACCATATTTTTTTTGGGGAAAATATCTTTTATGGACACGTTACATTGTAAGGTGGGAGTTTCAGGGTCTCTATGCCCCTTTGCCTCCGGATAACCCACTAAAAACTCCAGCCAGTTTGCTCATCTTTACCTCTGACGACACTTGGGCCTACTGGCCAATTGTATCTTGCCTATTGTTCTCTAATACAGCACCCATCCCAGTAATTTCGTACCCTGCACAAGTTTTTACAGGATCTTTACTGGGTGTGTGCTGTACAGTCTCGGTTCACCAATTGTTGCCCGAATATTGACTGCTTCTGTGATCCAAAGCCCCGCCGCTGCACAGTTTGTGTCATACTGTTTTTGGTTCTTGCCGTAAATCAGCATGTCAGGTCGCTGTTAAACAGTCCCATTTTATTGAGGTACTATTTTACTGGCGCGTGTCCAGTCATGAGCCCCGTAATGATTTTCGGTGGTTCCCTGTTTAAAGTTAACAGGTCTTCTATTTTTTTGGCACGGACCTTTGATGTACTTGTGTCTGTTTCCTGGGTTATCATACCAATGTACGATCGTGCCGGGCCCTTCGGTACACCGAGGGTCTGTCCTGTATCTGGTTCGTTTTCCGAAAGTTGTCAGTTCCTTTTTGCAAGTCCATACCAGTTGGAACGTCACTTCCTGTCTGCTCAGAGCTTTCAATGCCGCCTGGCGGCCTAAGAGAATGTGGACCTGTTTCTCTACTATTGCTCTCTTGCTGTTTTCCTTCACACATTGAAGGACTGCGTAGACCTCTGCCTAAAACACAGGGGTGTGATTACCCAGTGAGTAACTAAACCTGGGTTTCTAGAAAACACCCTTGCTCCCACACCATTCTCCATATTAGACCTGTCTGTATACCAGATCTTGCCCTCAAGAATGGTGCTGAGTTCTGTGTGATTCCATACCGTTCTATCTGGCATATGTATGACTTGTCAGATGAGAATCGTTTCGCGATGTGGTCTGATCTCTTGTCTAGCAGGTCTCTGATTATGATTTCTATAATATTATCCTATACTCATGTGTCCTATCCCAACGTTTATGTTGCCCAGTGTGTTTCTCAGTCTGACTAACCTTACATAGTCAAAATTGCAAGTGGCGGGTTTGGAAACATCACCTGCGATATAGTTCGATAACCATTCAAAACGATGATGCCAACTAGAGGAACTCAATATCCCTATACATCTTAATGGAGAGTGAAGAAAAAAATACCATGATGAGGGATGCACTCATTCGCACAAAACTATACTCTTTCGAGAAATATACCCCGTTCAACAAAGAGATAATCCTGTCCAGTAGCCGACCTCTCATATATTTAGCTCAAAAATGGTCTGATAATGTCTAGGAAAACTAATCGAACTGAGCAGGAAATTCACTGGGGCACACCGGAGTGGATTTGAGGAAATAGCAGGTGAACCTACAAAAAAGGTTTCTAACACCATTCTTGGGTCCTGAACCCTTTCGCAGTAATACAAAATGGGAAAACTAAGAAGTGATGTATATTACAAGAAATTCATAAATATGAAAATCTATAAGAGCTTAGATACTTCTGAAAACTCACAACCCGAAGATATCAACAGAATGCATCTCTCTAAGAAAAACAAACTCCGCATATTGACCGGAATTTTTCAGGTCAGAGCCGACTGAAGAATATCTGAAGAACCTAGATAGTAGGGAAACAGAGGGCAATTCTGCCATCCACATTCTCTCAGATTGCGTAAGATTGCACAACTCCAGGATACTACACCTGAGAGCATATGTGTCATAGAAGAGGGAGATTTATTCAATTTGAAGTCACCCCTAAAGTTTCTAAGGGAAATAGGACTAGAAGATCAGCTATTAACGTCGAAAAATCAATTGCGTAACAAGAAAATGGTATATAATGGATCTCATAGGTTGTAGTAGATTTTTTCAAACTCAAACACACACATTGCGGTTGAGGCGAATTGCGAGACCTTTAAAAGATCCAATTATTTTTGCGGGATGTTAGTATTACGCAATATATTCAATCTCTCCCTACCTCAACCCATAAGATATTTCGTACATTGCCCTCCATCTATTCAAGACCCGGGATTACGAGACTCCTTGCGAAATGTATCAGTTTTGCTAGAAGCTGAGATCCTAATGTCTGAGGGTGTTAGCAGGTGTTCTGCAGTTTCAGTGAAGTTCTCGCAATAACGGCACGTTCACTGTCTGATCTAATAATCACCTTTAGGGTGATACTCCAGAGGACAAATTCCAGTGAGCAGTCCCGTTGCAGTCTTTCTTGTCCAACTCCATAAGCTTTTTTGGCGATAGGCACAGAAGCCTTCTCCTTTTTTTTTGTAATGAATCTTCCTCCTAGTAAGTTTTGATTTGGTCGGCTTCCCAGCGCTGAAACCCTTTCTTGATGTGGGCTCTGGAGAGACCCCAGGATTATAGTGGGGCAGGAAAATGAGTATTTGCCCTTCCTTGGAACGTCTGTTCCTCATTGCCCTTGATTCCTCTTTGATGTGATGTGACCTGATTATTCGTAGCAAGTTGTCTCAGGGGAAAGTTCGCAATCCCAAGTCAGTCTGGGCTCACAAATGTGTGACTAGAGCTTTTAGTGCTGCTTGGCTGTCTGATAGGATACAGTTTCTTGTCCCTCTGGAGCCTCTTGCAAGACATTTTTGTCGCAAATTTCTATAGCAAGAATTATCGATGCTTCATCTATGGGTTTCGAGAGCCTAACACTAGAACCACTAACTTCCACTCCAGCCCCTTCATCCATCTTAGATCCACCATTACACCAATCTCATGCATTCCTTTCTCGTTGAGGACAGTTCCTTGTACATATATTGTGGTTGTTTATGGCCGCTTCATAATGTACTTCGAAGTCGTGCACAGCTGGTACAATATCTGCTGCTTCATATCTGGATTCTCAGGGAATATTTCCCGCTTTCAAGTTTGATATCTGGTGCAGGCACTCATTTTTGCTTCCTTCATTACACACAAGTACAGTGGCCTAGTACTTTTGGGTTTATTGCCACCATACTGATGAAGCGAAGGGGACCATGGATTTTATGATCGTTTGATATGTACAATGTATCATTTTAGTCTTCAAACCCCATGTCTTGCCATACTCTGCAGCAATTCCATTCAGAACCGAGGCTTTCAGTTGGTACTCTTTGTGAATGGAACCAACATTACTTTGCTAGAATTTACATTCATCCTCACCTTTGCATACTTTGGCAGATTACGTATTTTCAATACTTGCAACTAGGCATTGTAGAGCATTAATGGTCGATTTGTCTGCTTGATAGTCGAACTATTTTTTTGTGGAGCGGTATGTCTGGAAGGATTCCACTGTTTATATAATAGTTTATGATTTTCTCCATTGATGGGGCACTAAGTCTTTGGTTTGTCTGCTGGAAATCTCCCAGTATAAACACCACGGCAACCTCCCTCCAGGCTTTCAATATGTATCCGAACCTGAAACCGGCCTTCAACAACCTCTTCAGGAAGTGCTCTATTATCTCAAGACCATTTTGTAGTGAAGCGGGAATTATTGCGTTACCACCAGGCAATTGTTTGGGTGGTCAAGAAAGCGCTTTGCTACGATTTTAATAAATTATTTTATGCACGAAATGCAATTTTCTTTCATCGATTATATCGATACGTGCACACAGTCACACTTTTCATAAGATTTTCCTCGCCGCGCTCCTGCTGTATCTGTGGGGGTTTGTGGCAGCCTCTTCCAGGTGAGCGCTTTGCGGGTCATCTTCAGCAACCTTAGATCCAGGAAAGTGTTTGTTTGAGTACACAGTATTATTTCCCTCTCGTTTCTGATGTTCACTGTTCGGCTTTTTTATTAGACCGATACAATTGATATGTCCTCTGAAAAGGCCTTTTTGCAGGCGTTAAGCTGATGCTAGCTCTGAAATCCCCTTGCACATCTGCCTCCATGTTATACTTTTTCATTTTCTGGGTTCCTTGTTGTACTCAATGAGAGCTGCTCCGTGCATGAGAGGAGAAAAGCCATTCATTTTATCAGTTTTTTTTCCAATTTTATTACTTGGGGTGGAAGAACTTATTCGATGAAAGGTAATGTTCACTGATATTTTCTGAATTTTTATTGAAAATATACGCAATTCACGAAACACAATATCTCGAAATGAGAGACGTTTCCATAATTTATGTATAAACCAACAAAACTACCGAAGTAGGAGTTGTTTCTGGAAAATCTGCTTACATACACGAAACAAATTAAAATAGACAATTGTTCATTGGGAAACAAGATAAAACGGCGAGAAATCAAGTCTATCTTATTATGAGAGAGATAAATCATTCATTTAGCTAAGAGCTAACATACAAATAAGAAATAGTACAACAATAAAAAAATATCCTGAAGCTAATTTTAAAAGTAAAAAAAAACAACATAAATATTCAACTTTCACAAATTAAAAAAACGATCACTACAAAACATGATAAATACATATATTTCTCATAAGAGAAGTGAAGTAGAGTAGTTTTGTTTACAGTAACAATTCGTAATGTTAGCTATTCAAAAGATGCTCTTTCAATCTGTTAATAAATACTCGAACGTTTCCTGATGCTGTAATTAATTCAGGTAAGTTATTATATTCAGTCATTCCTTTATCATATATATTTCGTTTGGTTTTCATCAATGAGGTAGGGAATATTTGTACGTGGTTTTTTTGTCTGGTATTATAATTGTGAATATCTTTCCTAAACCGAATATTCTCGCTCAAATAAGTCGGAAGTGAATTATTTAAAATCTTATTTATGAAAAATAATGTGCGAAATTGAATGTATTCCTTGACTGAAAGCCAATTTAATGTCCTTTGCATCAATGAAATGTTAGTGTACTCAGAACTTCTCAGAATAAATCTCATACAACGATTTTGTACTATTTGAAGTTTTTTTTACGTCTGTGCTATTATACACATCTACAAAATTGTGGCACAATAATCAAAATGCGGTTTTATAATTAAGTTATATATAACTTGCCTAGCATATAAGGTTAAATCCCTACTCACACGATACGCAAAACCAATCTTTTTTGAAATCTTTTCACAAACATAGTCAATGTGTGGTGAAAATGACAATTTTTGATCAAGAATGATTCCCATATATTTAGTGTATTCCAGTTTTTTTTAAATTACACCTTCAAATTTCACTGTAGAATTATGTTGCTCTACCAGATATCTGTTTTTTCCTATTATCATATGAGTTGATTTATTAGGATTCACAAGCAGTTTGTTCATTTTCATCCAACTTTCAATTTTTGATAAAACTTTGTTTAATTTTTCAATGGCAGCATCCACACTTGTACCAGAAACATATAGAATTGTGTCGTCAGCAAAAAGGTGCATTTTGCAGTCACCCAGCTCAATTAAAAAAATATCATTTACGAACATTATGAAGAGCAGAGGTCCCAATACACTACCTTGAGGTACTCCACTGTTCACCTCTATTTTTGTTGAATACTCTTCACCAATCTTTGTCATTTGATATCAATTTTTCAAATATGATTCAAACCACGCGTGAGTTGATTCGTCAAAGCCAAAATAATGTTTCAACTTCAAGAGCACAATGTTTCTATCTACAACTTCAAAGGCTCTTTTTAAGTCTAGAAACACTAGTACGGTAACAAGATCTTTATCCATTGAAGATTTAAATTCACTTATAATTTTTTGAAGAGCTGTTTCACATGAGTGCCCTTCTCTGAAACCAGACTGATTTATTGATAATAGTTCATTTTCAATAATAAATTGGGTCAATTGTTGATGAAGCACTAACGCCAATATTTTTTCGAGACAAGGTAATGTATTAATGGGCCTATGCTCCTCAAGTAACTTCGTCCTTCCGACTTTTGGTAAAGGTATTATCAAAGATGTTTTCAGAACATCTGGAATTGATAATATTTAATAGGGTTTCTTGACATGTTTTTTGGGTAACCTTCCACAGTCTGAAAATGAAAATATAATCAGGAAAATCTATACAAGTGTAGAAAGGGCAAACTGATTAGTTCACCCCGATAAGTTATTGCGTTCACCAAATTATATTTCCTATGGAAAAATGATTCAATTTGTCAATAACTTGCCGTTTTCTGAATTTGCCTATCAAATTTTTTTTTTAAATTCAAAGATACTTCTCTATATGTTTTAGCTGACGTTTCGGGGACTATATCTGCCCCGTTCTCAAAATCTTCTAAATCTCCTTAATTGTTTAATAATTTGGATTTTCGCTCAGAGTCTTTTTTGCTTTTCAACTGACGGATGTCAATTGAGATCTCAATTGACATCCGTCAGTTGCAAACTCTGCAAACAAATTATAAACAATTAAAGAATTTAGAAGATTTGAAACGAGATATCCCAAACGTCACAACTATATAGAATATATTAAAATTTTTGATAGGCAAATTCGATAAAATCGAAATATGACAATGAAATTCTCATAGAATGCCATAATTGTAGCAATGATATCGATATATTGCCCTTACTGAATTCTGATTATTTCATTTCAGAATGAACCACATGTCAAATTTCTCCACAAAAACACATTCATTCAATATTTAATAGGGGATACCAATATTAATAAAAATATTCTTCACCACTTAGAAATTGAATTGATCCTCAGAATATTTATTTTTTTGAGTAAGTATTATTTCCCTCAAGTTTGACAATTCTATATTTCTCAATTTGAATAGTTCTTTTCCATTTAGATTCAAGGAACTTAAATGAAGGGCTTCTGTATTCAATACAAAGGTACTAGTATCAAACATTTTTGTGAGATCTTCGATACAATTCACAAAATATTCGTTGAACATTTTCGGCAAATTTTCATTAACCATAACACCGTTTATTTTTACTGATTCAATGGTACTCTCACATTGTGGATTAACCTCTTTCTTCAACGTCTTCCACATAAGTCGAGAATCTTGTCTAACTTCATCAATTTTATGTTCAAAGTAATTTAACTTGGTATGTTTCAAGAGATTAACGACTGTATTTCTTTTGGTTCTATATTTGAGCCAATCTTCATCAGACTGAGTTATTTTGACTCGATTGAAAGCAGAATTTCGCTCAAAAATAGCATTTTTAACATCTGTATTGAACCATTCCTTTGAAGATGCTCAAAACTAACATTCCTTTGAAGATGCTCAAAAACTATCTTAGAGGAATGACAAATGTGTTTTTTTACTGGCTCACTTTGTAATTTGAAACATTTTGAAAATTACATTCTACAATTACAACATAACTTGGAATGTTGAAGTTGCGATCGCCTTCAATCAGGTTCAGTTGTGGAGTACAATAAAAAGATGATCCAGATATGAGTAAATGGCCAAATGAACGTTTTTATTCACAAACCCCAGGTGAAAGGCTAACGTCGTGGGAGAAAAAATGTATGACTCATCAACATACCCTTTGTTTAACCACACCAAGATCATTTTAATTTTCAAATCAATGTTTAATTGGCTACATACTCATGCCAAATCTCCTCGCTGTCAATTATACTTACATCAGCAAAAGCATTGCTTTCGATTGTACCAATTGAATTATCAGATAAATCGAGAGATTTCAGTCCATGAATATACTTGAAAGCATTTTTCTTAATAGTTTGTAGATTGGCAAAGTTGACTTGCAGCTCCTCCAAATCTATACCGAATTCCAAGAAGTCTTCTGCTGATATTGCCGGCTGAGAAATCTTGACAAGGAAAGGGTACGCAAACTCCTCAACCTAGAAAAAATCAGCAAGAGAAATATGGGAATTTATTCCTCACTTCTATTTCATGTATTCCAATAAATGCCAGTTATTTATGAAATTTTGGTTAAAAGGACGGAATTAGTGTTTCCATACCAAGTCCTCGGGACACAACGTAAATAGGCATATTTTTAAGTATCAATTTCATCGTTCAATTTCCCTTCTATATAAACGGAATTTGGTCATCCACAGCAGCCGTTTTTCGCGTCTAGTAGAAATAACACTTGATGAGTCTAGCTCATTAGCATGTTGGAAATATTTTGACAATACGTGACTGCTCACCTATAGAACTTCAATAAAGTCTAATGAGATAAATGAACGGAAGCTTACTACAATATATTGATTGATAATTTCCAAATATAAAATCATACGCAAAAAATTTACTTAACATAGTACATAACTATTTTCAAGGTAACGTATATTCACGTAATTTTTTGGGGCTAATATTGTTTCTTTGAAGTCAACAATTTCTAGTGAACCCTCAAGTGAAATTCAACATGAGGGTGTCTGACGTGTTAAAATTACCGATGTCACATGAAATTGCAGACTGAGTGTTTTTGTATTTCATAATGATATTTTCTAGGTAACGTATGCTTGAAGAACAAATTTCCACAAACATCTTATTATCTACAATTATCTTTAGTTATGGATATTATGGATCTCACGCTTGGAAGGATATATACGGTACAACTATTGAATGGAGTTCAAATATCTACTTCTGCTAACCTTCTCAAGTCTTGAAGGGAAACTGGTTCATTTTGCGTCCCGCTCAAATCCAATTTGTACAAAGTGAACTGAAACCCGTTGAATGCCTCTATTGGATTCAATCTCGTCACAATATTGTCTCTCAATGACAGTGTCCTCAATAAGGCAAAACGGTGGAAAATGTCTTGAGGTAGCAACGAAATGTTGTTTCCGGACAGGTCCAGTATCTCCAAGTAGTTGTCTAAGCCTCCAAAAGCAGTAGGAGAAATCTCTGTCAAACCACAACTCCTTAAGTACAGCTCTCTGATGTTGGCTTGCCTAAAGGCGTTTCCTACAAAAAATATTTTAAAAATGCTGAAACCTTGAATTCAACGATAGAATATCAGTTATTATGCAGGACGTATTTTTGTTCATGCCGACCATGATGAAAGACAATTAGTTTGTTCAGGTTAAACAAAAGTATTGTCATTCAGGGGAAATGGAATATCATAGTTGTTGCAGAAAGTCATAACTTTATTTATTTTCCTTGCTGAGTTGCGCGTGTGAACACAGCATTATGACTGAACCCCCACTGGACGAATTTTCAAGGTCGCTGTAGACCTGATCAGAACCGAAGAACCTAATAGCGCTCTCTCGTCGCGACGCTATGAATGTGTGGTGACAGGTGTTCTCGGACATACAAGAAGCGCATTCATTAATTTTGTGTGGTGTGTGGTTTCGTGTATATGTGGTGTGGATGTGCGTCAATGAACATCTTTTGTGGAAGATGTACGAACACGTTCCCGATTCAACTCCTCAACTCCACGCCGCCAACCGAAAGGGCCCTTGCTGATCTCGAGGAGCAACGACTACCTTCCAAGGAATACCAAAGTAAGTCATCGTGCTATACGTCTTTTCTCTGATATTCTTTGCCATTTTCTAAATAAGAGATATCACATTCCATTTTTACAAACACTCGTCCAGCTACGTTGGATGAACTCAAGGCCCATATCAAGGGATTGAATCCAAATAAATGATAGTTTATAGAAAATAGAAATAGAAAAAATAGAAAAGTAAACTAAGGAGTTGAAAATAATTTTAAATGAGTTTGAAATAAGAATACAGTGATTAACGACAAATTTATTTCATCGTAAAAAAGCGTAGGGTGCTTGATG
This sequence comes from Gonioctena quinquepunctata, assembly GCA_018342105.1. Classification (NCBI taxonomy): domain Eukaryota; kingdom Metazoa; phylum Arthropoda; class Insecta; order Coleoptera; family Chrysomelidae; genus Gonioctena; species Gonioctena quinquepunctata. The sequence continues at coordinate 46,107 of JAFIRS010002540.1, forward strand.
TCAATTGTTGTTGAAATTTCATGGACAGATATTGGTAAAAATAGAATCATTATGAAAATATCTCAAAAAGCACACCACGCTTTTTCACGATGAAATAAATCTGTTGTTAATCACTGTATTCTTATTCCAAACCCATTTAAAATTATTTTCTACTTTTTAGTTTAGTTTTTCATTAAAGTGTATTCTTTAGTTTTTAAACTATCATTTATTTTCAACTTTTCAGTTTTGTTTTCTTTTAAAGCGTGTTTTTTAGTTTTTCAAACTATTATTATTATTATTTAGTTCTTTCAACTATTATTCTCCAATTTTGAATAGAATCGGATCATAATCACAAAACTCGTCCGCCATTTTAGAGCCGCCATCTTGAATCCTCCAATTTTGACAAAATAATCATAATCTCCGACCCCAAAACCCCCACATACCAATTTTGAATAGAATCGGACCATAATCATAAAACTCGTCTACCATTTTGGATCCGCCATCTTGAATTTTCCAGTTTTGACAGATGAATCATAATCTCTGACCACGAAAACCCTCAGACACCAATTTTGAAGGGAACGGACCATAATCACAAAACTCGTACGCCATATTGGAGCCGCCATTTTTTTTTCAAACAAAAATTTCTTAATGCATTGTCACCGGAATTATGTACACCTGCCAAATTTCAAATCATTCATACGTCTGGAAGTGGGTCAAAATCGCGCCAAAAGGAGTCGGTTACAAACATACAAGTGAAGCTAATATAAAGCGTGTAAAAAAGCGCCTGGTTACGACGGAATTACCAATCGTATGATCAGGTATTTTTCGGATAACCAAGTGCAGTCACTATTAAATATTATTAATAACTCTTTGTACCTTAAGAGATTTCCTCGTAGGTGGAATCGTGCCATCGTGGTTATGATTCCAAAACAGGGACAAAACCCGACCTTCTCGCAAAATTATCGGCCCATCAGTCTCTTTGCAGTTCAGCTGAGTTGGTTGAGAAAATCGTCCTAGAAAGGTTCGACGAAGAAGTGGAGGATAGAAATGTCCTACCTAATGAACAATTTGGTTTTAGACGTGCTCACTCCACCGAGCTCCAGGTTATGAGGTTAGTGGAGGACACAATTTCATCGCTAAATACTAACAATAGCGCTCACATCGTTTTGCTAGACATCAAGAAAGCTTTTGACAGAGTGTGGCACGAAGGCCTACTGTCAAAGCTGATAGACTTCCATCTGGCGCTTAGTTTGATAAAGTGGATTAAATCGTTTCTCTTAGGTAGGACATTTCAGGTCAGGGTCGACAATTTGCTCTCGAATTCGAGAGAAATTGAGGCTGGCGTTCCTCAGGGAGCAGTGCTGTCTCCTGTATTATACGCCCTTTACACGTCAGATATACCGAGGAGCGAACATGTGAAGATCTCCTTATTTGCTGACGGTACGGCTTTGCTTTCCTCTGCAGCTGACCACTGCTGACCACAGCTGGTATCTGGAGTGAAAAATAAAGCTGAATCCTGATAAAACACAGGCGATTTCAATGGGTCGTAAGAGAAACAACCCGGAGAGGGGAGTGACTTATCTTTGGAAGGGAGATAGAATGGTCAGAGCGGGTCGAGTACCTGGGAGTTACTGTGGACCGCCGGCACACCTGGAGACCACATGTCAACATTGTTAGAGACAAACTTGTTGAAAAAATATGTGAGTTATATCCCCTGATTAACAGAAAGAGTAAGCTCTCCCTCAAAAACAAAGTCATGATTTACAAGATGCCCGTTATTTTGTATGCCTCAGCCGCCTGGGGCCAAATCTGCAGGTCTAGTATTGGCGTCCTGGAACGGGCGCAAATGAGAGTCCTGCGGGTGATGAAGAACGCTCTGTGGTACGTGCGGAACGATCGGGTCCTTGGAAACATAAATCTGCCTTCCATCAGAAGTATCATCAGAGAACGCAATCAAAATGTTTTTGATTGTGCATTAGCTCACGAGAATCCGCTCGTGAGGGAAGCCACTGATTATAACATAGCGTTTTAAGCGTCCCAGACACTCTCTGGAGTGATGGGTTACCTACAAATCCTTACAGGGTAGCGAAGCTGCATCCTCAGTAGAAAGTTCTTTTTTCCAAATTTTTATCAAAATTCTTCTGGTCATGTTTTGAGGAACACCATCATGGCAAGAGCTATGGACCGGTCTGTAGTCCTTTACCAACCAAAATTCTAAATTCGTGAATGGCTGTGGCCCACTTATCCAAAGTCCAAAGAGCAAGAGCCTTAGGGTTACGCTTGGTTTCAGTAACAGTGATATAAGAACCTAATATATTGTTAGTTCGTTCGTTAGTTCGTTAGGGTTGAATCTTGCAAGTGAATTTTGACCGACTTCTAGTCGTCCTATTGATTTGAAATTTGGCAGGTATTCATTAGTTCGAATGACAATGCATTATGGAATTTTTGTAAGCGGAAAAAAACAAAAGTGGCGGCTCTAAGATGGCGGACGAGATTTGTAATTATGGTCCGATTTGATTCATAAATTGATATGTGGGGGACATCCGGGATGGTAGATCATGAATTTTTTGTCAAAATTCATAAATTCAAATGACGGCTCCAAATGGTGGACATTTGGATTATGGTCGATTCGATTCAAAGTTGGTATGTGGGGTTTTCAAGGTCGGAGATCATGGAATGTATATCAAAATTCATAAATTCAAGATGGCGGCCTCAAGATGGAGAACGGGTTTTGTGATTATGGTCCAATTCGATTCAAAATTGGTCTGGGGGTTTTTGGGGTCGGAGATTATGGAAAGTTTGCCAAAATTCATAAATTCGAAATGGCGTTCCCAAGATGGAGGACGAGTTTTGTGATTATGGTCCGATTCGATACAAAATTGGTATGCAGCGGTTTTCGCAGTAGGAGATTTCGAATTTTTGCCCTATCCAACAAAAAAATAATAATCGAAATTGAACTGCTCTCTGAAAAGAAAGGCATGATAATACATAAAAAAAATATAAGCGTCGACTAGAGAACCTTCTCCTTTTTTATTTCGTCGGTTGGAAATATTTACCAAACGGTGAATCATACCTTCAGTTTCAGTAGAAAGAAGCGTGTAGTTCAAGAAAACCAGGAAGAACAGCTTGTTACGCCACTGGATTTTCATGGAGGGAACTCTCAATCAAGAAAGACCAATAAACGATAAGGAGTTTTCAAATATCATGAATAAATCACTTTACTTGATCACTGCTTTTTTGTTAGGTTTGCTCCCGAAAGCTGGAAACTTTGAGTAAATAGAGCATCGACTGACGGAGGATGATAGAACCGAGATTATTTCTCTAGAGCGGCCTATAGGGAAAAAGTATCTTTCTCCCAATACATGTGAATATTGGGCGTTTAGATAGGAGCACGTACCGATCTCAGAAAGTTAGTTGAAATAATGCACTCGGAAAAGCATACAAATATACATATATATTTTATGATAGTCACATAGCATTGCCATCGTTCTATGTACTGATAGAATATAATAATAATAGAAGAACAGTTAAGATTTTACATTAGGTCAGTTTTTTTACATTCTCAAAATCAAGTGGACTGGATATAAGTGAAAATGCCATCAATTGTTAACTAGACTATTGAGAAATATTATTTGAAAAAGGGAACATAAAATATGGAGATACATTTAAAAACATATAAAAATAAAAATTGATTCAATTTGCCCAAGCATAAATCCAGAAACATATATGAACTTTCTGCAGACCATCAGTTTTCATCACTTATTCAGTCGAGGTTTGTTTACACGATGTTAATTTAGTTGTATTGATAATTTATTAATTTTTTCCAAATTTGCTTATTTACCTTTCATCTCGCACTGTATATTAGTGTTGCATTGGTATTTTCTTCTATGCAGGCACGAACTATTGATTTGAGGAATTCTTAGTTTCATTTCGTTCTTGATGCATTGAAACTTATTATATATTATGTGTGAATACTGCGGGACTGATTATCATTTTTGTGAATTCGATACTCGTACATTGCTGTGTTTGCTTGAGTTGACTAATCTCTCGAAAATCTTATATTCGTAATTACAACTGTTTACTGTCTCAAATTTTTAAAAACGCTGTCACTTTGTATATTGCTACATGTTACCGAATGAACGTTTGAACACTCTCTGTACTACATGTTAATCGACTGGAAACTGAACATATATTGTAACATTGTGTACGGTCGGAAAGTTCGAGCACTTCTCCTTTTTGTTTTCCGTCGTCTCGCGCTTTTATACTCCTTCCTCCAAATATATTCCTTTGTTTGTAATGCCCGCTAACATTTCTAACGTAATGTCATTATAAATCATTTAGTTATTTTGTCGCCTGTCATCATTATTCATCTCCCTGAGTAATTGATGGCGCTTTACCGCGGGTTTGAAAGAATGTGTAAAAAATAAATAATCTATTTCTTTTGTTGACGCCGTGCATTCAGCGAGGTTTAAATGAGCTGCCAAAACATATAATTTATTGTGTTATTATTTACGTAAGGAATTCTTAGACATACGTCAATAAAGAGGGAGACTGTTTTATGCATTCCAGAGCTAGACTGTGTCTATCTATTTTTAACGTGCCCTTGTTTCATCCGTTGGGTCTAGTATTTGATTTCATAATTCATTTCATTCTCAGTGAATATTGTTTCTGGTCATGGAATCAATTTGTTTTTGGAATTTTTCTGTCACTTATGCAGGGCATTACCCCTTCATTTCGAAGGTGAAGCTATCATATCAATTCGCTAATAGACTTTTTTGAAACATTGCATTATTTTTTTGAAAATTCAGAATGTTGTTTGAAAAATGTAGCCGATCAATTAGGCAAAAGGTTTTCCAAAATCAAACGTACTTTGAGGAAGAACAACTTCAAACTATATAAAATTTCGACCGTAAAGTTTCCATAAGAGGAAAAGGCTGCAATTTTGCCAACGGATGGTTCAAAATTTGAATGAAGATCGCGACCATTTAACTAAAATATTATGGACTGATGAGTCATCTTTTTCTACGACAGGAATTTTCAATAGAAAAAATCTAAGATCTTGGGAGAAAAAGAACAACAGACGAAGATTGGTAAAACAATAAAGGAAACAGGAAGAAAAACTGTTATCGTTTGCCAGTATGATTTGGATGCAAGATGGGGCAACCCCGCATAGTGTCCTACCCGTTCAAAAACATTTGAAGAATGTATTCCCAATATGATTAGGAAATAATGAAAGTATGAAATGGCACATAACAGTCCGGACTTCACCCCTTTAGATTCATTTTCATGGGGTTCTCTAAAAGTCATTGTTAATAATAATAATATCCAACTCATTAAAGACACGATTCAACTTGAAATAGAGAATCTGAATATCAATAATGAAGCAATTTTCAAAGCACTTATAAATATAAGAAGACGTTATCAATTACATATGCATTGAAATAATGGTGGGCACATTGAACTACTACCATGAGTTATCATGTTATTTGAATTTCCCAAATAAATCTTTGTTATCTACTTTTGTATGAATATTTGAACATTTTCTTCCTCACTGTAAACTATTTTGATTATTCCATTAAAGAAATGTCACTAAACAAACATAATATAGTTGTCATTTTCATAGCTTACTTCCAAAATGTAAACTTTCATAGGATAGGTATTTACAGTAACAACTAGTCTAAGTCATTCGACGTTTAATAACTCAAAAACGGTATAAGGTAGGGGTAACATATGGTATATTTTTGAAATCAGGAAAAAAAAATTCCTAAATTTCAATAATAAGCACGCTACTGTATTTTTGATAGCATTTTATCAAAATTTAGTCATAACCACACAAGTTTCTCATTTGGGCAATAATAGCGATGATAAGGGGTGGGTAATTTATAGTGAATAACCCGGTACATTTACTGAGTAGAGTAACAAGTAGGTAGTGGCGCAATCCCATTAATCACTTAAGTTTTTACTGCATCTTGCTTGTAACTGATAAAAGGTTTCGCTCAAAATGAATAGGTGATACCTATATTTTTTAAGTGAAGTCAAAAGCGCGGACTGAGACAGTTAGAGAGACAATATTCAATCAGATTATTGATCAACGAATACAAAAGAGTCATTGAATGAGTCATTATCCAGGTTAGCATGTAGAAGACATTATATTTTTAAATTAATTAATGAAATACACTGCATTGCCAATAATGCAAATTGATAACACAGTTTGATTTAAATTGTTAATTTTAGATGCAGAATACATTTTAAGTTTGTCCGTACCTGTTTTGACTTCCTATTGAAAAAGGTTTCTTGGTTTTTTTTATTCCTCTTCAAGTATTTTGAATTCCAAATATCTAAAACAGTTTGAAGTATTCATATGTTGAATTTGATACCTCCAATTATAGAAAAACTCGTGCTCAATGGACATGATTTCCCCATTTATGTACGCAGAATTACTTTTAGAAGATCTACAACTGTAAAATACTGTATATTTTGAAATTTATAACTTACACTAATGTACTTGTATCTATAGGAGTTGAAATAATATACACTGTATGACGTCAACAACAAATACCTGCATATTGAAAAAACATTTTTTATCGCAGTTAATGACTCCGGTGCGTCGGTGTGAAATTTGTGTGCTAGCTGCTTGCAATAGCACACGCATTCCACAGGACGCAGCAAATAGATAGAATAGAATATTTTAAGTTAAGGGATTGCAGGGTGTTATACAAAAAAAATATTCTACGTCTTCGCTAACGTTTCGCGAGTATATTTAATCACACTTGAATGCCAATTGTTAAGCAGAACGTTCCTTTTTCAAACCATTTTATAAATTTTCAACAATAGATCCATAGACATATGTTCAACGAAGACTTGCAACAATGCATAAACATCTCAACGAAGTACTTTGTACGATTGATTACGCCTAAGGTAGGTTGACTTACTTTACGTACGGAACTATAATTGCATTGTTCCAATATAGTCGTGAACTAACAATACTTCTTTTATTTATATTATAGCTCTGAAGAAGCGAGAAATATACTCGCGAAACGTTAGCGACGTCGTAGAATAGTTTTTTTTGCAATACCTCAAATATAACTAATTTGGACGCAATCATAGAAATAGAATATTTTCAGTATTTCATTTTCCATTGGTGTCTTACTATTACAGGGTTCTGTCTTACGGTATCGAGAAAGAAGACAATCCGCTTAAAATCACGTTGTGTTGTTACAGAGTCGTAATTCTGCACAAGTTGTAGGTATATTAAAATCAAGCAAAAAGCTTTATTTACGTTTATGACGTTCTGATCATAATATACCGGACGAATTTTGCGGTTTGTTTTCATCGAATAACGTTCACCACTTTGGTACAAAAATTTCCAAATTTTTTTTGGATACTTTCATATTTCTGGATAACCGTGACATGAAAAAAATATTCAATTTTCAACTTTACATTTTTTTTTGTTAAACGTCTTCGCCCCTATGTGTGGGGTGAACACGGGCACTCATTAAAGGGGCGGATTCGGACAAAAGAAATAAAAATAATCATTTCAAACCCGGAAAGTGGTTATTTGGTATGAAAATATGTAGAAAAAATCATAAATGACATTTATTTTCAAAAAATAAAAGTACAAAAGCTTCATTGACATAGAAATAACACAGTGTAAATTCTGAAAAAGAGTTTCAAAATAAAAATTACAGAACCTCCATAAAAAGAAATCAAAAACTTCTATAACGGAACTACATCATCTTATTCAATCCTGAGATCATTATACCTGAGTAAAATAGGAAAGTGGAGTCTTTCGCGTAGTAGAGTTTTAACATCAGGAAGAGTCCTAATAATTTTCGAGCTGTCATCAAGCTTTCATCTTTGGTATTTGGATATATATATATATAAATATATATATATATATATATATATATATATATATATATATATATATATATAATATTTCCCAATTCATTCTGACTTTTATCTCCTCAAAAAATTATCATTATAAATCTTTTTGGTTTCATCTATCACCTCAGTAACACACCCAACAAAATGTTTATAGTTATCGTTTGGACAAGAAAATCTCTTCGAGATTAACCCGTCAAGTTCAGTCATCACACCCCTTCGTGGTCACCTTGGAGACCTGCAGAACATCACTTTCCAAAGACTCGTTCATCCAACGAACAGCGAGGCTTTGGAACTCATTGCCTAGGGAGGTGTTCGCCGAGGCATACAACCTTCAGAAATTTAAGAAGAACACCAACTCCTACCTTCTTTCCCTAGGTTCCCACGATGTTCTCTGAACATTACAGAATATCCCTTTTCGTGGGAACCAGAACATAAAAAAATAAAAAAACTGACATAACTTCTCGCTCCCCATCACTACTGCAATGTGAATTATGTTCTTTCTCAATGTCTTCGCTACTGGTTGAAGGAACGAGATTGTTTCTCCTTATTTTTGTACCAGGGGCCACCATTAATTTTTTACCGCGGTTTTTGCAGGGTTTGTGTCGTTTTTAATCTGCTTTCATTCAAAATCATTTCAAGGTTCTAGTCCAGTGCTTCTTATTTTATTCTTGTTGAGCAATAATATCTGGGATTTTTTTTAAGACTGCATCTAGAGAAAGGAGAACAATCCCGTATCCTCTGAATCCAGACCTTATGTTATTTTCTAAATTTTGGATATTTTCGATAGCGTTTTTGTACAGTCTAGGGAAGTCGGATTTCAGTATGCACCTCCTATTCTACATTTTTCTCTCCGTTAAAATTGCACGCCAAGATTACTTGAGGGGTGCAAAAAATGCCACATTCAAAGACTGAAGCGAATGGGTGGCACGTGGTAGGAGTAACACGAATTGAATATTATCCAGTTTGCAGCATTCTAAAACGTCCAATGAGATATGGCTCGATGAGTTGGTTCGGATGAAGACCTTCTTTCCGGGCAGATTTTTGAAATATGATACTTCCATCATAACTGAAATGCTAGATTCGCTGGAATCTATTATCATTTCTACCCTTTTAGACCTAGAACTTTTTGTTTTCCCCGATCATCCGTAATATTAGTTTCGTCGTAGTTGACTATGTGGGTGGGCAGGACATTTTCCAGAGTTTCCACCACATTTTCCAAAATATTCTCTTATAGAATTTCTTTAGTGACATTCGCCCTGCATCTTTTAATATTTTGAGCAACTCTTTCTATCAAAATTTTGTGTCTTTTCAGAAAATTATAAAATCATTGGACTCCTGGTAGATGGTCTTTGAAGTTTGTGATTTTTTATCCCTTTCTTTCGAAGTAATTTTTTACGAGCCATCTTATGTCTCTGCGAGTCATAGAAAAACCCCATTCACAAAATTTAGCGATTCCCTTCTATTTTGATTGCTGTAATTTTTATTGGCCATGTCGTACAGTTCATTATAGTCATTAACTGGTAAAATCAGTCATTCAATTTTTCCCCGTCCATACTCATTTCGTTCTGCAACCTCTCTGAAAATGTTCTTTTAGTTACAAGTCGCAGCTTACTTTTGACGCAACGTGATTCCCACTTGTCCGTCTACAGGCGTGAGGGCGCGTTTTAAAGCAGCAGTGCCACGAGCAAATGCTCCCGGAGGCGTTAAAAACTGTGCTGTCGAAGAACGCGACGCTCTGCTCTGCACCGCTCTGCTTAGGTGAGGACGGGATCACTTAATCACTCGCAAACGATTGCAAGTAACTTTTGATAAGACCATACCTGTTTGAGGGACTTCAAGGGAGTCGTTGAGCTGACCTTGAAGAAAACATTTGCACAAACGCGATCACCCCTACTGTCCGACTAAGCCCCAGATTTTTTTTGTCGGACTTTCCAATAGAAAACATCGGTATTCAATGCGCTTTTAACTACAATGTGTATAAGCATAATGATCCTAATCTTTCACCGCAAATGTATTCGCCTAGATTTCTACAAAAAAATTCGTCATCAGCAAAGGCATCGTCTTTTTGTTTTAATTTTGGCAATGACATGACATGAACTCGAGAAATAACAACCTCAAAATTAATACATAATTGAAATTCCAGACCAATGGTGGTCAATGATCACTCTTATGATGTACAAGTAAATAAAGCCTCTACATACAGTTCCTTGAAGGCGGAAATGATGCAATGTCTTTCTGTCAGGAATATAAATTTTTCGCTAATTATGTACACACCTCAATTTTATGAATTATTCGAGGTACCCCAAACGCAACATGTTATCTGAAAATTCGATCAGTTGTTGGAAAAACACGGCTGCCTCCATATCATCCGGATTGAAATCCAATCGACAACATTTAGAGAGTAGTGAAAGGCGATCTAGCAAAACAACACATGACATTCAAACTCGAAGATGCCGAAACTTTAACAGAAAATAATGTTTTCAAAATGCCTTAAGGAACTTGGAAAAGTACTGTGATCATATAATTAAAACAGAAAATGAGTATTTGGAATAGACGCGCATACTTGATATTACGGTTGAACCGCTCATTATAAACGTAGGTGAAGATAGCACCAATGATGATAGCTTTAGTGACAACGAGTGATTAATTACCTATTCAAGTGAATTACTACAATTATTGTATACCTAGTTGAGTTTGTAGCAAAACCTGGGAGTTGTGTCGCCTACAGTTAGGCAACACGCTTTGCTCCTTTTAGTTTAATTAGGCATGTTTTTTCTAGGGAATAAAAAACGTTGTTTCTTTGCTCCGGCTTATCGTGAATAGTTTCGTTGATTTCTTGAAAACGTAGGGATCTTTCCTACTGAGAATACCCGAACTGTGAGTGCTTTCGGTTCGGAAAAACTTTGAATCCCGTATCACGTGATTATTTGGTCAGCGCCTGTATTTATTCTAGGTAAGTTGAGATAGTCTTAAAGCATCTTATTCATGTCTGTTTCTCTTGCCGTGGTACTTATACCAATACAATGTATTCTAGTTCGGAATTAACGAGGAAACCTCTGTGAAGTAAGTGTTTATTGAAGGAGTTCAGGAACCGACCAACTTTTAATCCCGAAATCAGACTAGAATCCATTAAAAACAATCTTAGAAATTCTGATTCTGTTCAAGTTATAGTAATATAAACTTTTAAAATCAAATGTTGGTTTTCTTAAATACTTGCATTTAATATGTAAAAACGCTTTTTACAATATTATTTAAGTTGTTATTGTACTGTACTAAGGGATGACTGGTGTAAGTGGCCGCCTTCTCTGACCGTTCCTTCACCATTATTGTTTGATCCGAAAATCCTATACGAAAAAAAACGTTTACAAATGTCCATCTGAGTTGGTTATCGTTAAAAGCAAGAGCAAATCATTCACGTAACAATAGCTGTCGCTGAACTAAACTGTACAGTGCTCATATAGCAGAAATAAAACAGAAATATAGATCTGAATTTTCAACTTTTTGATATCTGAAATTTTGAATCAAACTAAAGGAAAAAGAGTTCAGAGATACGTTTTTTAATCGAGTTAGATTACATTGAACTATCAAGTAGGTTTGGAGAGACTGAAACTCTACAAATTTCGATCGCAGAATTCCAAGTTTACACAAAAATATAAATGCTAAATGCTTCTTGAGAATCAATAAAATATATTGTGCGATCTTCCTTTCTGACAGGCTATGACATCGGGTGTTTATATTATTTTGAAAGGAAAGTGTGTGTGAATGAGCGGGACATTTTCTATCAGGTTTGTTCTCAGTAAAATCAGTACAATCCATCATTCTATAGGCGAACCAAATTCACTCATGTTCTATATAATCACACCCACCTCAAGAATTGCCAAAGGATTTCCATCAAGATAAGTTTTGTTCAGTACACTGAAATACTGAAATGAAACTGGCTCTAGAATAGTCAGCTGATTGTAATCCAACCGGAAAGTGTCCAAGCTCAATTGGAAATTGAAAGCGATTTGACGCCAGGATCTGTAGCTGGCATCATTTTATTAATTTTGTTGTAACTCAGATCGAGCGTTTTAAAATCCTTAGTGGCTGCAGTGCTTGGTAAGGGAATGGCGCTCAACTGATTATCGCCCAGTAAAAGGTGAGCGAGTCTTCCCATTCCATCCCTGAAAAAATAAGTTATTTATGAATTATCCCACTCTGTTTCTATAATAGTTATTCATGTATCAGGAGCGTAAAATAGGCTTTTATGGACCGCAGCGTGTAAGTAATTAACAAGCCTAGGTCCATGAAAGCGAGTTACGCCCGAAATGTTACAATATTTTATACAGGGCCGGTATATTCAATATTATGATGTGAATGCCTTTTTACCTTTCAATACACATAATTTTATTTTAACAATTTTGGCAATTCAATCATTTATATGTTATATACAGGGTGTTAGTGAATAAGTGCGACAAACTTCAGGTGATTCTGCATGAAAAAATGATGACAGTTTGCTATATAACTTCTGTCCGCAAATGCTTCGTTTTCCGATATAAAGTTTTTCTTAAAAACTGACTATTTATTTATTGCTCTGAAACCGGTCGAGATATACAAATAAAATTCAATGTGTTTCAAGAAGTAGTTATTGCGCATTTTTTGACATGCAATTCAGAATTTTATGTTCATCATTGGCGCGCATACGGGTAATGATGTCAATTTTTTAAAGAAAAAAATGGAACGCCACTGGGATATTTCCAATAAATATCATTTTTGAATTCCTCGTCCGATTTGTGACTTTTTTTCGTATAGGGCGCCGTTTTTATGCAAAAAAATGAAACAACTTAACGCGTAGGTATTTTTCATTTCTTCAATACATTATCAAGAACTACCTAATACAATAAGGTTGAACAAGAACAATAACAGAAAATAACACTAATAAATAAATAGGCGCAAAGCTACAACAAATGTTCAAAATGACCTCACTCAGACGTGATACAATATTCAACTCTTCGCCTCATTGATTGTCGTTTTCGCACAAATATTACTGGTGTAATTATCATCAGATGTGTGAACCATCTGAACTGCTGATGAAAATATATGCAAAGTAATAAATTAATGAGATAAAAATAACACAAAAAAATAACCATGGTTTTTTACTCATCCGGGGAACGCGAGTACTATAGATTAGAGGCATAAATAATAATAAAACCTGTCATCACAACCCACCTCGCAGGAGACCGTGTGACGAATGAGCGGTATATGAAAATCAATGAAAACCTTAATTTACACTCATTCAAGTCTCACTCAATTCCCAGCTCAGTCACAGTTCATACAGTAATTCGAAGTACCAACTATTTTGGGTACTAGTATTCAATGTATTCAGAGTAAAATTCAATACAGTTATTCGAAGTACCAACTATTTTGGGTACTAGTATTCAATGTATTCAGAGTAAAATTCAGTCTTAACAGTCAAATAGACCTAGAATCAGTGCAAGTCAGAAAAAATTCGGTACTTAATTGCTAAAAATGATAGTAAAGAAATTGAAAACAAATAATGAAATAATTTAGAAATCGCTTGATATTATGTGTGTAAACCAGAATATGTAACACTGGCGATATGGTAAGCTTTATTTTTGTGTTTTGTATTAATTCGGCATATCAGCTCATTTCCAAATACTATTCATGCAACAGCATATTCGATTTCCTACGAATTGTTGTTTCGTCAAATCATAAAATTGAATTAGCTTTGAACTTTGAGCTACTCTATAGAATCTCCAGTAATTTGTAGTATCATGATTATATATTATATTATATATATATATATATATATAAATATATATACCGTGTGTCCCAGCTAAAACTTGTCACCCCCCAAATCTCCGAACTCGTGAAAAAAATTGAAAATCGCTCAGACCAATCGATTTTTATTTCAAGGGGGAACACTTTCACCAAACACATCATCATTGTGTTGTCAACCCGCTCAGCCCCAGCACCCCCTACTTCAGAATTTTCAATGGGACTACTATACTCGTGATACATTATTCAATCCCAAAAACATCGATGTACTGAAATTGAGGATCGATCGAGTGTTATTGAAGTTTTGATGAAAACTAAGTTTTATCAAGATATTTTTATTTTTCATCACCTGAAATGTTATCATCGTGAGAAATGTTCAAAATGTGAACCATTCAGTTCCATACAGAAGTATAAGCAATTTTCGAAATGTCTTCGCACATTGCTCAACATTTCTGGAGTCACTGCACGACACTCCACAACAATTCTCCTGCGTAGATCATCAAGAGAAGTTGGCTGTGTAATATACACTTTGGATTTCAAATGACCCCATGCAAAGAAGTCTAATGGTGATAAATCAGGAGATCTAGCCGGTCATTCTATTGGTCCTCGCCTTCCAATCCATCTCCCTGTGAAATTGTCATCTAAAAATTGACGTACAGGTGCAAAAAAATGTGGAGGAGCTCCATCTTGTTAAAAGGTGAGCTGACCTTCAAGTAGCCTATCATCGTCTTCAAGTAACTGAGTGATTCTGGGGTTCACAGTTGTATCAAGAAGTTCAAGATTCGTCAGAAAAGCACACATTGTAGAGGTAATTATTATCACCAATCAATAATTGACTCATGACTTCACAAATCTCTGTACGTCTATCAGGATCATCTTCCTTTAATTCTTGTTCATTCTGCATTTTATGACGATGGAATTTTGCTTCTTTCAGAATTCGATATACGCTGCTTTCCTAAACTCCAGAAATAGTCTCAAGTTGTCTTAAAGATTGAATGTTGTCCATCACTGCATGTCCTAAAACTGCAAGAGCGACCCCTTCATTTCTCATAGGCTTCTCTCGTTCATGTTTTTTATTCAGTACTGATCCCGACTTCATGAACTTATTCATCAATTGAAGCACGTACTGATATGATGTGGTTTTTTCTGGATGAATTTCATTGAAAATTCGAGCCGTAGCTCTAGCACATCGTCCATTTTCAAAATACACAGCTACAATGGATATTCTCTCTTGTATAGTATAAACCATTTTCGAAAGTTTTCAAATTGTTGAATGAAGTGACTCGAATACATCAATATACCAAGGCGTAAACAAAGATATGCGTATACAAAAACACATGGCGACAATTTTTTTTTCATAAAAACGTCTGTCTCACCTTCTAAACTATTATTTCTGACAGCATATTATTTTTCAATACAGTGGCGTACCCACAGTGAACCTTTCTTACGATGATAACATTTTAGGTGATGAAAAATAAAAATATCTTGATAAAACTTAGTTTTCATTAAAACTTCAACAACACTTGATCGATCCCTATTTCAATACACCGATGTATTTGGGATTGAATTCCTTCAAAATGATGTATCACAAGTATAGTAGTCCCATTGAAAATTCTGAAGTGGGGTGCTGGGCTGAGGGGTTGACAACACAATGATGATGTATTTGGTGAAAGTGTTCCCCCTTGAAATAAAAATCGACGGGTCTGAGCGATTTTCAATTTGTTTCACGAGATTGGAGATTAGGGGGGTGACAAGTTTCAGCTGGGACACACGGTATATATATATATATATATATATATATATATATATATATATATATATGAAAAGCATCAAATTATAAATAGTGACATCTATAATCTGTGCGGCGAAGCTTAGACCTAATATCGTGGAATTTTAATGCCACGAAATTTCGTGCACATTAACAGTCACCAACAGATGTCAGCATAGGCGAACCCACGACACCAATAGTCGTACTCCTAGTGCTTTCAGAGTAACACAAAACAAATAACGAGAATAAGCTAAATCTGATACGAATCCAAGAGAGCCCACCATCCGTCTACAGCCTGTTTCATGGTTTCCCAATCATCAGGACGGCCTGTGGTCTCTTTCAAATTCGTATCAGATATCTCGTAGAGTTAATACCTATCGGCAAGTACAAAAATGTGAAAAGCATCAAATTATAGATAGTGACATCTATAATCTGTGCGGCGAAGCTTAGACCTAATATGGCGGAATTTTAATGGCACGAAATTTCGTGCACATTAACAGGTCACCAACAGATGTCAGCATAGGCCAACCTGCGACACCAATAGTCGTACTCCCAGTGCGTTCAGAGTAACGCAAAACAAATAACGAGAATAACAGAAATCTGTTACGAATCCAAGAGAGCCCACCATCCATCTACAGCCTGTTTCATGGTTTCCCAATCATCAGGACGGCCTGTGGTCTCTTTCAAATTCGTATCAGATATATCGTAGAGTTAATACCTATCGGCAAGTACAAAAATGTGGAGAGCATCAAATTATAGATAGTGACATATATCTATGTATGTTTATTTTTCATATAATAATCATAAAAATATTTCAAAGCTGCTTCGCAATGAATCAAAATTATTTATCTACAAATGCGCCGCTTGACTTTTGTCATCCCAAACTCTAAATATCATTTTGATATAATTTATCAACACATTCGACTTTGGTCATAAAACCCATCTAGTAGTTGAATAACCTATTTCTAGATTTTTTCCTCATCTTTTGGAAACAAACCAGTATGACGACTTTTTTTCATAAATGTCCTAAATACTTCTTCTCCACTTTAGTAAAAGTAATTCTATATGAATAAAGTACGAGGATGGGTATAACACAGGTGGGGTATTTTGATCAATCATTAGGAGCCGTAGGTGATGGTGAAGTCCTTGTCTCCTTGTCTCAAAACAAGGAAGGGTATCAAATGCACAAACCACTTATCCTATATACGTTTCACGCAAATGGTGAAGATTACGGATGCTTTTTTAGTTCGGGAACTCAGCCCGAGATGTCGCCACAATGGTTATCAAGTTCTATGCTATGGACTGGTCTGTCTATTCTATGTTCTGTGTATACCATCTGTCATCACAGGGTTAGGTTATGTTATATTTGTGATTGTTTATTATTTATATTCATTCAGTGTTTCCATGCAGTTATAGTTGGTATTTTTTTATATACAGTTTTTGGTTGGTTATAAACTATGCCTTATCATGATGAATGCTGTGTACCACAATGTTCACCATATCAAACACGGCACAGATTTCCGAATCCTGGTAAATATCTCGAGAATTTCAGGAAATGGGTGCATTCCATCAACAACATGGAAATCAATGAAATGGACCCAGCTTTGCTGTATTCATCCAAAAGAGTTTGCCATAAAGATTTCGAAGCTGAATACATCACAACCAGATCGAGCAGACTCCATATGAATGCTGTACCAATGTTGTATTTGCAAGGTAAGCATAACATGTTTAATTCTAATCAATCCATTCGATCTAGATGTGTCCTCAACTTCTGATTAGATTTATTGTTCCATCTTAATCCTCAAATAGTATGTACTGATTTAGAATTTCCATTACCAAAAGTATTTTCTGTAATATTCTCAAAGTACTATTTACTTCTAAACATGAATTCATTTTGTTTGAAGGTTGTAGACGATGGGAATTGATTATTGTTTGAGTCCATGTCTTAATTGTTGTGGTTACGACGTTGAATGCTTCTGCATCGTCCCCAGGTGAATACTGTACTTCAGTATTCACCTGAAGACGATTGCAGATACAAGCATTCGAAACGTCGTGAAAACCTTTTTAAATACATTAAGA
This sequence comes from Gonioctena quinquepunctata, assembly GCA_018342105.1. Lineage (NCBI taxonomy): Eukaryota > Metazoa > Arthropoda > Insecta > Coleoptera > Chrysomelidae > Gonioctena > Gonioctena quinquepunctata. Next base: position 63,598 of record JAFIRS010002540.1, read on the forward strand.
CGATGGACGTCCGAAACGATAGTAATCATGAATTCATTTGAATCATTTATCTATAGAATAAATAAAATATTTCATTTTCAGGTGAAATCAATCTACTTGATCCAGATGTGCCTTCAACTTCTTCAACCATGCCATTAACATTAGTTTTTCCAACTGAATCTTCAAATGGTATGTACTGATTGAAATATTTTATATTTTTTTATTTTCACAAATTACTGTTCATATATAAACATTTATTCATTTAGGTGATGAATAAAATAAATCATTCGTAAATACATACATATCCCACTCCACCTCCCAGAGAATTCCCATTTGTTTCAACTTTTGTGCAAGGTGAATCCAGGCCGTATACTGCTACTAACTCCGTTGAATTTGAGGCGAAAAGAATTCGAATTCATTTGAATAGAATCAAGAAAAAATGTATTAAAAATCCGAAACATGTTATTCAGGTGTTTATGTTAAAAAATAAATTAAAATGTAAAATATATAAAGATAAAACTGACTTTTGGATTTTTTTTTGGTTTTAATTTAAATTTATAAAAACCAAAAAATGGGTTTTGGTATTTACCTTCTTACTTTGAAAAAAGTTTTTTCTTTCAAATAATTGGTTTTGTTTAATTATTTTTTTAAATTTAATTAAATTTTTTTTTTACCTTTGGGTTAATTTAAATTTGGGCCAACATTTTAAATAGGAAAACAAAAAATAATTTTGAAAAAAATAATGATGAACATTATCCTACTTTTGTTTAAAATTTTTCCAAAAGAAACCCCTAGGGAGCTTCTAAATATTCCTGGAGAAAATTTCATATCTTTTGGGGAGGTGATCTTTTATCATTAAAAATAAATTTTGGCCCAGGAAATAAATTGAAAAAGGGGTAACCATTTTACACATAGGGTAAAAGGTTTTTACCCCTGTAACTTCTGCATTCGAACAGATTTTCCTGAAATTCGGTAGAGTTATATAAGCAACCATTTTGGATTTGATCACATTTCAATCCAATATGGCGGATTTTTGGTTTTTCTGCAAATGCCAGCAACTTTTTTTTTCAAATAAAACACCCTGTATATGTTTACATATTCAAGTTCAACAGGTCAAAGTCCAAACCTCATGTCAAATGTAATTTTTTTGACAATTGAAATTAAAATTGTTTTTTTATTTTACCTGTGGATTAATCAGATTTGGTCAAGGCTATTCACAATGAGACGCACATAACAGAAGAATATAATGTCATCTGAAAAATTATTTTTTGTGTCATTTATTGATGAATCGATTCAGTCACATCACATTTTGATCAAAAATTAATTTTTTTCAAATGAAACCCCTATGAGCCACCTACCTGTCTCTCTAGAATATTCATTGAGGAAAAAAATTACATATATCATTTTTGTATTTCGGTGCAGTAACAAATTGTATACATTCAAAAATCTACAACTAGTTCATGAGTTTCCTTGCAGTTCGAATAATTTTTCAACTTAGTAAGCTGTGGAAATTTCTGAATATTGTCAACTAATTGTGTTTCGCTGTCATCTTTCATCTCAACTCTCGAAAATTAGTAAACTTCCGAAAATTAGTTTAGTAGAAATGTAAAATCAAAATTGTGGGTTCACAAGAAGTGAACAGGTTGATATGTTATTAACCCAGATATTGCCACTGTTCTTTTAAAAGACACATTACAGATTTCCTTTTCACTGATATTCAACTATTTGATCAGATATGACGCCACCCGTACGTTTCAAGGTATAACATTCATTTCATGTTTTAACCAGCTGTTTTCGCGATTTCCATCAAATCAAGTGAAAAATCAATTTTATATATGCTAAAATAATAAGTGATCTGACATGGATACTAGAAGGTATGTACAGTGTGTCCTATTTTACTTCTTATTGGATAATATTATCAAATTTGACAAAAAATGGTACAAATTGAATGTAGAAATACAAGTGAGGTTATAATAAAGAATTTTATAACTAATAACTCGCTTGTTCTTTTTAAAGAACAGTGGCAAAATCAACTACATATTTACCTTTTTCTTTTAGGTATTGGACTAAGCCTCTAACGTTACATGAATCACTGGACGAAGTTGAGAATTTGGATAATGACCCCCCCAATGATATTTTCATATTTCCTCCAGAGAATGCAAATGACGATAACACTGACGAGGACTCTGGGGATGAAGAAAACGTGCAAATGTGTAAGCTTCCAGGGCCGCCAGTTACGTGCTGAAGCTGAAGTTTCTGCAGGACGATACCGAAGCACCTGGTGGTGTCTGTGATGAGAGACTCTTCGGATAGTGAGGATGACTTACCATTGTCCACTTCTGGCTCTAGGATTATTGGAAGCACAGTTCGGAAGAAAAAGCGAACTTACAAATGGAATAATAAAGATATCGACTCCGACATTCCTCCTTTCCTTCCAACATATGGACCAAAACAGCTGTACACTCCTCTCTAGGCATTTTTCTTATTTTTTTATAATGAAGTCATTGGGATGCTGGTAAAGTACTCAAATATGTATGCAATTCACATAATCGTATTGGAGATATCATCGACAACAGATTTGTTGTTTTTGGGTGTTTTGCTTCAGTGGCTGTTCTTCCCACCCAAGGAGATCGATGTATTGGGAAAATTGTCGAGACACTAATAATATTCTGGTTTGCGAAGCGATATCTAGAAATAGGTTTAATTTCATTATGCAAAAATATTCATTGTTGTAATAATGTTGACTTACCGGCCAATGATAAATTTCCAAACTACGACCTATTTTGATATTCTCAATAAAAAAATTTATAGTTATGTCATCATGGGAGAGACACACAGATTGACGAATCTATGGTACCTATTTTGGGATCATGGTTCGAAACAATTTATAAAAGGAAAGCCAATTAGATGGGCTATAAATTGTGGGTGGGAACAAATGTAGCAGTGTATATTGAATGGTTTGAACCCTATCAGGGTTCAACCACTGTCCTTCGAATAGGTATAAGGATATAGCCAGTGCCATGGTGGTGTTAGAATTTGCAGAAGCTCTCAAAAGAGTATTCTAAGAATGTCCCTTTTCATTCATTTTTTGACAACTTTTTTACTCCCTACCATTTACTGGAAGAACTCAAAATTATGGGCCTGAAAGGTACGGGCACAATGAATGAAAATCGCGTTGGTAAAGACTGTCCTTTATCTCGCTCATTAGTTTTGAAGAAAAAAGAACGCGGTACATTTGAATTCGTATCTTCTGATACAAATTCTATATCTTTATGCAAGTGGTGCGATAACAGCGTGGTAACTATTGCTTCAAATCATACCAAAATAATGCCTACCCTCCCAGTAAAAAGATTTTCCCAGAAAGAGAAGAAAACGATTTACGTATCGCAACCAAATGCAATAAAAAAAGTACAATGAAACATGGGGCTGACAGGGCTGATCAGAATATTAGCCCCTCTATAAGAGGGGAGAATATTTTCCACTAATTTTCACGTCTAGTGGCCGAACAAAATTTCAAATATAGAATTGATGCGGAAAAGATCACCTAAGTTTAGACAGTCAGTGGCAACTTCTTTTAGAATTTAAAAAAAAATAAAATAGGGTCCTATTTCCGCAAATCTTCATGAGACATCTCGATATGATAGATTAGATCATTTGATTGTATATCAGGAAAAGCAGACCCGATGTAATGTCTGTCATAAAAATTGTAATTTTTTTTGTCAAAAATTTTCCATTACTTTGCATCCAAAAAATTGCTTTCTTAGCTATCATACATTATAATTCATATTTCCATCAAAATATATAACATAATAAACCATATCTTCAAAATTTGTTTAATTTTAATTTAAAGTAGTGGTGATTTTGCCAGCGTTCTTCTAAAAAAACACCATTTTCAGAAAAAACCCAATATTGAAATGCAAAAATTACTTAAATTATCAACTTTTGGTTATCCCTAGGACCAAGATTTGAAATTTGAATAAATATTTCAAAAAAAATGTTTTGGCATTATCTGGGTTGATTTACGGACAATGTCTTAAAAACAGTGTCGCAGTCAGTTATACGCTGAACGATACCCACACAGAAGACACCCACAAAGAACCTATTTCAAAAATGTGGAGAGAAGATTCCGAAAAGAACCCAACAATGGAGAAGATGATCGTAAGTGAGGAGGCACAAATGAAAGTGTTGCTTATGTTGATTTTGATCCAACCACTTCGACGCGGGAATTGGAATACTAAGTCGAGAAAACGCCTGAAGAATTTAAAAAAAACACCATTATCGTGCTTATAAGTTTAACTGACACAATTAGTTGACAAGATTCAGAAATGTTGTGTTCCACAGCTTACTAAGTTGAAAAATTATTCGAACTGCAAGGAAACTCATGAACTAGTTGTAGATTTTTGAATTTATACAATGTGATACTGCACCGAAATACAAAAATGATGAAAAGGGAAACATTCTCAATCGAATATTGATAGAAATATTTTTCTGAGAATTGAAAATTCCACGATTAAAATGAAGTTATTTTGGAATGTCTCAGAAACCTTTAAAGCCACGCTGGACATTGAACTACTCTGATAGATATTCTGAAGAGCTAATAAAAAGAAAAAATTGAAATTGAAAATTTGCATTTTCATTCAGATAGTTATTTGATTTTCTATTCAGTTTTAAATATAAATGAATGAGGCAAAAGTGTTTTCAAAGAAATACTACCAGAAATCATTCGTAAATTGACGCGGGGAGAGACATCGCATCTGAGCTTCACATTTTTGTCGACGAAAATCTATTCACGCCCACGATCATCGGAAGACCGGAAGAAATGAACACATTTCAAGAAAGCAATCTCTTTTGCAAAGATGGAAAAGTTAGAATCATTTCTTTGGAGAACTTTTGAAATTATGTTTTTCATTAAACCTGTTGGGTATGATATTGATTTGTTGAAAATATAATCAGGATGTTCAAAATCGGATGTTACGAATGATTTCGGTGAGTACTCTCTTTTGGAAAACATTCTTTTTGCCCATTCATCTTTGAGTTCTTAATTAAGACTGGAATAGAAAATCAAATAACTATCTGAATGAAAAATGCAAATTTTCAATTTCAGATTTTTCTTTGAGTTAGGGTTTTTCAGAATATCTATCAGATGTAGTTCAATGTCCCGCGTGGCTTTACCGGGGAGTAGTTGTTTTCTGTTACATTCACAAAAAAACTTCATTTTAATTGGATTTTCAATTACAGAAAATATTTCTATCAATATCGATTGAAAATGTTCCTTCAACATGAATACCCACAAGAGGTTATCTTGACGATGGAAGATAGTGACTAAAGTTTATCTTTCAGTCGCAGATGATTCCACATCCGATTTTATGAACATCCTGTTTATATTTTCAACAAATCAATCTATCATACACCATGACAGGTTTTAATGTCAGAAAACACTAATTTCAAAGTGTCTCTCCAAAAGAAATGATTCTAACTTTTTCCATCTTTGCAAAGTGAGATTGCTTCTTGAAAATGTGTTTTCCATTTCTTCCCGATGATCGTGGAAGCGTGAAATAGATTTTCGTCGACAAAAATTTATTGAAGACCTAGTGAATGCGATGTCTCTCCTGCGTCAATGTTACGAATGATTTCTGGTGAGTACTCTCTTTTGGAAAACATTCTTTTTTGCCTCATTCATCTTATGAGTTCCTAATTAAGACTGGAATAGAAAATCAAATAACTATCTGAATGAAAATGCAAATTTTCAATTTCAGATTTTTTCTTTTGAGTTAGGGCTTTTTCAGAATATCTATCAGATGTAGTTCAATGTCCAGCGTGGCTTTAGCGGGGGAAGTAGTTGTTTTCTGTTAGACATTCACAAAAAATAACTTCATTTTAATCGTGGATTTTTCAATTCACAGAAAAATATTTCTATCAATATTCGATTGAGAATGTTTCCCTTTTCAACATGAATACCCCACAAGAGGTTATCTTGACAATGGAAGATAGTGACTAAAGTTTATCTTTCAGTCGCAGATGATTCCACATCCGATTTTATGAACATCCTGTTTATATTTTCAACAAATCAACAAAAATGATATGTCCTTTTTTTAATGTTGAGACAGGTAAGTGGCCCATAGGGGTTCCTGTTGAAAAAAATGAATTTTTGATCAAAAGGTGATGTGACTGAATTGATTAACCAGTGACACAAAAAATAATTTTTCAGAAAAAAACAAGTTTTTCTGTCATTTGCGACTCATTGTGAATAGCTTCGCTCCGACCAAATCTCATTTATCCACGAGGTAAAATAAAAAAACAATTTTGATTTCAATTGTTTCAAAAAAATTACATTCGACATGAGGTTTGGACTTGTTTTGACCTGTTGAACTTGAATCTGTAAAAATATACATTCCATTCGAAAAAACAAAGTTACTGGCATTTCAAGAAAAACCGGAAGTCCGCCATATTGGATTGTAATGTTATCAAATCCAAAATGGTTGCTTATATAACTGTACCAAATTTCAGAAAAATCAGTTAACGAATGTAGAAGTTACAGGGTTGGCCCGATATCCTGTGTCACCCGGTATACTCGATGCGATAGTATTTTTCCGGGCGATGTAAGATAACATCTACCAACTACGATTTTTCTTCGAGTCACCGCCTACGACAGGCAGGTTGCAACTGATCTTGATATTCAAGGAAATATGGGTGTTGATCCACCAAGGTCATCTATAATCGAAACCCCTAGCTTAACAGAATGATCTCAATCTTCCATGCGTTTTCCTTCTCTTTTCAGGGATACCGAAAACAAATCATGAATATAGTCTTGTTGGTTGTGAATGAAATCAGGCTTGTTGGCCTTATTTCCTTGAGAGTGGGGAATGAGTTAGTAGTTCCAATATATTCAGTTTCGATGGCAGACTAAATAACTTCCGTTCGGTTGCGTAGGGCAACACTGGTGTTTATCTATATTTCACGAGTCGTAGAAGACGATACGGGTAATGAATATAGGCCATGAATGCATATGCTGGAATTGGGTGCGTATCAGCAAACCCTACTTCTAGGGACTCCCCTCTCTTTTTCTCTCCCTCTATTATTATTATCATTTTATATGTATACCTGTAAGTGAATTAGAAATTAATTATATTTTTCAGTAGGTGTATGATATATTACTAACACAATATTTAATGAAATACAGTTACATTTTTGTTTCTTACCTGAATACAGAAGGGTCAATTTCCCGCAGGTTGTTGCCTCTGAGATCAATCGTTTCTAGATTTGGTAACCCTGAGAAGGAGTCCGTTGGAAGAAAGTTTATTGAGTTCTCCGCCAGTATAAGACCTCCAAGAGTTCTCAATTCCTCTCCAATTTTCGGGTGATATTTTGTTAATGTCGTTTCTGCAAATTTCAGTGAATTCGGATTTTATATCAGTGATGGTTATTTTGAGTCAATATACCAGCTGTATCATTGAATTTTGTTACAATGAGTTGAATCGCAATAGCTATCAATAATTATAATAATAGTCTTCATTCCAGTTTTATATAGTATGATTTTCCTGGAATGAGTTCAGAGTACGTTCCCATGTTTCGGGGCAGGAAAATGGAAAGCGTTTCCAGACCCTTAACTCAACCCTGTTCATTTGTCATATAACTCATTATAAGTCTATAATTATCCATATGTTTTAGATTATAAAGAAAATATAACATACATTTCATATGGTATGTGTAATGCTATTTCCATACCCTAAGTAAACTATATGTTCCATATAACCATTATACAAATTTACTTTGGATACCAAATTCTCTACAATTTAGAAATATTTTCAATCTGCAGGAGCAAAATGAAGAGAGAAAAAAATAGAAGCATTTCCTATTTTTTATTTTTTTTTATCGTTTTGTGAAAATATTTCCCATAATGTTTTTTTAAGCATTTCCGTGCCATCATTTTCAGCCTCAGAAAGAGCATTGTATAGTATCGCAGTGTTGAATGTGTAGCTCCATTCGAATAGAGCCGTTCTGTGGAAAGGAGGAGTTATGGCACTCCTATTTCAGACATGGATGTTATGCACGTAAGACCTGAATATTACTTTTTTTTTTATTGGTGCCCCTTTTTACCCATTTAAAGCACGCCTCAGCGTGTTTAAATCGAACTTTAAAAAACGCGCGTTTTTTAAAGGTAACCATGACAACATCAACAAATCGAGAAACGTGAAGTCCAAATGACAAATTTTTGATTATTGATCTGACAGGAGTACCTTGTAATGTCAAATAAAATATTACTCACAATTCGTTCATTTATATGTGCTCCTCCATCCATTTGATGAACTTTTCATATTCTTTTTTATATATATCACTGCATTTTCGCGGTATTAACCGCGATTCTGCCTCACTATCCAAAAAATCGATATTAGAATAATTCATTTTTGAGCTCTGGTGACAACAAATATTGATCTTTGGTAACAAATTGCAAATGAATGTTTTTCTCATTTCCATGACAACGAAAGGTATACTGATGTCACATCACGAATTCAACCTTCTTGCATTATTAGTTCTTATTTCTATTTTTTGTAGTAATAATACCAGTATATATGATTTCAAAGTGCACCAATAAAAAAAATAACGTAAAGTATTCGTGTATAACTGGTCTTAAAAACACTTGCTCTATTTGGAGCACTCCGGCTGCGCCGTCGTGCCCGAAAAATCGCGCGTGTTTTAAAGCCCTTTTTATCCACTTATACTTTAATATACTATATTGTGGATATATGGTGGCTTCTTGGAAGCGATTATTCTATTGTATTAGCATGCTTTATATTTTTCTTTTTTTTTTCATATTTAACCAACACATTTTCTGTAATTTATGGGAGATAGTTCATATTTTCAGATGTCGTGAATTAATCGTTAACAAGATTTCTGTAGGAGCTGTATTCTACGTTTTTCTATAGATGTTAGACAGTTTCCATATACAACATCACCATCACTTCATAATGTCAAGCTGTTTGTTGAGGAACTTTCGATTATTATAAAGCATTTTCAAACGGAAAAATTCTCGCTTTAAGAGTTTGAAATATGACTCCCGAATCTCAGATCGCTATCGAAAATCACTCCGAACTTGTTTGTGTTGTGATTTTATAGGACAAGTTTTTTCACTCAGTCAGTGATTTTATTTGTGACGCAGTTCAAATCGCTTATTGATCAGAATAGCAGGACGAAACTTTGGGTTCAAAAGTAAAAAGTGAGCCAGTGATGAGCGGTTCATTTTCTCCAGTTAATTGATTATTATAGTACAACTGGCGTCAATATTGGAATTGTTCAATGAGTGATAGATTTGGATATCATATGCGTAGTATTATACCTTGCACTCCCGAAAGATCGTATCGAAATCAGAGGTGTAAAGTGCATAGAGCAACGGACTAATGATGGAGTCTTCACTACTCAGACCTATGTAGTGTATCAAAGAAAATAGCGTAATGCGATTAAGGGTATCGAGGGTTTAAGGAAAGTCAAATAGAACCAGAACTGTTATCATTCCCTTTTCACCCTTGTTCAGCTTACCTGTTAAATCGAGAAGTCTTAATTTCTGTAAATATCTTATTGCTCTATTAGGAACTGTTGTAAGATCACAATGGCTTATTTCCAACTCCCATAGGGACCTTTCCAGACCCATGAGTGATTCATCTGGTATCGTAGAGAGTGGATTCTGACTTATGATTATTTTATATAAACCTAAAAATCAGATTACAATTCATTCAAATGTTGACAAAAACTAAATATTCGTAAACAGTCAAAGTTGTAACAGAACACTTCTCATCTGTATAGTATATTCCTTTCTGACAAAGCCAAAAAAATTTTTCAAAAATGGATACATGCCATTTTCCGAGTTTTTTCTGTTAATTTGTTTGTATTTGTTATATTTTTTGAAATCTACGTCGTAGAAATTTCTGAAAATAATGATAATTATTTCGAGGCTGATACGATTTTTAATATTGAAATAAAAATATATTGATAAAATATTAATAAGAGCGAATATATATATATATATATATATATATATATATATATATATATATATATATATATATATATATATATATATATATATATATATATATATATGGGGGTAGTATTTGCTGGCTAGTTAGCTACAAAACTAGGGATATTGGGGTAAGCAGCAATGACAAAGTAAACTCTTAATGGTTTATCCAAGCTTTCGGAAATATTCATTTCCATCATCGAAGAAACTACAATAGATGAGAAAACCAATAGTAATACGTATTCAAATACGAAACATTATGCTACTTACAACTTTGTTGAGGTTGTTTTCAATGACGTTGAACATATTCATCTAACAAAGTGATACCAAAGATAAAAACGTATATCAAGGAATATAACAAATAAAATTGTTTGAAATTATATAAATATAAATGTTACTCTATGTGGTGTGACAAGTAAAACTGACAGGTTAGGAATAATTCCCGCAATTATATTTGAGCCATCGACACCTGATGGGTGTCAATTGGAAATTATTAAAGTGGTTAGATTAGTACCAACTGATGTTACCAGGTAGCGCAGTTATGTTGAAAAGAGCTATTATTTAATATTGCATCATTGTCAATTCTGATTATTATCTAAATACAATAAATAAGAGTATATCTCATATTAACCATTTGAGTAAGATCTACTCTTAGTTATTGTCTTTATAGAACACCTCCATATTTATATAATCTTAAACAATGTTAATGTATCAACTTTAAACTTCATTCCTTGATCTACGTTGTTTTCTTTTGTATCACTATGCTAGATGAATATGTTCAACATCATTGAAACCAACCTCAACAAAGTTCTAAGTAGCATAATGTTTCGCACTTGAATATGTATTACTATTGGTTTTTCATGCATTTTAGTTTCCCTGATGATGGAAATAAAGATTTCCGAAAGCTTGGATGAACCTTAAAGAGTTAACTTGTCCATTGCTGCTTTACTCAATATCCCTACTTCTGTATATATATATATATATATATATAATATATATATATTATGATGATACTGATATTATTATTATTGTTATTGTCCGCGCTGGCGATAATCAATACGATGATGAATATGATTATTATTTTTATTATTTTTAATTGTAATTATTTTATTTTATTTTTTTCTAACCAGTCATCGTAATGAAATATTTGCCATTTGTTATGATTAGTGTGATTATTTGATTCATTTTCATTTGAAAATTTTGAAAAGAAATACCTATCATAACAGCAATAAAATATCCGGCTATGTTGCTTACTTTTTTCAAATACTCTTTTACCTGTATTCCTTTACCTTATCCCAGCTCAGTCGGTATGCCTATGGAAACATGTTATTACTCCCTCTCAAAGCAGGATTCAGTGGTGCCATCTAGTTGCTCTGCTTGAAGTCAATGTTCAATGTACTGTTTTATGGAAATATTGGTTGTAATGTGATCAACAGATGAATAATGAATCCAGAAAATAGTCAAATAGTTATTCTTTCATTGAATCGAATCTTAAATATACTACCCTGCGAAATCTATCTTATCTGTAATACTCTGATCAAACAGTGAAATGTAAAAAGTGAAATATCTTGCCCATGTGCAATCAAGTGACTTTCAAATATAATAATTGTGGGTTATATTAAATTATAAAAGGAAACAAGAAATACAGTTCAAAAAAATAAAGTGAAAAATTTCATAAAATGAACTCGAATAAGTGTCTGACCCGTATACGTTTACTTTGCTCAGATTCTTCTTTAAAAGTACCTGTGATTCATTTAGCTTGAGACTTCTCTAGAATTCGGGAAGTGTTCTTTGGCTATTTGAGTTTGCAGCTTCACTGTGGCAGGACCCCTTTGTTGTCGGCCGCGTCTCGGATAGGAATTTGGGTGTGTCCTGAAGGTAAGTGGTTTTCTATGGCAGTTTGTCAAATGGCTGATTTGCTTCCATTCTTGGTGTATTTTCGTATTGATTAGCAAAATTTTGTTACTGTGTTCTTTCAAAAATATTTTTTTATCTCCTCAAATCTTCGTTATTTTTCTTCATGGAACCATACTTTTTGTTTTTTCTTAAAATTTTAGGTTTTTTTTTTTTCCTTTTTAAACTTTAATTTATCTCTATACCTTACATAATATATACAGAGTTAGTTAAAATTCATATCTGACTATTTTTGTACTCAAAATTTTATATTTTATCATTTTCCATCGAAATGTTTTGACATTTCGCTGTCATATTTCCTTCTGATTTGATTTTAGCATACAGGATGATCCAACTTGAATATTATTTTTGTCTACTTGAGATCTAAAGTTTTATTCATGAATTTTAATTTCTAAATTTTTTATAGGTTGTGCAAATTAAATGAATTGTTGGCAACATACTTATGACAATAGAAAAGCTCCACTGTTAAACTCTTTAGACATCTGCGTCGACTAGAAAATGGTACAAGGTTTCAGAAAAGCAAAATGTACAGAAACATTGCTCAACAAACATAGCAGGTATTCATGTGATATATAAGTATCATTATATCACTTTTTATTTTTTTTACAATGAACAAATATTTCTTATCATAACATATAATATATATATATATATATATACATCAAATTTTCTAAATATATTCACAAAAGAAAGTGCAGTCAATTTCAATATTGAGTCACGTTTCAACATTGATTAGTGTAATATAATTATAAAAATTTTTTTTCATTTTCTTTTTTGAGTAGATTTCATAGAAAAACTGCCACCGCGAACGAAACCTCAACATAACAAAATATCAGGTGCGTTAATAATAAGAATAAGACAAACGTTTTTGTCAGCGAAAAATACTCTTTATCCAACGTACATTTTGCGAACCATAAAAATTCATCAGGAGGATTAACCGAACTCTACTAAAATTCAACTTGAGAGCCTAAAACTAACACAATGCAAAAAAAAGGGAAACAAAAACCATCACAAATCAACCACAACAGGCATCCTAGATCTAAAGAGAAGTTACTTGATGAGGATACATGGATTCCAAAATACAGTTTGATTCACAAAACCTGACAAAATATACACCCATATTCTAGAAAGGTTCAAAATAAAAACAGATTTCTGAATAATTATACCCAAAAGATTTGTTTTATTTCGTTTTTTTTTCTTTCTTTATCTATGTAGCGCTGGAATATTTCAGGTGGGATAATCAGTTGAATATTGACCATACACGGTTGTATGTTGTTTCATTTTAATGTGTCTGTATTTGTTTATATACAATTTTAAAGTTTTCAATGTGTAATTTGTGCCAACGTGTTTTTATCGGCCAGAGTTTGTATCGACTACTCAACAGTTTTTTTGTAGAATCCATGAGCAGGAAGGTGGGTCATAGATATGTTCTTTGTTTTAATCTATATGTGAATATTGTCATTTCAGTTTTGAAAAAGGAATAAATTTATTCCGAAACGTCAGCAATAAAAAACTTGTTTTACTCCCTGGTCCTAATTCCCGTTAAATCAAACTTCATTCAATTATTGGGACGATGAATCATTTATCAATGCAGTTTTTATTTATTTTGTAAATGTTCCATATCGTGAAGTCAGAACAGAAAATTACTTGAAAATAAGTTATATATATATGGGTAAATTATTAATATTTGTATGTTTACCTGTGCTTTGAAGAAAAAAAGGCTCCAGTGTCCTTAATTTATTATTCTCTAGGTGGAGCATGAACACTTTCGAAATATTAACAGTCTCTGGGATTCTTGGCAAATGCACATCTTGGCACCGGACAATTCCTAGATCGGGCACGGATTTTGAACAACTGCATAGAGGATTGAAAAAACAAGGTGGATAGTGGACGGACTCTGTCTCCTTAGATTCTATCATTGAAACCCACATCATGAGGATAAAGGCCCCTATTACTATGGCATATCCGAACTTCATAATTTGTAAGTGATCCTGAAATAAATTTAAAAAAAATATTATTTTTAGTAATCGTGATATAATTAAGTCTAAATTGCTTTAAATATACATGACCTCAAATTTCCCAGTCGTATTCGAAAAGTACCTCAAATTATTTCCGGATGAACCGAATTGCAATATGTGGAAAATTAAAAGTTATACAAATTGGAGTTCACTTCATTTCAGTTTGTAGAAATGAGTACCCAATGTACTTCAAGTTAGCTGAATTTGTTGTTTTTTCATATGATGTACCACTCATATTCCCATTGGAATGAAAAGTCCGAAATTAGTGATTTCACAGGAGGCTTAAAAAAGTTTTTTTATTGAGTAATATCCAACAATAAAATTCAAATTAATTATATGCCATACATGTCGCCCTGTACAGTAATAGACATTAGTAAATTTTCAGAAATTACTTTATCAAGGGAGTTACAGAAATTGCCAAATATTTGAGATGGAGAGAAACATATCTTTCCGAAAGTTTTTATTATTGCTGAGCAATGAATAAATCAGTATCTTGAATATAAACTTTATTAAAAATAATAGTGAGAACTTCAAACTAACAGAAAATATCAACGTGAAAAGGATGAAATTCCTCATCCTTCTCACGTTGATATTTTTTGTTAGTTTGAAGTTTTAATTATTTTTAAAAATTTAGATAGTGAGAACCCAGCAATGTAATAATTAATAATGGCGGATGTTATCGTGAATCCAGTAGCAGACTCCGTTTCAAAATTTGAAGATATTCGAATTTCTCAGCTTTGCTATCAACTATTGCAATCCCAATGCAACGGGATTGCAAAGTTTTTTCTTTATTCAACATCGGTCTATTTCTGCGACCAGGACTAAAAACTGATGCCGGTTAGCACACTCCCCTCAACTGGAATTTTTCCCGGTTTCTAACCAGAGGTAGGACTCTTTAACGAGCTCAACATCCATGAACTCAGGACCGCCATCTTAACGCCCCCTCTGAAGGACGATATATCTATCGCTATATCTAAGTACTGGCCGTGCCCAGCCTTGCTTTGCTACAGATTTCGATAAGACTCTCGTTTACTTGACCAGCTGGCCGCTTCCTCGGTATTGCAATTCGTTAATATAATCATTGGTGATTATTGTACAACTTATTTAATAAGTTGGACAGAGTTAAAAACAATGCAAGAGCAAAGTGATTAACTTCTATATTTACTCTTAAACAGAAGTGCTGCAAAGTACCTAATTCCACTAGAAAATGTTAACGGCTGTTCATAGAAAAATATTAGTTTTGCGACGAAGATAATTATTGTATCACATAAACAGGTACTCACGGAATGATTTCTTCAGCACTTTTTTTAACGCTTGTCAAGAGCTCATGGCGTCTTGCGGAGATATGCGATATGCAAAGTTCACAATGAAACCGTTGGAGATACGTGATTTCTTGTAGCATAACTGAGGAGCCAGTTAATTTTTGGGAGCTAAGCTGATTTCTACACAGGAAAGTACTATTTTTCTGCAGCAGATGGCATTAAAATGTAAATTTGACCAAAAGTGGAACTACGTGATTTTCTTGTGAAGCCGACGATATCTTGTTATTATTTTAGCTAAGGTGCTCCAAAGCTTAACATTTTTATTGGGAAACATGTTTAACAGTATTTTTTGCATTTAAATAAAATAATAATGATGTATAAACAAAAGACAGCGAAAAACAACTAATAAAAAACCTTTTTAAAGACAAGTTTTCATTTAAGCCGGACGTATAAAATGTGATGAAGTCATCGCTTACAATGATTTGATTAATTTCTGTTAAATTAATTGTCGCGCGGAGTGTTCATAAAAGTAGGAACCAATTAATTTCATTGGACAATGATTGGTTGGTAAGTAACAACTTGTCAAAGTATTAATTTTATAACAATTCGAGCGACCAGCTTTATGAAACCAAATAATTCAACAACAAATACTTATATCATTGTCAGCGATGACTTAAACTTATTTTATACTTTTTAGTACACGGCTTAAATGAAAGCTTGTCTTCAAAAACGTTTTTTATTAGTTATTTTAGTTTTTGTTTTTCAGTTAGTTTGCCTTGATCTGTCTATTTCTAATAGAGAATCGTTATTACAAAGTCTCTTTCCTGTAAGTTTTGAGCTGAAAGAAATCATGATCTCCGACCCCAAAAACTCCCACACACAAATTTTGAATGGAATCTGACCATATCGAAAACTCTCCCCATCTGGCGCCATCTTGAATTAATAATTTTGACAAAAAAAACAATTTCCGAACCTCACCCATGAATTGTGAATAATCTATGACCATATCAAAAACTCGTCCTCCATCTTGGGGCCGCCATCTTGATTGTATGAATTTTGACAAGAAATTAATAATCTCCGACCACGAAAACCCCCGCGCATTCCAATTTTGTATTAATTTTATTATAATTCATCGAAAAATCAATCTTGATTGTATGAATTTTGACAAGAAATTAATAATCTCCGACCACGAAAACCCCCGCATTCCAATTTTGTATTAATTTTATTATAATTCATCGAAAAATATTATATCATTGTCAGCGATGACTTAAACTTATTTTATACATTTTAGTACAGGGCTTACATGAAAGCTGATCTTTGAAAAGGTTTTTTTATAAGTTATTTTATTTTTTGCTTTTCAGTTAGTTTGCATTGATCTGTTCATTTCTAATAGAGAATCGTTATTACAAGGTATCTTCCCTGTAAGTTTTGAGCTGAAAGAAATCATGATCTCCGTCCCCAAAAACTCCCACAAACAAATTTTGGATAGATCTGACCATAATCGCAAAACTCGTCCCCATCTTGAAGTCACCATTTTGAATCTATAGATTTTGACAAAAAATTCAAAATTTCCGATCGCGAAAACCGCCGCCCACCAATTTTGAATCGAATCGGACCATAATCACACAACTCGTTCTCCATCTTGGGGCCGCCATTCTTGGGAATATATGAATTTCATAATCTCCGACCCCAAAAACCCCCGCATACCAGTTTTGAATCGAATTGGACCATAATCACAAAACTCGTCCACCATCTGCGGATCGCCATCTTGAATTTATGAATTCCGACAGAAATTTCATAATCTCCGACCCCAAAAACCCCAACATACCAATTTTGAATCGAATCGGACTATAATCACAAAACTCGTCCACCATCTTGGAGCCACCATCTTGTTTTTATGAATTTTGAAAAAATTCATAATCTCCGACCACGAAACCCCCACATATCAATATTGAATCAAATCGGACCATAATAACAAATCTCGTCCACCATCTTGGAGCTGCCATTTTGCTTTTTTCTCTAACAAAAATTCATTAATTCATTATTACCGGAATTATGCACACCTGCCAAATTTCAAATTAATCGGATGACTAAAAGTCGGTCATTATTCACTTGCAAGATTTGACCAAAACTTACAAACGAACGAACTAACCAGTGAAACTAAATAAAAGATTGTAAAAAGAACCTGATTCCTTGGTCTTTTGTTTGCATTTCATGCAACTTTTATTATATTCGCAGAGCGCTTTCGACCTGTAAGATTGGAGATGACCTTGCTTGTCAGGTAAAAAAGAAGGAAATCCATAAAATGTAGACATTCACAAAGTTGAAATGTATGAAATATAAAAGGATAAAAATTGCAATAAGTATATACTCAAACTATAGAAAGCTTATCTCTGAAAATTAAAGCGTTTTGTGGAAGGATTTGCAGACATCGCGGCTCCTCTACATGAGTTGACAGGAGATCAAGTCAACTTCCATTGGTCCATCGAATGTGATTAAGCTTTCCGCAAATTGAAGGCAGCGTTTTGTTCGAGTACAATCTTGGCATACCCACTGCAAAAAGGCCTATTCATACTGGACATCGATGCAAGTAATACCGGACTTGGAGCTGTGTGTGTTCCACTATATCTCATGGCATACAGAGCAGCCGTCTATGACTCAACCAACCTTACGCCGGCTAGCATTATTTCCAGAAGCAAACTTCTATTGTCCTGTGAGTTGGTTTTCAGATCACCAGGCACCCAAAAAGTAGAAGTACATGACTATGCAGATAAAATTAGATACAACCTGCTGAAAATCCACGGAACAGCTCAGGAGAGGTTGATCCTGGCTAGTGACAGGATGAAAGCTCATTATGATCTGAAAGCTAACTCAGGAGGATTCAAAGAAGGTAACCAAGTTAGACTGTACAACCTACGACGGAAGGAAGGTGTATCCTCCAAACATACACCGTTTTGAGGAGGACCGTACGAGGTGAAGAAGAGGATCAAGACGTGATTTACAGAATCCAGTGCAGCCCTAGCACTGAGGTTGTTCACCTCGAAAGATTGAAGCCCTATCATGGTGAACCAATGACTTTTGATCAAAATTAGAGGGGAGAGGGCAAGTGTTACAAAATTGGTGGGTCTGCCCCTGCGTTCTTGGAAACATCGAGAAAAAGAGAGTCCGTTCCGGAAATGACATCGAAAATTATAGGCGAATGTTTTGAATATACAGGGTGTAACCTCTTGCACATTCAAAAAACTGACACAAAAATAAATTGAAGACATTCATACTCACCGCCAATCTCATGACCATCAGCAATTTGCTTTCTTAATTATTCTCTCTGAACATGTAAACATAAATCGGATCAAACAAAACATAAATGCAGGGAAGAAAGTACTATGAAAACACTCTTTGAGTAAATTTTTGAATTTTTTCATTTGATTTATGAACCACTATATTTTCTTTAGGTTTATTCCTCTGTATTTTGTGTTTTTTCTTTCAGTAAATCTTTTGCATTTTTTCAATTGATTTTTTAACCAATATCTTTTCTTAATAACATAAATGGAACATAGAAAACCCCACGCGCGGCCTTGGCTTTTGTGGGTTTCTCTATGTTTATTTGTGTAACATCATATATAGAAGTGTAACCATAATACTGTTAACGACATGAATAAACATAATTATTATCACTATCATTATTACTATTATTATTCGTGAATGACGAGTATGCAATGCCATTTCATAACGAGTAAAAGTGGTTAAAAATCCAAGAAACATGTTTTGTTCTTTGTAAAATCAGCTTTTTAATAATGTGGAATGTTGAATTGATTGTGTGGTGAATGTTTAAAAAGAGTACATTGCTCGGACCTCGTTATATCCAAACTGATAGATAAAGTCGGAACTATTAGATGAGGTCAATAGAGCTTTGAGGCATTTATTGAATCGTAATTATCACAAAAACACCCAAAACACACAGTATTGAATTGTTTTCAAAATAGTATCGGCCATCATTGTGACCTAGTGTGACTGAGAATAACATGTGAATACTGTTGCCAACTACTGTTTCTAAGATAAAGTTCTTACAACTGAAAACCAAACTGTTCTGTGCGTATTTTGAAGAGTGGAAGACAAAATAAATCACTCGTCGCATTCATGAATGAAGTAGTAGATTCTGGTTGGCAATTTTTTTGAATTTTATCGCGATATTAACGATCCAAATTGACATGGAATTATTTATTATCCATATACAATTATAAAGGACCCATTATATCATCAGCGATGAATTAGATAACTTCTTCAATCATGATAATCTAATCAATCCTTGTATAAGTGACACATAGTTTTTCAATCAATCGCCGATGATATAATGGATCCTTGTTTCCATGATTCCATGTTTCTCATTTCAGATTCAATAATATGAGCGAATCACAAAACATGAACCTGTAGCAGGTATGTAAAACTCTTCGACAGCATTTTAAAGCCAAAGCTCACCACTAATGAATCAAGCAATTCTAAAAACAGGATTTGTAGATCTCCTCAAGTCAATTTGGAGACTCAATATAGCGATATAATTCTGAAAATTAGCCATTTTATATAAAAAAAATTATATTATTTTAATATCTCTAGTACAAAAACGCCCGAAGCGTTTGCCCATTTTGGATATACACAGTATTTTCCTGACTCGTGAGTAGCGACTCCAGAACCTAACCAGCATTCAAATTCACTACTTCATTCATAAATGCGACGAGTGATTTATCTTGTCTTCCATTCTTCAAAATACGCAGGGAACAGTTTGGTGTTTAGTTGTAACAGAGAATCTGGGAAACAGTAGTTGGCAACAGTGTTCACATGTTATTTTCAATCACACTAGGTCAATGATGGCCGATGATACTATTTTGAAAAATATTCAATAATGTGTCTTTTGTGTGTGTTTTTGTGATAATTTCGATTCGATAAATGCCTCTAAGCTCTATTGACCTCATCTAATAGTTCTGACATTATCTTCCAGTTTGGATATAACGAGGTTCGTTGTTTTCATCACTTTGAAATAGAATATATATCGCAAGCAATGTACATTTATCGCAAAATCAATTCAACATTCCACATTATTTGAAAGTTTATTGCATCGGCAATTGCGTTAACTTACAGCTCTGATCAAGACAGCTGAGGTTGGGCGAGCGGTAATTCCCAGAATTTTGTCGAATTTTACAAAGGACAAAACATGTTTTCAATGTTAATTTTTATTTTTAACCACTGCAATTCGTTATAAAAGGGCATTATACACTCGTCATTCACGGGTGTGCAAGAGGTAAGCTCACAGCCTGCATATATATATATATATATATATATATATATATATATATATATATATTATATATATATATATATATATATATAGAGAGAGAGAGAGAGAGAAAAAATAAAATTCCAAACAGGTCTAAGCTTCACCGCACATATTATAGGTGTCACTATCTATAATTTGATGCTTTTCATATATATATATATATATATATATTCTCAAAAGTCCCCTCCCCCCTCTTATTTTTGGAACGATTATACATAAACAAGTGAAATTAGGAAACTGAATATTAAAGGTTGTAAACTTCCCTACTGGTGATGATAGATGACGACATCGTCAAAGATGACGTCACAAGGCCATTGTGACCAATAATTTTTAATGGAACCCTACGGCAAGCGACACCTCTTTTAAAAGGTATCGAAAAAACCTATTCAATTATACTAATTTTGTTTGTGTTTATGGCAGTTTTGGCAACTCGCTTTTGAAAAACGCAAAGCTGTGATGAATTAAATCAGTTAATACTAAAATTCCAAATTCAAGCTCCGCCTCTGGATAGTTGTCAAATGAGCTGACCTTTTTGTTAGTCTCCCTAATTCGACGTTTTTGTAATTGTCCAAGTTTTTGTACATTTAATAATTTGTGTATTGTTGATCGAACGTTTAACTGTTCTAGCAGCTTTTGGTACTTCAAGAAGCGAAATAAGATTCCTTCATTGGAGAGACAAAGAGACCGTTATCGGTAAGATTGGATGAGCACAAGAAATGGACTCAACGTGGAGAAACATCATAATCGGGAATCGCTGACCACGCCTGGACTGAGCACCATCGAGTTCTATGGGACGACGCAAGTGTTCTACATAGAGAGGAGCATTGGTTCAAACGAAAGTTCAAAGGGGCCGCCTACATCGAAGCCAATAACGCCTTCAGTCAACCAAGCGTTGAGATCAAGAACGTATGGAAACCCCTGATTGCTCTTTCTGGCGGGCTGCAGAGGCGCGAAGCTTCACGCACCACCACACCGCGCGAAATTACACGCACCGCTGCACATGGCGGAATTGCACGCATCATTGCGCCGACAGTCATATAAATTGGTAAGTAGCACCTAAACTTGTCAGTATTCACCTGAAGACGATTGCAGATACAAGCATTCGAAACGTCGTGAAAACCTTTTGAATACATTAAGACGATGGACGTCCGAGACGAGAGTAATCAAGTTACCACATCGTCTACAACCTTCAAACAAACTGTTATGAGTGTCACTCTAATTGTATTTCAACTAAGTAAGTTAGTAAAATAGATATAAAAGCTTTCATTGCTATTTGAAAAATTCACCGAAGATACCTTTTTTATTGTTGTACTATTGATTTTACAATCTATATTCAGAATTAAATTTGGCATAGTGGTAGATCATGATGAGAAGAAGATGCAATTGAATCTTCGAAGAGCTACAGAGAACCATTAAAAATATATTGGCATTCATAATTGGATACATTGAATATTCAGCCAAATGAGAAATTCATTACATTATACAAAAAGTATCTTTCAGTTTTCAATAAAACAAAAGAGAGAACGAGGGAAAATAATGTAAGAAACATTTTAGATCTTTGAAAGAACAGCTTGAGAGCATGTGATAGTAGTACATTTGTAAAATACAATAAAACCTGTGATTTCCCACAACGCGCAATGTATGAAATTACAAATGCCAATATCTTTTTATTGGTTCTATGTAGCTCTTCAAATATTGAATGGATTATTTCACTTATCATAACCTACTTCTACTATACGTTCTTTAGGGCTCCAACATAGTGGTCCAATTGGGGGGAACTCTAGTGCATGAGATCTAACCCTAACTTATTTTGCATAAAGCGGAAAATTTAAAACAAAATCCCTTCACCTTTCACTCAACGTAAAAGAGGATACTAACGGAGATTAGGAAAGTGTTGTTTTTGATATAGTTCTACTGATTTCAATACTCACTATTCAATAGTACAAAAAATTCGAAATATATCACATATTGGTAACACTGAAATATGTCATGTTGTAACGTCATTCTCTTCTTGTGAACAGACTTTATAAAGAAAGGACCAGGCACAGATATAAGGGGGTTTCTAGGCAACGATAGAATTTGCTGAAATTTTAGTAACTGTCAAATTTGTTTTGACAATTCCGCGTTAAATTCGTTGTGTTGTGAACTGCCCAAATGATGGAGAAAATAATTTGTGCAAATTCCATACTATCCCAAAATCTGCTTGGAAATTGGAGTAAAGAAAAAAATGAATAGAAGATGTAAAAAGGAATAAAATAAGTGATAACTTCAAATTTTGATTTCACAGAATCGATTTTATTTTTGCGATTATTATCACGTTTATACAAACGTTTCATGGCAAGAAGGAACCCAGAAGTCTCTCTGACCATACCAAATCAACGAATAACTGAAAAAGTAATTGAAATGAATTCAGCTCAACAACAACTACCCAGGGTACTTACATTCAAAGATGTTTTGTAGGGTCTTAATGTCACCGAAGTTTGCTTAATATTATGGGCTTGTATTGAATAACTTTGGCCGTTAATTCTCAGTTCTACAACATTCAACACATGTGCTGGAACTAATTTATTACCTTTCATCACAGTTTCAGGTTGGATAGATGTATTATGTTGAATGCTTCCAAATGATGTTTATATCATAATATCTATCTGTATAACTCATGAATAATATAAATTGCACCTTAGATATCGACCATATCACACATTTCTCCAAGTTTTTGCCTTGATTTTGACAGAAATTATTAAAACAGGATTTATCATCTAGCTGTCAAATAATTCACGAGTCCCGAAATGTTGCGTTTGCTAGGCGCCGCCTCTGTCGTGCACATAGTCAATATGAGATTAATTCTACGCGACCACGATAGCAATTGCATTAGTTAATACATGGTGTAATCGAAACATTCTATTTCTTGTTATGTAATGAGCAATTTCAATATAATAACTTGTAATGCGATTTCGAAATGTTAATGCAAAACGACTCCTATGAGGGAATTCCTTCGTGCCACCATATTAAAAAATTCCATCCACCCCCATTTAGGGGTAGTTTGTACTTGTGATTTTCCAAATAAATCTGCTGATCGGGTATTTTCAGCTAAGATATTCCATGGAAACGTTGAAATGTAGTTTGCACAAAATATGTTTTTTGGGTACCCATAAAAAATTTAAATAAGTCCCCTCATGAGGGTACCTGCATTTTTCGTAAAACTTTGTTGACCAAGGGTTTCCGGTGATATATTTCATCGAAACAGTAAAAAATAATTGCATAAAACATATTATTTGTGCCACCATAAAAAAATTCCAATCAGTCTCCTCATGAGGGTATCCAATTAATATATTTCATTGAAACGCTGGAATATGATGGCACAAAAAATATTATTCGTCCACTAAAGGGAAAATTCCATCAGCTACCTTGTAAGGGTAGTTTACTCTTGCGATTTTTCGAAAAACTGATGACCGAGGAAACAAATATTAAAAAATAAACCTTACAATAAACAATTCAGTATCATGATTAATATACCTGAAAAATAAAATAAAAATAGAATATAATTCCTATCAAACTATTTTGTCAGAATTTGCATAGAAAATAAAATATATGTCAGAATTGACCATTACAATTTCAATCTCATCAACATTCAAAAAATATAAAAATGAAATGCAACTTAAACAAACAATGGCCAATTTCGACGACACGACGATGGTCACATTTATGCAAAATTTTCCTATGGTAGCACAAATTGTGATGGCTGCGATCAGCCAAGTTATTTCATTGTTACCATGTGTAAAGCTCTTAACTGAAGAATGCGGCAATACAAAGGGAGCGACTGTTTTATTTTCGTTCGCTATTAAATTTGAAGGCGGTATGAGTTCCGACAAGAAATGTAAAAATCTCGTAAAATCATCGATATGATAGCACCACTCATTAAACACATCTCATGAATATATTACGACATGAAAACTTAAAACAGACCGAACTCAATTACGACAGGACATTTATTTTAATTCTATTGTGCCCAAAGCCGCGATAGATAATCAACGATTCTCCGACAGACTGGCTGAAACATTTTCTTGTAAAGAATGCGATTGAAATGTACCGCAGGGGAAATAAATGTCCTAAGTTGAAATGCATTACTGTGGGAACTATATCGCCGCTATTCAAGACCGCGGAGTACCCTCAGACACATAACACATAATTTATGGCAACAGCGGCGTATGTGAAACGACGCGAGATTCTATATAAGACTGAAGTCATAAGTAAACGGGGATCACAATTCATTCACTGTTCAGCCAGTACAGAGAGACGTTCAGTTTAAGTAAACGTCTTCATAAAGCGAATAAAAGTAAAATCAAATTTCATCTGGTGATCTTCTGATACGAAACAAATGTAGATTTCGTGATTTATTCATAAATTAGCAAATTCATCAAAATTATGCAGAAAATAGTGAAAGTTTAAACAACAGAAATAATCTCAGTAATATCTCAATGAATGGAATTGATATTTTTCCAAAGAAGCTAACTAATCATCCGAACCAGTGAAGGCGTAATAAGTAATCCAAAAGAATAATCAAGTAGCATTTAAAACGTGTTGTGTTCTTCAGTTGAGGGTAAGAAAATAAATTCATTTTATATATATATATATATTTTATTTGGCATAGTATATATGTATATGCTAATGAGGAACTATTCCCTTATTGATTCCATAGTAGAGTCAACTATTGATTGATAAAAGTAGTATTATTAGCGATCGCCAAAATAACTGAAGAACAGTTATTTCACTAGGCATTCCATATTGATTTCCATTAAGTTTAAATATATATATATATATATATATATATTAAATTCATTTTGACTTTCTATACATTTTCTCCGTAAATTATACCAGGTGTATCTATTGTTGTTTTTATTCTTCAGAAAATACATATATATATTTATATATATTATTACAAGTCCTATGGGTATTATTGTTCTGAACTATCTGAGATTGGTAACTGTACTGTCAAATTAAGTCCCACGCTTCATTACATACTGAGTGTGATAGCTTCCCAAGCCGCTCTGGGATATTGTCCAGTTATTGATAATAGACTAATAACGCGCAGTATAGTTAAGGCCTAGCTTCAACAAAATACGAGCAATCGTAAGATTGGTGTTGCAGGAGTGGTATGTTAATTCATAACACCCTGCAATTGTAACAATAATATGTTCCGTGCAATCATATTCCAGCGTTTCATTGAAATATTTTCACTGGATACCTCCGGTAAGTATGAACTACCCTCATGAAGGGGCTAATTTGTATTTTTCCTATGATTGCGCAGAAAATATGTTATGTGCAATAATTTTCCACCATTTCAATGAAATAACTTTATCAAAAACTCCCGGTCAGTAAAACTTTTCGAAAAATCACCTCATATCATTGTTAAGTACCTGGGCGAACGAGCATTGCTCGGTGTTTTTTTTCTGTAAAATCGTGTTTTTTTTCGGAGTAGATGCTTATTCAGATACGAATCACATACTTATTATATATGAATATTTTACAATCTTACCTAGTGCACAGGTTGGCTACAGATACACATTTTAAATAAACCGTATGAGTTCCTTGGACTAACCAAATAAAATGCAAGTACTTAAAAAAATTACGAGATGGCGCTATACATATCGATTCGTAATAAAGAAAGATGTGTAAAATCGCGTTTTTTCAGGAAAGACGCCTATATAGATGAACTCAAGAAGCAAAACCCTATCTATATACAAAATTTTATCCAAATAGTTAGATCCGTTTCCGAGATAGCCGAAATATATGTACAATAATTACTCGTTAAGATGAGAGGAAGCTGATCTTAACCCATTTTCATCCCATCGAGGATTGCCATGATAAAACAAAATATTTTGATTTTATTTGCATTTGTCAAGTATTCTTAATCACTGTTGTCAAGTATATGAGAGTAATAAAGTGCATATAGCATCTTGAAAAAGTACCGTTTATTAGTTATTTATGCAACAAGTGCAAAAAGTAAGTGTTGAATGCACGTGAAGTTGTCTGACGAGGCCGCCAGGCCTAGTTGGACTGAGTGTAGGGAAATAAAAAGCGTACAAAAAATTGCGTCGATTTGACTATGATCACAAATGACAGATGTAGAATGACAGATGAGTGCAATAAACATTTTATTGCACAGTGCAATGAAGAACTACTTTTTTCACTAAATATAGTTCAATAAAGTTTTGTTTTTTTCATGAACGTAGAAAAATAAAATAAAGGTGAACTGTTACATATGTAACAATAGGAGTCAAGATTTTCATATAATTTTCAAGTATATTAATCATGAAACTGAATTGTTTATTATAAGATTTATTTTTCAATATTTGTTTCCTCCTTACAGAGTGGCTGATGTGAATTTTTCCTATAGTGGCACGAATAATATGTTTTGTGGCAGTATTCCAATTGAATATATTTATTGCATATTGGATATCCTCAGACAGCAAAGTTTTTTCAAAAATCTCAAATATAAACTACCCTCATGAAAGGGCTGCTTGGAATTTTTTTATGGTGGCACAAATAATATGTTTCATGCAATCATTTTCTACCGTATCAATGGAATATCAATCTACATTTCAGCGTTTCAATGAAATATCTTAGCTAGAAGTCCCCGGTCAGCAGAATGATTAGAAAACTACAAACTACCCCCAAATGGGAGTGGATTGATTTTTTCAATATGGTGGCACGAAGGCATTCCTTCCTAGATATAAATTTCGCATTATGATCTTGATAATCGAATCACAAGTTTTTATATTAAATCGATCATCAGATGACAAGAAATAGAAATTTTCGATTACACCCTGTATCAACTAAAGCAATTGCTATTGTGGTCGCGTAAAATTAATTCAATATACCTAGAAACCCCCTTATTTCTGTGCCTAGTCCTTTGTCAACAAAGTGGAGTTCACATATTTCAACTGAATGGAACGAAATTGGGCAAAAAAATATTTTCTATCTATGCCTCGGATGAGTTCGAAGATGGGCTTGATCGTTCCAATAGTTTTAAAATGGCGGCTGAGGAAAGATTTTGAAAAATTCTCAATATTTCATTTTCATACCAATATTGGCAAACTATAGGTGTTTGGTGTTTTAATACAGCTTTATGAGCTGTACAACTTTCATTCTTTTTAATTTTTTCTTAAAATGTACGCACAAATCAAAAAACCTAAAAGCGCTGTAAATTTTCATTCATGAGAATTAATAATTTTTGTTCACCCTGTATGCTTCTTTCATTTGAAGTTTATTCGCTCGTGTCGATCAGAAACTATTTGAGTATTCCTTCCGCCAACAAACAGAACATCAGTGTATTTTGACATTTCTGGATTTTAAAGTTGAATAATATTTTTCTAGGTGTTTAGGATTGAAACCCAAGTAAGTACTGTCTTTATCTTTGTGTGCTGGTTATATTTCTTTCTTTAGATTTGAGTCAGATTACATAGAAATATTAGGAAGAAATTGTGGAGATTTGGATTCTTCACCACCTTTTGATTGAAAAGTTTAAAGTTTATACAAAAATAGTATTTTTTTTATTAGAGTCAGATTACATAAAAGTATTAAAAGTGTTCAGAAATATTTGAACTGTTCTCCAATTTTGTATGTAGAATTGTTGTCTGTGTTTTCCAGTGAATAAATGTCCTATTTTTTCTGTCACATGATTCTTTAGCTTGATTGATGGCTATTTCAGAATCAATAATTAAATTGTGAAAGCTACCTTCCCGACTGGCCGCTCCATCGTTCATTTCTTCATTTTTATGTACACCTTCACTGCAGAAAAAATTAAATGCTCAGTCAAAGTGCATTATCAAGTGAGTCCAGAGTCACACATCTAGTTTCTTCCTACCTTTCACTAATCTGAATTTCTTCTAGTATGTGACACTTTATTTTTTATTATTATTGACAACAAGCTATCTTTTAGTAGTAGCATCGTGAAGATCTAGAATTAATTTGTGGAGCAAGAAGTATAGATCAACATTTGATATGGGAAAGTTATCTTAACTTTTTGAAGAAAAATATTGATGGGGTTTGGAAAACAAACGAAACGAAACGTCTAGAATATTATAAAAACACGTCAATATGATAGTTAACGTTAGAATTGCGCAAAAATCTAAATTGCATACATACCATGTTGTTATTTATTACATGAGAAAAAAATACGACACCTAACACACAAACCACTGTTTTCACTGTCAATCAATAGCGTATACTTTCCGTAAAGTGTAGGCTGAACTGAGCGCAGTATTGAAGTAGATGATGAATCCTTATTATGCTTGCAACGAATTTGAGGTTTCTTTTAATGAGATTAAATTAGTTTTTCTTCATTCGTATGAGTGTATTAGTTTCAATTCGTTCTTATATCGGAATTTTCATATTGTCGTCAATGTTTCCATGCAATTTTCAATTTCAATTAGAATTTAGAAATCATTAGTAATATTGGTTTCTAAAAGGAATTTTCACCGACGTAGGTCTTTAATTACCGTAATTTGTATATGACCCACATCACTAATTGAAGCAAGTTCAGTCTGGAATATGAGTAAGATTAGAAAGAAATTGATCCATTAATTAGGGTCGTGTCTAGAATAACACCGATTATTAGCATATTGAGAACATGCGCTTTGATGGAAAATATCCTCTATATCCGAGATAATACGGGGTAAGTTTATAAAGTAGCTTGGTTCCGGAATGAAATTAAGTGAAGATATATATATATATATACATATATATATATATATATAAATATATATATATATATATATATAAATATTTATATATATATATTTCACTTTCTTCACTTTCTTTCACTTTCTTCACCACATACATTTTTTTAAATTCTCGGAATAAAGGTATGATTCAGTCAATTCGTATAATTTATTTTGACGACGTTTCAACATAGTAATTGTGATCATCAGGTTGGAAATACTAAATTTAAGAATATGGAGTTTGAGACATATTTAACTCAACAAGTGGCGCACCGACTGCAAAATACGAATAAGACCATGTATTCAAAATCAAAACCAGAAATACCAAAAAACAAACAAACTCATACAGTATTGAGAATACCGTGTAACGACTGCCAAAGTACCTATATAGGTCAAACAAAACAATATTTGCAAAAACGAGTACCAGCCCACAAGTACTCAAAAACTGACATTACAGACTTATCCAAACACGAAAAAGAAAATCAACATAAGTTTGACACTAACAACTTTGAAATTTTGACCAAAGAAAGGAATCCAAGAGTAAGAACATTCCTTGAAATGATACATATTAAAAAAGTCCCCAACAGGATCAACAATAGATTTATAACAACCTTTTTTAACATTGTTTATAGCAGTAATAATGAAAACTGTTTGACCGGAAGTGACTCTGACTTTTCATTTCAAATATCACCCTGTATATTTTTTGTAATTTTTTATTTCTACTCAAAATTATCTTTCCAACGATGTATCAAACGTTGTATTTTACATTTAATTTGATGGAGAAAACGTCAATTGAAATTTCAAATTGAAAGAATTGCAGTAGGCTATGATATTTTGTGTAATCTTAATTTTGACTTCAATACTAATTGATAATTCATGAACAAATTTGCATTCGAGATGATGAAGAGAACGTCAAATTTCAAATTATTAGAATTGTAGTAGAACTGGAAGAATTAATAATTCTTAAATGAAAACCTTCGTGTGCCATGGAAACATTTGAATACCTACGTTTGTTTATAACTTTGACAGTTAATAATTCTCAATAGTTGTGTGCCTGTCAGAGAAACCAACATTCAAGAATGAGTAACCGTGAAAATGATGATAACTTCACTAATCAAGAGAAATTGGATATGATACTGATTTATGGTGCATACAGAGAGAAATGCCCTGATAGACGAATGCCAAGCGCTATGTATTTCACACGCTTGGCTCTTTCTCTTCGAAAATATTGTTTCTTTCAGAATAAAATTACTTATAACTTATTCAAGGTTACCGAGTTGATACAATGAAATTTTTCTTTCTATTTCCACAACAAATCAATCATTATCTCTGTTCGTGCTCAAATTCACTTGACGGCATTTTTTTATATTATATTTAATATAATAGTTCAAATTACCCACTCAACGATAATGTTATCAATTCATCATTTCATTGTTTCATAAACAAATCGCACAAGCCGCTCATCAAGATACTATTTATATTTTGTTGTTTTTAAAAAAATATATTATACCACCTGTCCCAAAAATGCTGTTGGCTGAAGGGAAGAAAGAGAGCGGATATATCTTTTGCTGAAATGTGTTTGCAAGTTTATGTTTCAGAACCAAAACACCCGCAGAAACTGAAATGTGGGCTGTTAGCTCCAATAACGATTTACCATTAATTTATTGAATCTGCAGTGTTAATTTTCATTCTGGGGCTCTGGCATCCAGGTTATATTGCAAAGTGTAGTCGTCCTTCAGAAACGAGCTCTGAGGCTTATATGAGGAAGAGGTGCAAAATCATGTGGATTTTTTTTTAATAGAATATAATGTTCCACCCAAATCAGCTTGACGCGGTATTGTTCGATTGTCAGTTCCTCTTTGCAGGTCCATACTAGTTGGGACGTCACTTCTCAGCTGCACAAAACCTTCAGTGCCACCTGGCTATCTGAAAGAATATGGATCTGCTCATCTGCTATTTTTCTACGCTATTCAGTTGATTTTTGGCTAGCTAGGTCACCTGATCTCACCCCTCTGGATTTTTTCTGCGGAGATATTTGAAAAATTAAGTTTACAACCATGCAGCATCGGGTGAAAGAGATTGCGAATCGTTAATTACCCCTTCTATGTTGCAAAATAGTCGGAGAGAAATGTCGTCCAAGACAATGTTATATATGGAGCGCGAAAGTGTACATGTAGAATTCAAGTGATATTTCTGTTCAATGATTACAATTGAAATTACGTCACTTAAGAAATATTTTGATTTGCTAATTAGTGTATGATTCTAGCCCTCAGCAGTCTAATGGATATCTTGTTACTTTTTAATTTCACTAATATTTGTTCTTACTTATTACCATCCTGGTTTCTGGAATAGAAAAATATTTGTTTCGTTTTTTACTTTATTTTTTTAAACATAATTTATTTGGCGAAAATACAAACGATAATTGGTATATTGTGACTCCCTTATTTGAAAAAGTTATATAGAATAGTTGAACGATGTAAGATATGAACCATTGCAACAGCAAGAGTCACACAATTTTTATTTTTATTTTGCACTAGCATTGGGAAACAAATATGAAAAGTTCTATTTCATTGATTAAATGAGATCAACATGACCAAAAAATCACCTAATTTACCATTTTACTGCACCATGAGATCATATCTCAGAGTATCCCTGCGATAAACACATTAACTTCTCGGATGGTATCATTTTGTAGAGGTTTTCCCACTTGGAAGATGAATACACTATTTAATTTGCCGCACGTTGTGGTGTTTCATGTTGCCTATATTTTCGCTTCCCAAAATAAACAGAGACATCAAGAGTTTTCCAAGAATCGAGAAGCAGGTGCCAAGGAGTTTATGAGGGCTAATGACATTTATAAAAGACACAGCGGACGCGGCGAAGTCAGTCAGTTTGGGAATTCATTATTGTTTTGTGTTTTAAAGTGTAATTGAAAGTAGAATAATTAGTTCCGTATTTAAATAGCCACGAAGCCCAGTTGTGTCAATAGTGAGGATATTAGTGTCTTATGGTGATTAAATAAATACAACCAACGACGATATCGAGGCCATAGTGGAAATGATAAAGCAGAAGTTTGCCGAACAAGAAGAACGATGACAAAAAGAAAACCAAGTGGAAGAGGAACAGAAACAGTCAGAAAAACAACAGGAGGAGAAACATCGACAAAAGGAGAAGGAACAACAAAAAGTCATTTTCGAGCAGATTGTCCGGAAATCGGGGCAAATCATACGCCTGAAAAAAGATGTTAATGAAATCGAGGCAGAAATCAACACAGTGTGGAGGACGATGGACGGTTTCGACGATAAGATAACAGAAGAAGTCAGTGCGGTACCAGAAGGAGCAAAAGTATGAGGTTGCGATGCGAGAAGTGAATGTGAAGTTGACGCAGCAGTTGCAAGAACTAGAAAAAAAAGTTAATTCACTGAAGATCCAAGACCACCATGACATGGTTGCCACATCAAATTATTCCCAGAAACCACCGACATTTGCCATGGTCCCTTTATCATAAGCAGTCTGGAGCTGTGGCAACTGCGAATTGGATGGGACGATGAAGAGAAAGCTACTGTACTTATAGTGGCTTGGGAGGAAACCCACTTCGGTAATGCTATAGACCACCCCGGAAGACCAGCGTCGCTGATATCAAGACCTTATTTTTGCTCTGGAATTAAGATACGACGACCAACATCGGAAACGTACCGGGCACACGTAAAAACACTAGTACAGAAATCGGGTGAAAGTCTGCCGGAGTTTGAAGCAGACGTCCAGATACTTATCCAGCCTACCTACTCAGATACCCCGGAAGTTATCAAAGAAGTGGAAGTGGCCTTCAACAGTTCAGCCGGAAAGTGAGAGCGAATTCAATCGAAGAACCACTTCAGGAGAAGGAACAAAGCACAGTAAAATACATCAGAGAGCATGCTGGCTAGTTAGTGCATCCAAGTTAACAGAATCAGGTGAATTATCTGCCAATGACAGAGGAGATAAACCAATACCGTTGCGATGCCAAATGTAGCCCAACAAAAATTACTGTAGATGTCTCATCTAAAAGACTGTGTCCAAATGCGTGTAATGAGCATCGCCAGCGGGTTGTATACCATGGAGGAGTCGTCATTGTTAGACGAATGAGACTATCAACTGGAGACAAATGGACTACCGCACACATGAGACAGGAACAAGAAACCGATCCAAACATCGGTAGACTAGTAGACTCTCCCAAGGAGATATTTCGGGCAGAAATCCCATCTTCAAGACAATAGGTCAGCTGGAGAGAGGTAGTAAATTTTGCAATTGGTTTGTCCCGGGAAGTCTTGGAGAGAGCCTCTGAGAAAAAATCAGGAGGACATCTGGGAATGAATAAGACCTTGGACAATACCAGACATAGGTTTTTCTGGGTTCAAAGCTGGTGCAGAAGATTCCTAGAGTGCAAAGCAAAATAAAGTCCAGGAATGAAATGAAGAAATACTATTCGAACAGATTTACAATATTTGTAGATGATCGATGGACAACATGTTTTCCAGATTTGGAGTACCGATGAAGTCACATTCCGACCAAGGAAGGAATTTTGAGTCGAAGTTATCCAAGGAAATGTGTTAGCTGACGGGTCTCAACAAGACCAGAACCACTGCGCTTCACCCTCAGTTGGATGGCATGGTTGAAGATAATTCAAACGAACAATGGGAGAACATCTTTCCAAGGTTGTAGAAAAACAATAATGGGACTGGGACAGACACCTTCCATTATTTCTGATAGCATATAAAACAGCTGTTCTCGATTCAACCAAGCTTACACCGGCTAGCATTATCTTTGAAAGGGAACTCCGATTGTCTTGTGACTTGGTGTTCGGATCACCAAGCACCAGAAAAGTATACGTGCTGTATTATGCATATGAACTGACAGACAGCATGTTGAAAATACATGAAACAGCTCAGAAGCTGTTGATATTAGTTGTAGATTTTAGGGTGGTCGATATGGCTCTTCAGCCTCCCCGTACCTCGACCTGTAAGGTCTTTTGTATATTACCCTTCATCTATTCAAGACCCGAGATTCGAGACTTCGTGCGGAGCGTATCAGTTTCCTGGGAGCTAAGTTCCTGATGTCTGAGGGCGTTAGTGTAACCCCTTCGAGAGACTCAAGTCTTTTGCAAAATAGCGCTTGGCAGTCGCAAAGCAGGTGCAGTTTCAGCGAAGTTCTCGCAGTAACGGCACAGTTCACTGTCTGATTTATCCATTTTTTTGAGGTGATACCTCAGAGGACAATTTCCGGTGAGCAGTCCCGTTACCAGTTTCAAGACTTTTTTGTCCAACTCGAGAAGCTGTTCAGCTTCGTTTGGCGTTGGGCTCAGAAGCCTTTCCACTTGTCTTTGCCCTGGAATCTTATTCCAGTGGGTTTTAATTTGGTCAGCTTCCCAGCGCCGAAACATATTCGTTGATATGGGTTTGGAAACACTACAGAAGGGTTATGGGCCAGAAAATTGAGTGTTTGACCCTTCCTTGGCAAGGCTGTCCGCTTCTCCATTACCTTTGATTCCCTTGTGACCTGGTAACCACATCAGAGTAACCTGAGTATTTGTAGCCTGTTGTCTTAGGGAGAGTTTGCAGTACCAAGTCAGTCTAGACTCACAAGTGTGTGACATTAGAGCTTCTAGTGCTGCTTAGCTGTCTGATAGGATATAGATCTTTGTCTCCCCTGTAGCCTCTCTCAAGGCATTCTTGGGCGCAAATTTCCTATAGTATGGGTTTCTGCTTGAAATATTGTTGGGGCTTTCCCCTTGGGATTCTGAGAGCCCAAAACTAGAACCCGTTACTCCCACTCCAGCCCTTTCGTCCATTTCGGAACCAGTATACCATACTGATGAATTCCTTTGCAGTTGAGGCCCGTTCATTGTGAACATGGTGGTTGTTTATAACCTCTTCATAATTCACTTCGAAGTCGTGCCTACCTGGCATAATATCTGAAGGCATGTACCTGGATCCTACGGAAATATTTTCCAGAATCTTCAGATGTCCAATCAGATTTCCAGTTTTGAAATTTGATGCCTGGTACAGTCTGAAAGCACTTTTTGCCGCTTCTTCCATTACACACAAGTGCGGTGGCGGAAGATTCAGCATTACCTCTGGTGCTGCAGTGGAGCACGGGAATATTGTCCCTGTGATTTCCCAGACATGCAAACCGCTGCACTTTCTGCAGCTTGATTTGTGCCGAGATCTGTTGAGTTTTTGGCCACCATACTAATGAGTCATAGGTGGCCATGGGGTTGATAATCGTTTTATATACCCAGTGTATCATTTTCGGCTTCGAACCCCATCTATTTTCAAAAACTCTGCGGCACGTCCAGATTGCCACTGTACTCTCTGGTCAATTATGACGCCCAGGTATTTGACTGCCTTGGAAAAAGTTAGCCGAGTTCCATTCAGGGTTGGGGCTTTCAGTTCGTACTCACGCCTTTCTGTGAATGGAACCAGCACTGTTTTGCTAGGATTCACACTCAGTCCCTCCTTTGCGCACTAGCTTCTGAATATATGTAGGTCTGTCTGCATGCGATTGTATATTATACCTTAATGTTTGCCTCTAATAGTGACGACCAGGTCATCGGCGTAACCTTGAGTCGTGATTCCAGATTCATGTAGCTTCACTATCAGATTATCATTCTGACCGTCCCCTCTCCGAGAGCAGCTACAATGATTCTGCTTTATATTCCTTTCCTCTAGCGATCTGATGATGGAGTCATGTTAGGTGTTATCGAAAGCACCCTCTAGATCTATGAATGCACATAGAACCATTTCTTTGGCCAAGTATGTTTTTTCAATACTTTCAACTAAGCATTGTAGATCATTAATCTTCGACTCGCCTCTTGATATTAGTTACTAACAGGATGAAAGTTCAGGTGGATTCAAAGAAAGTGACCAAGTTTGGCTATACATACCACTTAGAAAGAAATATTTATATTCCCTAAACTAACACTATTGGGAAGGACCGTACAAGGTAAAGGAAAGGATCAACGATGTGGTTTACAAAATTCAACGCTGATTTATTCATTTATTTTTACAGGGGGGGGGCAGGCAGAAGCTTAGCGCCCGCCCATTATGCCCAAAAAATGTAAAAGAAAAAAGGTATTGAACACACAAATGGTGAAACATGCAAGAATGATAAAAATAATGTAAATCTGAATAATTAAACTTGTAAAGAAAAAGCAAAATCGCACTAGTCTTGACAAATTATCGAATTGGACTACATTTTGCATGGCTGTCAAATCTGTTTTTAAAGAAAGACTGAAGTTCTATCATGATGAGACGGCTTCCGATCGAGATGATCAAAATTAGAGGAGGGCAGTGACACAAAAACGAATACACGTCGCCACTGCATGTTTATCGTGAGTCCGATGACGTCACGGCGGGCTTTCTAGAATAAACAGATACATTGAGAGGTTCCCAAGAATCGAGAGGCAGGTGCTGGTGAGTTTCTGGATACCAATGATCTTTATAAAAGAAACAATGGACGTGGTCAGTCAGTTCATTCAAGGCGATTTATTCTGATTGAAAGTGCAGTGACGTGCGTGATACTTTGGTACTGAATTTCGATTGAGTTATTTAGTATAGGTGTGAAAAAATGGAGAATAAATAATTCCTTATGTTAATAACTACGAACCCCAGATGCATAACGATATAAAGGGTGTTTTCAGGATTCAGGCATCCTTTTGACAGAGTTGCAAAATAACGAAAGTGCCAAACTCACCGATAAAACTTGTTACAGTTTAAGATGGAACTTTTTTACATCCTATTATAAACACATCAACTTTGAAAATATCCCGAAATTAAAACTCTGGCTGAGATATGTTGATGATCATCTCGTGATTTGGCAACAACATCCACATCAGAAACAATCAACACTTTCCGATCATCCACGAATAACATTAATCATGGAAATGGAACAAGATAATCAGCTGGCATTCCTGGACGTTTCGATCAGGAAGAATCTCGACGTTACCTTCAGCTCCACAGTGTATCTCAAGAAAGCCACACCATTCAATAATTGAATGCAAACTCACATCACCACCCGCATCAAATACATTCAGTAGCGAGAACACAATCGAGAAGGTTAGTGCCCCTTGATACGAACTTCACCTTCAGGTTCACAGAAAATGAAACGGTTTGTAGACATTCGTTTGGCCAGCAACTATTCGACTAACGAGGTTCTAACAAACAGACCTATTCCAAGCTGTAAGCGCAGTGGCGACAAATAGCCGGGGACTCGAAAAAACGGTGCCGCAACGAGGCCTCCGAGAAATACGGCGAAATCAGCCTTATTCAGGAACCATGGATACGACATGGTGAATCGAAAGGTCTGGAAGGGACGAGTGGAGAGCTATTGTGAACCTACATTTTTATCACATAAGATACAATGGCCCAAGTGTCATCAAGCCAGATTTTGGTGGGTACATCTGAAGCGACGACCACATACAAGAGGGGTTGAACCCCATTAAAATAATCCGCTAGATGAATAGATACTCCAAGAGAACTATATAGGCAGCATCACAAATCAGACAGAAATAACAACGGGTCCAGGAGCGACCCATTGGAAGAATATTCTTACCACACATGAAGGGGACTACAGACGGGCTCTTCAACGAACTAATATTTGAACAACGTTAACAGCAGACTGAATAATAAAGTCCACTCTCCAAAGTCCCCGAAGCGCCAAGGGGTCTACAAAATATTGTTTGGAGATTGCGAGGAGGCGTATATTGGCTAAAAGTCTATTTTGACCCACCGATAAGTAGAAAAGAACACAATACACCTACCCAATCAGAACGGAGATACGGCAACACCAGATCCATTCCTACCAGCCATACACGAAGCGAGGTGCACAGAACTGCACATGTGCTGGAAGATGACCTGATTTGATCAAGAGATCTCACTTCAAGCTAACCCATACTATAGATCGGTGGAGTAAGTCGAAAATACATCCGAAAACAACTACTCTGCTGGCTAATGCCCCATCTTGCATCTAATGAAAAATCATGTAGAACCTCTCAATACGAGGTAACTTTGCTGCGAATACGAGATATATTAATCAATCCAATTCGGATAGACCATCTGTATACCGGTGTTGGGGTTCGATTCACCACATCAGTACAGGGAAGGTCGTCCAGACAACAATTAATGCTCACAAATCCGAATATACTGATCAATATATATCTACTACAAAGCTCTGGCTAAGGCAATACTGGAGTCCAAATAAATCCAGTCGCCAGCAACACCTCAACTCCAGAGCGAGCACTGCCCGTCAATCTTCGAGAACCGGAGGTAGAAATGTGTGATGCATAGTTCAAAGAGTTTCTACGTGTGCTGGGAAATGTCTTGATTATATCAGAAGAGCTCACTGTAAGCTAACCCATACTATAGGTCAGTGAAATGGATGAAACATCAATCAGAAAACAACTACATTTTCAGTTTATGCCCCAACAAAGGTTGGATCGAATCTGGTGGACAATCATGCAAAGTGAATTTGGGACACCCGTACTATTTATCGCAACAATTCGAAGGTCACCCCAAAATATTCCATCATATATCGGATGGAGTACTCGATGAAAAACAATACACTTCAATTGTATGAAGATATAACGGATAACATAGTTCTAAATTCCATTTCACAAAATGACCCTTTTGGTAGCGGTATTCGTAGTGGCTCTGATTAGTCAGGGGTGAGTATAAAGTACATAGACTTCCTATTCAACCTATTCTCCAAATGTTAAAAATCCTTTTTTTCAAAATTTGTTTTATTTTCCCAGACTGCTTCCATATGATCCTTACATATAGAATATAGTTAGTAAGATATAATCAGAAGTCTGTAATGATTGTTGCAAATATCATTAAAAAAAACTATTAAATAGAAAATAAATTTTGATGAGAGGATTGGAGATGTTCTACAATCCCTCTCGAATTATTATTCGAAGGGTTCCTCAATCTGATAAATTAAAGGTAGCCAAAGAGTCTTGAAACAATGGTCTCACATTTTTGTTTCTATTTTGAAACGAAAGATGTGGGGGCTAGTATTATGAAGTTGTACGGTGAAATTTTCTACAATACTTTCTGAATTATTATTCGAAGGGACCCTCAATCCGATAAATTGAAGGTAGTCAAAGAGTCTGGAAACAATGACCCCACATTTTTTTTCAATTTTGGAACGAAAGATGTGAAGACTAGTATTATGAAGTTGTGTGAAGAAATGTTCTACAATCCTTTTCGAATTGATTTGTTGAAAATATAAACAGGATGTTCATAAAATCAGATGTGGAATCATCTGCGACTGAAAGATAAACTTTAGTCACTATCTTCCATCGGCAAGATAACCTCTTGTGGGGTATTCATGTTGAAAAGGGAAACATTCTCAATTGAATATTGATAGAAAGATTTATCTGTGAATTGAAAAATCCACGATTAAAATGAAGTTATTTTTTTTTGTGAATGTCTAACAGAATTATTATTAAAAGGGTCCCTCAATCTGATAAATTGAAGGTAGCCAAAAAGTCTAAAAACAATGGCCTTACATTTTTTTCGCACGTTAGCAAAAAAATTCTGCAGCTTTCAGTTTTCATTTACCTTTTTGATGTAAAATTCTCCATTTTTGCGAGTGGCACAATTATTTATTCATTTTTTTCAATATTCAATATACAATGTAATTTGGCAACTTATTTGTTAAATAATTAATTAAGCACACACTTTACGGTTGGTAACTTTTTATATGTTGTACCCAACAGCATCACTATTGTACAGTAAAAAGTTACCATCATCCCCCAACTTCTAAAAGCTAAAATCTAATATTACTCCACTTGTATACGTAGAGCGTCATATGAGCACAAAAATTACCGATCAAGTGTTCTCTG
The DNA here is from genome assembly GCA_018342105.1 of Gonioctena quinquepunctata. NCBI lineage: Eukaryota > Metazoa > Arthropoda > Insecta > Coleoptera > Chrysomelidae > Gonioctena > Gonioctena quinquepunctata. Next base: position 103,717 of record JAFIRS010002540.1, read on the forward strand.
ATGTTCAATCTCTCTCTAACATTCAAATATGATACTTTTGATTCAATATAAAGTACATCAGAAGATAAACTTATATTTCTATTCCAAACAAACATTTTAAGCAGGAACTCATTTATAAAAATTTAGGTAAATATTAAATTTAATTTAACAAACAATTTCAAGGCTTTCGGTTTATTTTTGTCGAAATTTTATTATTAATTCAATTTTTTTAATAAAACCAATCAAACCTTCTTGAAGTACAGATTATAAGCTTCAGAAAGTACTATTGAAAAATCTTGATATCACATTTTGAACTAGAGTTTTAGATTTTTAAAGCATGTCCTAAAAATTCATTCATTCATTTTTTGAAATTATTCAATATTTTGACGACTGAATTTTCTTAAATAAAATTTTATTATCCTTTTTCATTTGCACACCTTCTCAAGTGTCGTTTTGGGACTAAACTGTACAAATTTCAGATGTTTATTTTGAAAATTTAAAGACTGGCAGATCTTTAATTGATTTTATAGAAAATTCTTCTTTGACGTAACTTCATATATGTACTATTCCAATTAATTTTTTTACATTTGAAAACAAGATATTTCGTTAGCTACTTTTTCCTTCTTTCATTTGAATTTTTGTTAGCTCAATTTTATCAATTAGATCAAAAGTTTTTACAAATTAAGTGAAGCGCGCTCGTGGCTACGTGCTCCTCAAGAGATGCACTTCAGTGTCTCTAACTCACGTTTTCATATGTTAGAAAAAAAATCTACCTCTTATGGTTTTCATTTGGAAGAATATTTAAATAACCTTTTTTATATAAAATATTCCATTCTTTCTAAGGGCGGTATCAGTTCTTGAAAAGAATTATATATTTTTTAAGATATTCGATAAACAATGTAATTTTGCAACTCATTTGTTAAATAATAAATTAAGCACACACTTTACGGTTGGTTACTTTTCATATGTTGTTCCTTACATCATCACTAATCTACAGTAAAAAGTTTCCACAGTCCCCTAACTTTTTGAAGCTAAAATCTAATATTACTCCACTACTAGTAAAATGACTCGTATATGTATAAATTAATTTGAATCTTTTCTGAACACCTTTGCCCATTGTAATAATTTTTTCAACTTGTGATAGCAAGTCAAATAATTTTATTAATATATTTTTTTTATCAAAAAATTCCCATGAGATGACAATCTTCTGAATAAAAGTATTGGAAAATTCTAAATATAGTGGATATTTTCTTCCAAAGAGCCATGGGCCCCTCTGTGACGATTCGGAATTCACTAGCCAAAATCAAGATATCTTCATAAAATGAAAAGTCCACGCTCACCTGTGAAATTCATGTGTTTATTAAAAAATTATAATTACCCTAATCATAGTCATTAGCCTTATCGATCTTGGGACTGGTCCTTGTTCTTCCGATCAACAGCTTGGTTTAGATCGCCCTCCTTTTCCGATTATCTCATGTGGGGTGTTACTGAAAAATAAAAGAGAAGCATTCAGATTATTGTTTTCTCCCCTCACCTTTGTTAGTAGGGCTCGCCTTTCCCGGAGAAGTAATTCTAAGATAGCTGGAAGCAGCCTAGACTGTCGCACAACAGGATTAATCGATTTCTCAACTTCATCAACAGATTTTATGATATCTACAATGAACTCTCTGATTTTGTCCATATCAGAAGGTTGTTAGAGAGGTAATAGTCCGGCAGAGAGAGGCAGTGAATGGCTTGGTAATAGTTTATATCGGAAAGTTTAATGGAACAATGTAATCGGGGACATTTTCCAATCCCCTCAATTTTCAAGTTGATTCATCATCTAGAGACATAGTCCACTCTCCTACCTCTTCTCATTACTTCGTGGAAGTTTTCATGATCCCAAAAAGGCCATTTGAGAAGAAATCACTTTAAAAAAATAGCCAGGTAGACTTCAAGAAAAATCTTATTTTTGACAGACAGATGTAAACATTGTAAAGTTTCGAGGATATCATCTCATTTTCGCGCCAACTGTTCTGAGCGGGATCTTGTTTGTAGAACAATAATCTTTGTAAACGATCAATTCACAATTTTTTGCATGAAGTATTGTTGAGAGAAAAATGAAATTTCATAGGTTTGAAGTTTGACATTTTGCGTGACACAAACAACAAATATTCCTTAACGGCGCCATCTGCTAATGAAGTTCCAAGCAGAATTTAACGTTTTTCATTTATTGTCCCCCAAAAATTCCAAACAAAATCGAATCAGTGAATACACAAGGGTTTTTAGGCATCTTAAATCAACCTCACATAGTTTGTCCTGAAAACAATGGAAAAATCTGTGGATAACTATATCAGAACAGAAGTTTTGGGGTGCTATTACACTCCAGTCAGCATGTTTATCAAGCAGACAAATAAATCCACGGGGACCGCAATACTGCAACTGATAAATGAAATACAAGATGCACTGACAAATAATGAAACCGTAGTATGTGTGTCTTTGAACATAAAGGGCGCTTTCAATGACACTGTCAAAAGAGCATTAGGTGACAGTAGGATTGATGCACGATGTCTGAGTGTATGTCGCAATTGCTTTCTACCAGAATAACAGAAATGGAACTAGAGCATGAGACCTTCTCGATCAGTACAACCAAAGGATGTCCGCAAGGGGAGTTGCAACTCCTCTCATGTGGAATATAACGGTAGATGAACTCCTCTGCGTTCTGATTGACCTTGATGTGTCCTGCCAAGGATACGCCGATGACATAGAGGCAGGTTTGAAAACATTATCTGCGATATACTACAGAGAATACTCCACCATACACATGATGCCAGTAAGTGAAACTCAACATCAACACCACTAAAACAACCTTAGGAGCCTTCAAAAGAAGAAGGAAACTCAATCTCAAGATCATCGAAATAGATGGGCAACTGATGGAGTGGAAGACATAGAATGAATAGGAGTAGGTCAAGAATATGAGATCACCCAGTATCTCCACGAAATTTTTACAGGTGCTTCAAAACATGATAAAAACAGTATAGCAATATTTTGCGCGGAAAAGATAAAATTAGGAGATACGGGCCCCCGAAGGTCCATAAAGAGAGGTTATAGGATATCACTTTTGGAAATTGTAAACTGATATAAATGATTTCTTGTTACACTAAAATAGTAACTGCATACTCATTTAACGTTTTAGTAATATTAAAATCACCTAATTTTCGATAAAGTAATGAAAAAACTCCGATTACTTTTCATAAATTTTACAGAAGAAATGTCAAAAATTAAACCTTGGTGTTTGTGTTATGTTTATCCTAATGTCCTTGATCTGGAAGTTTATTGATATGCGACGTTGTCTATGTCACCAAAAGGAAAAGAAGTACTGAAATTAAATGCGACATACATATTGAGGATATAAATAGTAGCTATTACTGCATGAAAAGACGATATGATAGTTCTGATGGATATATATGTATCAATAGAAGTTTAAAATGCAAATAATATATCGCCACGCTCCTTGGGAGTGTCTAATAGCTTCTGAAAATTAGGCATGAAGTAAATGTGCCACATTTAGAAAGTTACTAAACCTTTTTAAATAATGTGACTTCAGATTATTTTGTTTTAAGTAATTGTCGTTGGATGTTTTCTCGTATGCGTATGGGAGAAAACATCCAATCACTTTCTTACGTAAAAAGAAGGAACACAACCTAACCCAACTGTATACCCCACAAAAGGTTATCTTGTACGATGGATATTGATTAAAGTGTATCTTTCAGTCGCAGATGATTCCACATCTGATTTTATGAACATCCTATTCATATTGTCAAGCAAATCAACTATGTCTCACCTATTTCGCAGCATTTTAACGCGAAATGAGGGAAGTCGTTTTGTAGCACGATACTTCAAGTGCATTAAATAAATCAAATTGTAATCACGCCAAAACTAATAATCCAACAGTGCCTGAGTTTTCTACACATCAATCACCACTATGTCGTGGAGAGCGTGCTTTGAAACTTCAAAAATGGCGGTGTTATGATTTTTTTTTAAATCCGGTTTTTCCGGTTTTTTTTTTGTTACTAATAATTTGATCGAGTCGGGCTAGGGCTCATTTTCTTTGCATTTTGTTCCTCTTCAATTAATCCAGAACATCTAGATTGCTTCATTAGTTTTCATGTTACAAGCAAAAAATAAAACAAAAAGATTTTCGCATTCAAATGTTTATAACAAATTAAGCAATGACAGCTTCGAGTAGGAAACATAACAGAATAATATAACTACGGCCGGACCATCTGTCGTATGATGGCACAGTCGTAAGTATTTTTGTTACGAAAAAATCTCTATTGATTGGTCTAAAGTAATATTTAACTGAACTGCAGAAGTATCAATACCTTGTTTGATGCTTTTTTTCTGGATTTTCAGCTATGGAGACGACAATGTACTGAATAACAAACGCTTTCCAGATAATTTCATTTTTGGAGTAGCATCTTCTGCATATCAGGTAGAAGGTAAGACAACTATATTTTTTTAAATATATTTGAATTCCTCTATTTTAAGTCACTCATGTTTTTTAAGTAGTTACTTACTTGATATTCCAAATGAAATAGTGCATTAAACCAAGCTTCAGTATGGTTTTCAACGAATATAGATTATAAATATATAATTGGAATTTTAGAAATCAAGAATTTTCTCTTAACCATCAAATGGTCATTTGAGGAAAGCTTAATAAAAAATACTTTTGGTAATTCCCTATCTTTGCAAGTTTTATAATTATGACCATAATGAAAAAGCTTTATATACAGGGTGCTTCCTAACTACGGTACGAAACTTCAGGGGGTGTTTCGTTAGATCATTTGACAAAAAAAAGTTTCTATGAACATATGTCCGGAGTTGCTTCGTTTCTGAGATACAGGGCGTTGAAGTATAAAAAAGGTATTTATAAAATATCCTGAATATCTTAAAACCGATGTGGTTGAAATATGGTACAGCTATTTGAAGTAATAAGGCAATTATTTGGTCCTATGTAGGTCCAGTGGCGTCTCAGTGGGCACCACAGCCAACAATACCGAGAAAAAAATTATTTTCTCCTTTTCAGTGCATTTGAATATAAGCGTGGGTTCCAAAAAGTTTTTTATAGGCGTGGTAAAAATACAACTTTTTGGCGTCCTGTGTTTTTTTTTCATATTTAGCTTAGTTTTCGACAACAAAAAAAATGAAGGCAATCTACAATCATGATTACCTGCTATGTAGACCAGCTAACAGTGATAGTATTGTCATATCAGTAAAAGTCAGAGTTGTCAATTAGCAGTGATTCCATCATGAATACTTTTACAAATGCTGAAATGGCTGACATGCACTTTATTTATGGATTAGCAAATGGAAATGCGAAAGAAGCACGGATAATCTACCAGGATAGATATCTTAACAGAGTAATTCCATGTGCTAAATAAAACATTTAGAACGCTACATGCAAGATTATGTGAAACTGGAAGTTTTAATAAGTGGTGGAAGACCAGAAACTGTAACAACGCCTGAACTAGAAGAAGCTATACTTGATGCGATAGAAGAAGATCCTTCAAATAGTACCAGGAAGATTGCACTGCAGCTTGCAGTAAGCCCAAAAACTGTTTGGAAAGTTCTAAAAAGAAACCTCCTATACACATATCACATACAGCGGGTCCAAGCTCTACTGCCTAGGGATTTTCACCCAAGATTCATGTTTTGCAGGTGGTTGATTCATACGATGGTACACAATAATAATTTTTTACCAAATATTTTATTTACGGACGAGGCAAATTTTTCACGAGATTCTATTATGAACTTTCACAATAACCATTTCTGGGCCGACGAAAATCCCCACATTATTAGAGAAAGTCATCTTCAGCAACGATTTTCGCTGAACGTTTGGGTAGGAATTATTGGTGACTACCTAATTGGACCCTTTTTTTTACCAGCAAGATTATCAGGTCCATCCTACACGGCTTTTTTGCGAAATCATTCACCCATTTTGTTGGAAGAAGTACCCGTACTTGTAAGAGGCAACATGTGGTTTATGCACGACGGAGCTCCAGCTCATTTTAGTGTTCTTGCTCGTCAGCATCTCGACATCACCTACCCTAATCGCTGGATTGGACGTGCAGGACCTCAACATTGGCCCGCTCGCAGTCCTGATATGAATCCTCTAGATTTCTATTTATGGGGTCATCTGAAGGCTCTCGTTTATAAAACCTCTCTACTAGATGTGAATGATTCGAGGAATCGAATAAGTGACAATTGCAATGTCATAAGGTATTTTTGAACGTGTCAGACAATCAATGACACATCGATTGCAGTCGTGTATTTTATCAGACGGTGGACATTTTGCTCATTTACTTTAAGGTCGAAATTGTTTATTTTTTACTTTAGGTTTGTATTTTATGTTGTCCATGAATAATTTGTAGAATAAGTTAAAGTATTTTTTCTCGAAAACGAAGCTTGATATGAATAAAACACAAGGGACCAAAGAGTTGTATTTTCAGTTGTTTAATCTGAAAAAATGAAATACTACAAAAAAAAAGTACTTTTTTTTCTCAGTATTGTTGGCTGTGGTGCCCACTGAGACGCCCCTGGACCTACCTGGGGCCAAATAATTGCCTCATTACTTCAAATAGCTGTACCACATTTCAACCACATCGGTTTCAGGATATTCAGGATATTTTATAAATACCTTTTTTTCAATACTTCAACGCCCTGTATCTCAGAAACGAAGCAACTCCGGACATATGTTCATAGGAACTTTTTTTTTGTCAAGTGACCTAACGAAACAGCCCCTGAAGTTTCGTACCGTAATTAGGAAACACCCTGTATAACGAAATTTTGAATTCCTCATAATGAGAGTATGAATTTTCAACTACAGCCTCACCGAGATTCCATGGAATCGATATATATATATATATATATATATATATATATATATATATATATATATATATATATATATATGGATAAAATTATAGATTTCCTAAGATATCAAATAGATTAAGATGGTTAAACTCATTGGGTTCTTTTGATAGAAGACAGCTATTATTCAAATTCCAGAATTTTTGTCAAATAGTGAATTTATAAAAAAATTTATAAGGTTATATACACCAGAAAAAACTTGAGGTTTATCTGATAACTATCATAAAAAATCATCTCTGTTCAATACATTTTTTAATAAAAAAAATTCATATAATACGTGCAAGTTTATCATTGAAATAGATCGAAATGATAAATCATTTGTTCTCAACTTAACAACTGAAGTTCATTTTTCAATTTCTTGAATACCCTTCGGTCTCAATACCAACAACTATCCACTTGCTCTGCATTTATACGAAACACTACACTAACTGGATAGTTTGTCGTCGTCATCTTTTGGAGCAGCTGTGGAACTTTGTCATGTCTTCGAGACTTTATAAAGATGTAGTCGTGTTCATATTTTTCAGTCATCCTATTGAACTCATATGTTCTGATATTTCTATTGGGTATTCATCATATTTCTCAGGACTTAAAATAAACTGTATATTTCCCATACCTAGAGATTCCTCTGTTTACTGTTGGTAATTTCTTTTTCAATAAAAACTATTGCATTTTTGGGACTATATCCCACTTTTTTACGAACGCAGTAAATTTAAAGATTTACTAATATCCAAATAATTTTCATTTTCATAACACTTCTATGCATACCTTGTTAAGTTCCGTGATAGGCTAATAGATTTGGTAAGAAACAAACCCAAATTTGCGATCTTCGCTCCTTCTAGAATTGATTCTGTTAATTCACTTGTTGCATAAAGTACTATTACCGTACTAGTGCATGAAAAAAGGACAAATAGTATTTTCCGCATTTGTATTAAAAATATTAGAAATTCTATAGTAAACTTTACAATTCAACTAAAACTCTCACTCTGCTACTCGTTTTATTTCATATGGAAAATGGAATAATCCAGAAGAACCATTGTAATTTTCTCTAAACTTGTTCCATACCCTCTAAAACGAAAAAGTTCGTAACAATATATTTGTTGGTTTTCCCAAGGGGCATAAAATACTAGATAAGCTGTATATAGCAACTTTTTTTTCAATCAGGTATAAGGAATATCTGACAATGCTATTCTAGGAAATATCCTTCATGAGACTAACATTCACAAACTATCGTGAGTCAATATAATACTTTTTCTTATTTTCCAGGAGCTTGGAATGAAGATGGAAAAGGAATACATATTTGGGACAACGTGACTCACGTCAATCCAGGTTTCGTTTTGGATCGGAGCAACGGTGACATCGCTTGTGATTCATATCACAAATACAAAGAAGATGTCGCAATCATGAAGGACCTTGGCGTCACACACTACAGATTTTCTCTGTCATGGACCAGGATTCTCCCGACTGGTAAGGTGGACTGAAAAGTTAAAAATAAAATTATATTTTAAAAAAACTAAAAAACACGCTATATAGTAATATGAACTAAACATTTAGAAATAATAAGTCATTGACCAAAAAATTTTCTCTTATGTAAAAAAAACATGGGATGCTCTCAAGTTACTTTTCATAATGATATTGAGATAACTGATATCAGTTACCTTACGCTTTTTTACATAGGAATTTTCTGATCAATGACTTTATTCTTATTATTTTTAACTTTTTCGTCCATATTGCTATATAAGCGTATTTTGTTAGGTTTTTCAAACCATAATTCTATTTAATTCATTGTGAATACCTAATAACATGCTAATATTTAAGGAAGTTATTCTTAGATCCATTTTGAGAAAAAAATTCATATGAACATATGTCCTGAAGGTCCTAACTTTTGAACTAGAGGGTGCTAAATTTTTAAGAAAAAAATATTTTTTTATGATAACTTTGGTTTGACCCTGATATTTTTGTTAAACGTAATACCATCTTCTATGCATTTTATACTATTCAAAATATTTTTTCATTCTTGCCAGTGGCGTTCGTTGCAACACTTCTTTTTTATTTAAATCACAAATTTGAAGAATCTGATTAAATAATAAAAGAGGAAATCACTTGGCCGATATGCTGCTCAGTTTGAATCGGTAAGGTCGTGAGTAAGGATCAATTAACGAATTTTACTAGTTTTTCAGATTAGGCCACTAGAGAAATTATTCATCAATTAGCTTGACTTGTTTAGTATTTGGGCGCCAGACTGGCAAAAGACAACAGTCAAAGGTAAAAAAATATACAAAATAAGAAAATGTTACGTAGCTTGTATGGAAAGGAAATAAATATAAGGAACTTAACAAATTTTATTTCTGTATTCAAACAATGAAAAAGTTCTGTACAAAAAAAGAATGAACAATTACAATTAGAGAATAATAATGAATTTACATTCTCAAGAATTGAGAAAAAAAATCCAATTTGAGATCGGTCAATTAAAATTTGAACATTTATATCCGAATAACTGATTCCTGCCGAAGATGGTGTTTGTTATACCTGAGGTACTCGTGGAGTTCAGATATCAGCTGAAGATGGTCTGCGGTGAAAGGAAACTTAGAAGGCTGGTTTGTTCGACGTTGGTTATAGCACACTGGTTACGATCTTGGTCTAAGTGGGGTGGTCGTGTTGATTGCGACACCTTGATCTCGCTCACTCGTTAACTTGACTTGATATGTTTCACGGAACAGGTTGAAAGTGGATTGCTGTGTGACCTCCTAAAGTTACCAGCCCTTCTGTCCTCAGTATACTGCTTCCCTCAGTGGTATAAACATGTGAAGAAAACGATGGGAATCAGAAATAATTACAAATTGGGGAGATGAAGAACTTTGCAATTTTAATTTAAAGAAACCAAAAATAGTAGAATACAACTAGTAAAGAAGTAAACAGTTCGTACAAATACTGGCAAAAAAATATAAGCGATAACAAACATAGATTTCTTGAACAGAAATGGAAATAGTTATCAGAATCTATAACAGAAAAAGGACCAAAAAGATTTCTTAACAGAAAAAATATTTAACAAAATCTATAAAGGAAATAACTGATTTAGTTGGATTTCACGGGAATCGGGACCAGGGAGTAAAAATTTTTTATTGCTAACGTTTCGGAATCGTTTATTCCTTTTCAAAGCTGAAATGGAAATAGTTACATGTAGTAGACGAAAAACGGAACTTAATTTTTATGACCCACCTTTAAAATCAAGTTAATCCTGATTATGAATTCAGCTTCAGACAATTGTTGCGAGATGGTAATCGAGACAAATTCCTGTCGGTAAAATACACTTTGGCACAAAATACAACTTATATTTGGGTGTTCAATCTTCAAAAATTGAAGCAATTATTGTTAATAATTCACTGAGCAATACAAAAAAAAAACAACCCAAAAAAATTTCCATCAAAATTATTTTAATATTTAAAAATGTAATGAACTTTGATAATTTATGGAAATGTACCAGGATGGTACAGAGTGAAAGTAATAAAAGTAGTTGAACAAAAAAATATATCCTCAAAAGGAGAGGAGTAAAGATAACTCGAGAACGAGGACCAAGCCTTGTTTCATCAAATATTTTGTAATTTTTCAAGGAAAAGTATATTACGGTAACTATATGGAGAGTGTGACACACTTCTAAGAGTGAGCACGATAAACTCTCAAATAAAGATAAATGGTTAAGATAATTCTCCAACGGAAGAAATGCCTGATAATAGAAATCTACCTAAGCATACAGATATATGTGCTTATATATTCAAAGATATGGCAATATAGAGGGTGGCGAATCCCTTTTTTTAACGGTAGGCCCAATATTTCTCTCAAATGGAGAAAGATAAATTATCTGGAGGTTTTGAAAAGTCCTCAATGTGCTCAATACCTCTCCGTTATGAAGGAAATGATCGGTGAGCGGATTGATTTCTTGCAACCTTCTCAGGAAGCATTTATTTCTCAAAGAGAAACATATAGAATAATCTCAGAGATTATAATGAGAAAAAAACAAATGCTTACCTGAGAAGGCTGTCCTAAAAGGAGAATTGCTCAAATCACCGATTCGACTGTTTTTTCCCCAACACCAACCTCGTTTTTTTCCATTCAAAAGCACTAATGCGAAAAACAGAACAACCTACTCAAATATGATTTGTGAAATGTCAGTGAAGCGTGCCTAACAAATTCGCACAGGATCGTTAATGAAGACGACTGTTTACGATTTGAGCAGTGACTAATGACCCGGACCACCGTAAAAGTAAACGGGAAAATGATTTAATTTTAAATGTATAAGGAGGTAACAGAAAGTTCGTGACATCGTGCGGAATTTGCACTGAATCATTTTAAAGATACTCCACTGCTTTTGCTCAAAGTAAAAAATTTTTTAAAGCCTTATTTCTTTCTGAGCAAATCTGTCCCCTATGTTTTTTCCTTTGACTACGGTTTTTGCATAAAAAATTAAATTATTCATTGCACTCGCTAGACCATACAGAAAAAACCTTTTATTTAACTTCAACAAGAATTTATTTAAGAGAATAATTTTCAAACGGTAAAATTAAAAAATCGAAGTAATCTGAATACATTTTTGAATGCTAACACAAAATTACCCTGAACGCACAAAGAAATAAATTAAATCAGATGTTCAAAATGTGAACCACCTGTAAATATGCATGCCTCTGCTTTTTTTCTCCTGGACTCTTTGGAAATGCCAGAACTGCTCCTAATAGTTTCGCAAGAAATTATGATGCGATCTCTCAACTGCTCTTCAGTATGAATTGTTTTGCTGTAAACCAATGTTTTAAGATGATCCCACAGGAAATAATCTGAACTACTGAGGACCGGGGACCTAGGTGGCCATGCATGTGGTCCTCCGTGACCTATCCAGCGATTATTATAATTTTAGCTTCAATATTCGCGCGCCAGAGCACTGAAGTGAGTTGTGCATGAACCACAGTCGATTTTTTACTAAAATGGGGACATCTTCCATCAAAGCTGGCAATTGTTTTTCGAAAAACTGCCGGAAATTATGTCCATTCAACCTCGCATGAGGAAAATAGGTTCAAATTGAATAATCACCGCATAATCCAGCCCACACGTTAACAGAAAACTGTTCCTGGTGACGGGATTCCAAGATTGCATGTGGGTTTTCTTCAGCCCAAAAATGATTATTGTGAAAGTTTCTGGAAAAATTGGCTTCATCGGTGAATAAAATGTCGGTATCAAATGATGGATTTTCATACCTTTTGAAGAAAGCATTGGCAAAAGTTTATCCGTAATGGAGAGTCGCGAGGGAGTAGTGCCTGAACCCGTTGGATATGGCAGGGATATGATAAAAAAACATGGGGAAGTTTTCAAATAAAAATATGTTAGATATTCAAGTTGTTCCCCATTTTTCGTGTACTTAATCTGGGATCTTCCTCAATTGAATTCAAAACCACTACCTCAATTTCTGGTGTCCTTACAGTACGTTGTACACCTTTCAGATGAATGTCTGGTTCAAAACTCCCTTTTTCGCACAATCCCCTATGAATGTTTGGAAATTTTCGTGCATCCGGAATATTTCTATTCGAAAAGCAATCTTCATACAACCGCCTGGCTTCCAGTGCGTTACCATCAGCAAGCCCTTACATGTAATGCATATCTGCAAACAAGGAATTCGTATAATGGACCATGTTTTTTTAATGATATTGTTAATTTTGATGACTTAAATAAGTGGCAACTAGACTAACTAGACAACTGTCAAAACTGTTTATGTTTACAAAACATAATCTGCTTCTTACCTACCAGATATGTTTTCAATCCTTGATAATACCCAATTTCATAACAACATGCAAATGAATACATTTTTTATCTACGTTCTGCAAAAATTTAAACTCTATTGGACTATATTTAGTGAAGAAACTGGTTCTTCATTGCACTAGTGCAATAAAATGTTTTTTTTTATTGGTGCCCCTTTTTACCCATTTAAAGCACGCCTCAGCGTGTTTAAATCGAACTTTAAAAAACGCGCGTTTTTTAAAGGTAACCATGACAACATCAACAAATCGAGAAACGTGAAGTCTAAATGACAAATTTTTTATTATTGATCTGACAGGAGTACCTTGTAACGTCAAAATATTACTCACAATTCGTTCATTTATATGTGCTCCTCCATCCATTTGATGAACTTTTCATATTTTTTTTTATATATATCACTGGATTTTCGCGGTATTAACCGCGATTCTGCCTCACTATTCAAAAAATCGATATTAGAATAATTCATTTTTGAGCTCTGGTGACAACAAATATTGATCTTTGGTAACAAATTGCAAATGAATGTTTTTCTCATTTCCATGACAACGAAAGGTATACTGATGTCACATCACGAATTCAACCTTCTTGCATTATTAGTTCTTATTTCTATTATTTGTAGTAATAATACCAGTATATATGATTTCAAAGTGCACCAATAAAAAAAAATAACGTAAAGTATTCGTGGATAACTGGTCTTAAAAACACTTGCTCTATTTCGAGCACTCCGGCTGCGCCGTCGTGCTCGAAAAATCGCGCGTGTTTTAAAGCCCTTTTTATCCACTTATACTTTAATATACTATATTGCACTCATATGTCATTCTACTACAGCGTTTTGTGATCATAATTAGAGGTGTAGACATTGAACCGAACACACGTGTGAAAGTGATCTCCTTAATAAAGTGATAATTGTGAAGAATTTACGGAACAAAATATCAAGTATTATATATCAAACGGCTTGGAAATTCCTAATGCACCACTTGTGAGTAACCACTATTTGAATATATCCATAATAACCGAAATATCGAACATTGTTCATTCAAGTTGAATCCATACGATACATAAAGTAAATATGGAACAAAAAATTGATCTCCTAATAAAAAATTTGGCCGAAATAAAAATCAACATACAACAAATAAAAACCTCCATAGATCATATTAGATCCGAAAACAATGATCTAAAGGAAAAAGTCTCTTACCTGGAATCCAAAATGGATTACATGGAGAGGCAGCAGAATAAAAATGATTTCGTTTTTTACGGATTGCATGAAGAAGAACAGGAGGACACACGAGATATAATTGACTCAATCATGGAAATAACTACTACAAATATGGAAGTTAAACTGCAGGAATTTGATATACAGGATGTTTTTCGCCTAGGAGCGAGAAATAATGGAAAAAATCGCCCAATAATATTAAAACTAACCTCTGACCTAACAAAAAGGCAAATAATACAAAATGCTAGGAAGCTCAAGGGAACTGCTTATGCTATATCGGAAAATTATACCAAAAAGGTTCAAGAAGAAAGAAGGCAACTTATGAATTTTTTAAAGAAAGCAAACGAAATTGGAAAGAAAGCACATCTTATACGAAATTATTATGATCTTCGATAGTCGAAAATATTCCCTTGAAAAAATTAAACAGGTTGAAGAACTACAAAATTCCCATTCTAAGAGCGACAATGGCAACGCATCATCATTTAACCAACCAGTATCTGCGAGTCAACAGCAATACAACCACACGAGGATCAATACTCGCAGCAATAAGAGGACTGGACCATAGGATCCGGACTCATCACTATGTGAGCCTTTCGTCATTATGCATCACAATGTCCAATCTTTGCGGAATAAAATTGATGAAATTAATGTTTTTCTTGATGATTACAAAAAAGAAAATTCTATTCAGGTCATATGTTTTTCAGAACATTGGATGCACAATGACGAGAAAAATCATTATATTCCTGAACGATCATCATTTAATCAATAGTTTTTTTAGAAAACAATTTATACATGGTGGAGTAGCAATTTTTGCGAAAAAAAATTTAAATCTAATACCTGTTAATAATATTGAAACCTTACCAGTAGAGAAAACTTTTGAATTTTGCTTAGGAACTTGTAAAAAAGAAAAACTTATAATCGTCTGCTTATATAGGAGCCCACTAGGGGACTTTGATCTATTTAATGATATATTTTCTCAGCTCTTCAACGAAATTTATATGAAATTCATCAAATATAATGTAATAGTGAAACCAAGAATACCCTCTGCCAAACTATAATTACAACAGAACTAGAAAGGGGCCACTGTATTCAGGAATCAAAGTATACAACCACCTACCTTCCAACTTGAAATCTCTAAGCAAATTTCGTTTCAAAACACAGCTAAAAAAATTGATGCATGAAAATGTTTTTTATCATTTAGACGATTTTTTTTCCCAAAAATTAGAATAAGAATCATTTTTTTTATGTATGTATATATGTTTCTTCGTATATATGTATATATGTATATATGTATTTCTATGTTTTCTTGTCTTTTCTCCTTTTCTCACTTTCGCTTTCATTCACTACACCCCTAGACTTTCTCGATGCTGTATGCTATGTAGAATCTAACATATACTTGTTAAAATATGTAAAAATACCAAATGTAATTTCGATTCTGAGAAATAAACTTATCTATCTATCTATCTAACAGACATAAACGTCAAATCGACGCCATTTTTTAGTCCATTTTCTGAGATATTTCATTACATTTCAAACAATTGCATATTTCATATTGTTTTCAATCATATTAATTGCATACTGGATTACGGAATTACTAGAAAATGCAATTTATCAAAAATAAAGTTTGAGTTGAATTGTTCCTAACATAGGTATTCGTTCCTAACTTTCTCAATGCAAATTTATAGTGCCAATTAATTATTATATATTTTGCTATTTAATTACGTTTTTTATTTTCCCACACTTAGTGCCACCTAAATAATTTTTTTTTTTTTTTTTGCATGAACGTAGAAATTTTTTTGTATGGAACTCGTACAAAAAGTGTTTATTGGTCCAACTCGGCTCGTCGAACAACTTCACTTCGAGTGCAATAAACACTTACTTTTTGCATAAATAAGTATCATGCGAAAACCCTACGTCAAACGAAAAAAAAATTAGGAAACCAGATTTGCTAAAAAAGGAATGGGGATTTCAAATATAATTTTTACTTCAAGAAATCCCGCACGAACACCACTGGCAGGAATAAAAAATTATGTTGTACAGCAGAAAATGCCTTTTGATGCATGAAATATGCGCACTACGTTAGGTATCAGGGTCATACCAAAGTTATCTTAAAACTTTAGCACCCTGTAGTACAAAAGTTAAGACTTTAGGACATATGTTCATATGAAGTTTTTTCTCAAATGGATCCAAGAATAACCTCCTTTAATATTAGGATGTTATTGAGGAACACCCTTATATACAAAATCTTTGAAGCTAGATTTCGCTTTTGAGATAAAAACCCAATTGAACTTATGTTTCCTCGAAAAACGTATGTGGAGTATAAACACGCCTGGAATAAATTGTGCTAATGAAGTAGAACTTGTGGGATACAAAATAGGTAAACAGTTCAACCTGTTCAACCTAAATGTGAATATTTTTATATCAACAAAAGAAAAATGTATAAACGGAAAAATATAATAATCAAAAGTCTGCTTACAAATATGGAGATTACGTAATGTACATGACTATTTTATTTTTGTGATTCAGTAGAATCTCTGCCTAAACTTGTTCAAAGTCTTAATAACTCCCAGAAGTCCCCCTGATTTTCCTTCAAAACTTCAGTTATCCTCTTCCTTTGAAAAAATTGGGAACTGACGACTCCTCATCAGCTGACTCCCATACCAGTTTAAATTGTCCATTGCCTTGAAGATGGGACTAATGTGCGAAATATATCTCCAGGAAGGTCTACCAGTTTCGTTCTCTTTCCAACGTAGAAAGTTCTCATGTTTGGATTTAGACCAATGACTAGAGATTTTCAGCTCTTTTTATTCTGTGACAAAAATAGTACCAGGAAACTGACTGTGCCATCATACGAAGGACCATCCGTAGTTATTGTTATATTGCTCAATTTGTTATAAACATTTAAGAGCAAAAAATCCTGTTTTTTTTTCGTTTTTCGCTTGTAACATAAAAACTAATGGAGCAATCTCGATGCTTTCAATGGACGAATTGTAGAGAATCAAAATGCGAAAGAAACTAGCCTTAACACATCTTGATGGATTGAAAGTAACGTAGAAATACCGAAAAAAAATCAGCGTGTTTTTTCAAAAACTCATAACACTGCTATTTTTGAAGTTGTAGCGCAAGGTCTCCGCGACATAGTAGTGATTGATATGTACTTCATGTGTAGAAAACACAGGTGCTGTCGGATTATTGGTTTTTGCATAATTGCAATTTGAATTCTTCAATTCACTTTATTTGAGCAAACCTGGATGCGTCATAGGTAGTCCAATTTTTATCCGACGAAACCAAAATGGAGGAGTTTTTTTTGTATGTATGACCACGCATAACTTTTTACTGAGACGTCCGATTCCGATAATCCTTTTTTTAGTGGATAGGGTATACTTCGAAATTGGTCCCATTTGAATGAAATCCACCCTTAAGGGTAGCAAAATGAAGAATATTGATCACTCACCCTCTGAATTCTGGTCCGTTAACCGATTCTATCAGGCATAACTTTGTACTGGGTTCTTCGAATTGCATGATTCTTTTCTTATTAGATAGGGTATACCTCATAATTGATTATATTTGGATTTATCCACCCTCACGGGTAGAAAAATAGAGGATAATTGATTTTTCACTTGTGAACATTGGCACACATTTGTAGTTAACAATGACTGATCGCTACTGTCATTATTTTTGTTCTCCTACATCCGTCACAATCATTATATTCTATGAGAGGATGAAATGATATACAAAGTAATGAAATAAACTAATCAGAACAACAGAAATAATTTATATTACAACAAATAGTAAAAGTAGATAATCATATTATTTAACTGGTAATAGTTGAAGTAAGGTGGGTAAGTAAGTATTTCGGAAATGATCTAAAAACAAGTAGGTAGTAATAAGTAGATTTCAGCCACAAAAAATTGAAAAATAAAACCTTTTTAACAAAAAATTAAACCGACGAAATACGGATCTGAAAAGTAAAAAATAAAATAAACCTTCTTAGTCTCAATAACCAAGCTCCTAAACTAATGTAAGTAACTAATTTTGAGTCGGTGCCAAACGAACAACCAACGAAAATTACTTCAAAAAATTATCAGAATGTCACCGCGCAACTCGATGCCATCACTCGAGCCCGTTAGGCTCTCGTGTCTATTGCCTGGCAACAAGTTTTCTCTGTCGAGTTATTTTCACTTTATTTTTACTCTCTTGTGATATTACAACCGAAAATAGGTTTTCTACATGGGAAATTTTCAGATATTCAGACTGATTTATTCAACTGCAATAACTCAACAACTCCAACGTATTCTTTATCGTACTGAGTTATTTTCATTCTTTCACCATGCTGAATAGTAAAGTAATCAGTTATTTCTTGTCGATTTTACTCTCTCAAAAATAGGGATAAGTAGTAAACCTGGGAAACATTATGTTTCCAATATCGATAAAAGTGTTTCATGGTCGAAATCAAATCACAAAATATGATGTTCATCTATGTTATGTGGTTGTTTAAATTTCCAAATGGAAACCATGCTATTTTGTACTTAGCACTTCATGCAGGAAGAATCTGGCAAAGCGGTAAGGTAGTGTATTATCCTAGTTATAATTTTCTAGGAGAGTGAAATCTTCTTGAAAAGAGAAAACCCTTTTAAGCAACATATTTGAATCATTGTATCAATAATATACATCAATGCACATGATGAGACCTTAATTTGAAATTCAATTTGGAAAAATGCATGTTCTATATAAAAATAAACCAAAAATTGAAATATAGTGTAACTTAGTACAATATATTGTTTTTCAGGTTTTCCAGACACGGTTAACCCAGCTGGGGTAGCATACTACAAAAACTTGATCAAAGAGCTGAAAGATAACGGCATCGAACCAATCGTTACCCTTTTCCACTGGGATCTCCCATTGGGCCTTGAAAAAATGGGTGGCTTTATTAACGAATCGATCATAGAATGGTACTCCGACTACACCAGGGTTGCTTTTGACGCTTTCGGAGAGGAGGTCAAACTTTGGGCCACGTTCAACGAACCCAGGCAGGTTTGTACTGGAGGGTACGGATACGCTTATTTCCCACCTACCATATCCTCTCAAGGATTGTTGGAGTATGTTTGTGCTCACAATTTATTGAGGGCCCACGCCAAGGCTTGGCATATCTATAACGATGAGTTCAGAGCTAAACAAGGAGGTAATTATATATTGTTTAAAGGTGTTGAATAATGAATATATAGGGAGAAATGCTAAGGATTTACCTTTTCGAAAGGTAAATCACTTCAGAAAAGTTCCCAAGATTTTTTATGTTCTAGACAAAATTAAAACAATTTATAAAACTGCATCGAAACTGTCATACCTTCAGATAGGGTGGAGACTTCAGTTATTGCAAATATTTTTTTATTTATTGGTTAAGTAGTCGGAAAATTTTAGAAATAGATTTCAGGAAAATTACCTCACTTGAAAGCATCGCAAATTCAATCATTAAAGCTCTATCCTTCTAAGTATCACAGATTTTAGGAAAAAAAATCCCGGGGAAAATAAGGCGACTTTTGCTACTTATGGCCACAAGACTACCAATTATGGCCACCACTTTTCCCTATTTATGGCCACTGAAAAGTATCTGAATCAAAAGCAAAAAGCAAGCAACATTAATTCACAAATGTATATTTGTTTTTATAATTTTTCATTACATGTCCATTCTTTGTGATGCTTTAGTGTTTTTGAACAATTATTCCTGATTTTCTCTGAATCAACTAACAATGCCGACTAGTGGTCATACTTTTCAAAAAGAGCCTTAAAAAAAATCAACTTCTTGGGAGGAAATGACCAAAAACTCCCTTTTGAGAGTCTTGGAATGTCATTCAAGCCACTTGCATTCTAACGAACCGCTATTCATATGTGTGTCGATCCATTCGCTAAAGAATCAAGATATCGCGCATATTCGTATGAAATCAAGTTTGTTCTGTAAAAATTGAATATGTTGTCCCAACCATAAACTTGTCTTCTAAGAAATCCCCAATATATGGCCAGTCATGGTTACTTTCAAGATTTTGATGGGAGTTCATGACTTAGAAAAAAGGCAACCGCTTGAAGGACACGAGACTCCCACTGAGTTTATTTCTGGAAAATGTAGAAATTGGTTTTCAAGAATTTCGTCTTTGATCCAGACCGCTTCCCAACTCCATGAATTTTTTGAATCATTGCACAGCTTAACCCCTTACAGATGTTATTTGTTCCCAAAACTCAAATCCATCTATTTATGGCGTCGTTTTCTACCCTCAAAAAAGAAAAGTTATTTCAAAATATTGGTTGATTTTTATGCAGGACCGGTCTTGTTCTATTACATAGGAATGAAGAGATTCAGTGCCTTTATGAATAAATAAATTCATAATAGAAATCAAATGCATATATGTATAAAATGTGATGCAAAAATCAAAAAGAAAGGAAAATTAGAAGAACATATGGAATTTTCTATACATGAAGAGACAATAATAAAAATGATTGAAGATTGTATACAAAAATATAAATCAAATGGAGCAGAAAAAATCCATCCCTACACAATGACTCTTGATTTTGGGTGTACTCCAGAGAAAATCAATTAATCTGTAACCGATACAACAAGATACTTTCACGAGTATGTGCCAAATAGTTTTTTTTTATACTGTTGATGGAATAAAATTGATAAGAAGCATTGATAAGGATTATCTAATCAATAAATTTAATGAGACACTCATTTCGTATGAAGAACGATTTACAGAGATTCAAAATCAAAATAAAAAAATATAATGGACTGACGAAGCCATCAATGAATATCAGAATGCAAAACCCACAGGGCAATATAGAGGAGCGGCGTGCAACGGATGCAATTGAAATTTACAACTACCAAATTTCATTTCAGTCAAAATTAACACTAGCAAATGAAGATATTTTATATATTGTGTCAAAATAAAATCACTTCTTCTCGTATACATCAACCTGAGTTGGAAACGCTATCTGTAATATTCGTCCATCTTGAATTAATTGTGAGTCTGGTAGTTTCCCGAGAATATCAGATTGGTTGATAACAGACACATCATTGTGTATTTTAATCTGGTCTTAACTCCTCAAACCTAGAATTACATAATCATTCTCAGGCATAATTTTCAGAATTTTGCTGACATATTTGTAAGTAGAAGACGCCCTCTTGCCGACTGATTGAACTGACGCCAATATATAATCACCAAGATTCAAATCTTTCACAGAAAAGAGGTGTTATTTCATCTTGTTTGTGATTTTCGTCATGATTTTATTTTCCTAACATTGAATCTGGTCCGCAATGATTAGGGAATTCAATTGGATACTTCCCAGACAGTGTATTGCGAAGAGTTGTGCTAGGGACTCAGTCCTTACTGGCTTTTAGCATTAGCACAGACATGCCATTGCCAATAGCTCGAAGGGCTTGGTCCACTTTTTTGGGAGAGTACTGAAATCGTTTCAATTTGTGTTTTTCTCTAAAATTGGTGCCATATTTCTGTAAATAGATTAATTTAGAGGTAAAACTACTAGTTTGAAAAATCTTATACCTGTTATATTTTTATTTAATTCTTATGGCCATAACTAGATTTTTTTCAAGCCCACTTAAGGCCATGCCCTGGCCATAAATAGAGAAGAACAAAATATATTTCCTCATTTATGGCCATGTGGATTATAATCAATTTATGTCAATATATTCAGTTCATATTACTATACATGTAAAATATAACATATACTCTTCTACCCTAACTATCTATTGTTTAAAAATAATTGCTGATGTGTCAAATGAAAATTGTTTTGAAAAAATTGATGCTTACTAGATATCCTAAGAAATCAAAAGCGATTGGTTTTTAAAACAGATGTCACCATTCACAATTCTTAACTGCACTATCAGCACCACCTAGAGTTCAGTATCAGAAGTACATATGAATATAGGTTACTGTAACACCCCGATAAGTTCGCTAGTAGCTAACAGGAGCTTATTAATTGAAATAAATAGTTCAGGTGACCATAACCGGAGACTCTACCCTACAAGTATTGATCGCTATCACTTCATAAACTTCTAATTATACATATACACAACCATAAAACCATTCCAGTAATACAAGAAACAATTGGTTCGATTAGTTTTCAGCTTCTGTAGTTAACACTGGTACTCAAATTAATTTAAGACTATTATATATTTCGTCAATTTTTCTGATATGTAATATTTAGTCACATTATAAATATGTTTTCTGACAATAAAATGGGTAGACCAATAAGCTCAGCACTCTGCCGTTATAGCATATTCCTAGTTATTCCAAAATAAAACAAAAATCGTCGAAAGCTATCGATCAGCTCTTATCATACATTTATCAACCACCAATATTGATAACACTCCATAACACCCTATGTAAACTGAAACTAAGTGAAGTCACGAAAATCAGTCTGCCTTTTCAAACAGGCGCCCAAAACATTGCCATGCGAAATTTTGAATTCCGACATCAATATATATGGTAGAAAATTTATTTGACTTTACAGAAATTTCTGTAGACTTA
Source organism: Gonioctena quinquepunctata (assembly GCA_018342105.1). Lineage (NCBI taxonomy): Eukaryota > Metazoa > Arthropoda > Insecta > Coleoptera > Chrysomelidae > Gonioctena > Gonioctena quinquepunctata. Next base: position 126,151 of record JAFIRS010002540.1, read on the forward strand.
TAATGGCAAACCAATCAATTCCTTCAATTTCATTGAAAATAGAAGAGTACATTTCATACAACTTTTTAGTTTGTTTCACTTCTGAAAAATTAATTTTATTGTCCGTCAAAGTGCATTACAACAATATATGCTATTCTGGAAATAAATTTCGTTTATATTTCGTTTATTTAATTTAGAAATCAATCTGGATTTTGTATATATTTCATTGCATGTCACCAATGGAGGCATTAGAAAATGTCACGCTTTGGCTGCAAATTTGTGTTCAGGAGATAAATACATCACCACCAAATATATTTTCCCTGTCATTGGAATTTGGTTATCGTTCTTAATTGATCAACTATGAAAAAGTATTCCATTATTAAAAAGCTTCAAGATTTTTTTTCTCTCCATTTCGTACAAAAAAAATTCCCAAAGTAGAAATCAAACAACAATTATTTCAGCAGGAGTAGTTTTTTCATAATATTTCCTTTCCAAGCAAATGTATATTGACAATTGAACCTGAAATAAAAACTTGGAATTTGTTCTGTAACTGAAAAAATCCTTTGTTTTTGAATTCCAAATCAACTTTGCATTCATAAACTTCCAGACAAATCATATTCTCCATATTTTTTTCATAATTTTGTTAAATTTTTTATTATGTTTCATAGTCATTCAATAAGTTTTCAATCATAACTGTACATTTTGTGGAAAATGTGCCTCTGAAAAGGGTTAATATCGGCCAAGCCAGGATGGCTTTGGGACGGCAACACTCACACATGACTGACTTGAACACAATAAAACAACATGTGTTTTATACATGCTAACATATGTGATATTACCAACTGCTAGTAACCATATACACTGACTGTCATAGTGGATCTTTTAGGAACCTAAAACATAAATCATTGTCAAAGACGAATATTTTCAAAGAAAGTATCTTACCTATGGAAGGAACTTCTACTATCACAAAGTAAATAAAGTATTTCATTCGATGGGGGCATTTTACACTACAACTAGGAACTTTGATAATGAAAGAACGGAAAACGAAACCCAGCTAAAATAAAACAAAAGAAACGAAAACTCTAAAACAACAAAATGGAACAAAAAACTGATAATATACAAAAACGATACCAAACCAAACGACTCGTGAAAAGTCAATGTTAAAAGCCAATCACAATTTTGTGGTTATGTTACCATAGTAGGAATTCGCAGCATACGGAATAAGCTTATCATACTTCAATAATTTTTCACGTGAAACAATGATTAATCGAACGAGACCGACGAACAAAATCGCGTCTTTGAAAAAAAAATTGATTTCCTTGGCGCATGCGCACTCTATTATTAGCTCCTGATTTTGAGAATCGTTGTTCAATTGTTTACGCCGAATGCACCGTTTGTCAATTCTAATTCTAGTTCCCCAATCCCTTTTTGTAATATTTGCCCTGTAGCTATGCACCGTCAGCAGATTGAATAATCCAGATTGGAAATCTGACAACGTTGGTTTCGCAAGATTTTTTGACAGTTAAAGATGATAGAACGTCAAAATTGTCAGTTTCGATTTTTTTTTTCAAAATGACGTGGTGAAACCACAAAAAGAATCCCCAATTTTTCCCCGGAAGAAAAGCAGAGTCATGAGGATATACTCTTGAAACACGCTGATATTATCGAAGACAAAAAAAACAAACAAAGATTCCAGCGATGATAAATATCAAGCTTGGAAGCGAGTTACGGAACAATTCAACAGCACTGCACCTATACTCTGCTATACGACCATCAAGCTGTCAAAAAGGCTCTAGGAAAATAAAAATAAAAAGAATTGAGGAAGCCGTTATACCACCACACCTCAAATTACCGAAAAAGTATTTATATAGCCAAGGAGTAATATCCATGAAATAAGTTGTGTTGGGTGAAGGTGCATGAGGTGGGGTAATCTACTAGCCAACGTAACCCAAAGAAAGACACTCCCTTGCAATTATCAACTTACAAATCATTTTGGAATTCAATTTCGTCTTCTATGTTTTCCAAGAAACTGAGAACTATAGGTTTTGTAAGTCGAAATCTTTCAAAAAATGAATAATTGTCCATTGTGTCGAAATAATCACTCCTTTCGTAGACTCTGCGAGGAAAACCAAAGTTGATGTTATCGAGGATATCTAGGTCATCATCAATGAATATTTCGTCCTCCATTTTATCCCAAAATAATGAAAAACTTGCAAAAAAACTCAACACTCGAAAAATCGGTGTCAAAATAAAATAGACGTCATTCGCTAAACCACGCTTCGTTAACCGATTAGAAAATCTGAAGCATAAACCAGATTTTTCTTGCGGTGAATAATAAACAACAATATTATCCAGGTTTCCGTAACTAATCCGCGAAATTAGCCTACGGTGCATACGGGCGATAGACTTCACATATATATTATCAATATTCGTAGTTAATGGCAATCTAATCACTAAATGCTCGTTCATCCATATTCATACTAATAATCATTCCTCAGCTCAAAAAAGATGAAAATAATGAACCGAAGAAAATCTTACAGTCACCGCTTCACCTGCAAAAATTTACTTTCAGTTTCTTTGTTAGTTTTGATCTAGGAAGCGAGTACTTCATTTCCATAGTAAGAGAAAATACTGTTGAATATTCAATTCAATACAAAACAATTATTGAAAACGAAATTTTTTGTTATGGGTTTTGGGAACCGACAGTGAAGATATTCTTTATACAGGGTGTCCGGAGATGAAACCTACAAAACTTATGGAGTTATAGGGACTGCCAATATGATTTCAAGATGCTATATACAAATGTCCAAAACCGCTTCGTAACTGACATACAGAGTGATTTGTGAATTTAGACAAAAAATTCAATCCGCCATATTAAATATAGGGATTAGCCGATTTGGTTTAAATTCGGTACAGAATTGAACTGAAAGGCCTTAACAAGTAGCCCTTTGAACGAAACCAATATCAGGACCGGAATATTCTTTTTTTCCATGTTAAATTCTTGTAAGAATAACCCACCCTGTTAATAATTATAAAAAATCTGAGCTCAGACTCGAAATTTACGGAAAAAATCCTACAGGAACTGGTTAAAGAAGTTTCTGGCACCATTTCAGTTATTCCGTAATAAATTATTATTTTCAATTTTTTCACTCGCGAAATTAATTGTCAGATAAAGTACCATCAAAAATGGATTATTATAATAAATATTTACGAAACCAAGACATAAATATTGTTATTCTCTTTAATTAGTTCTTAATAAAATTTCATAAAATACTCTCATACCCCAACAAAACCGAAGAATAAATTCGTATCAGTAGCTTAGAATGTTTGTCTTAATACAGTAGGCTTGTGTCAAGTGTCAAAGCCCGAATTTCATTTTGAAAAACTATTGTTTAGCTAGCTGTCATCACCGTTAGTTTTGTTGGTGTTCATTCATTATTCTAGTGTTTTTAAGTTTAAACTATAGTTCTTAGAGTGTGTTTATGATGCCGTTTCATTTTACTAATGAGGAATACGCAGATATGTTATTTGTGTATGGGCTTTGCGAAGGAAATGGCCAGTCTGCAAGAAGGGAATACAGACGCCGCTATCCTAATCGTCGAGTACCACATCATTCAACATTTGCTAAGGTACTTCAAAGTATTACGGTAAAAGGAAAAGTTCCTTCAAATAGAGGACGAGGAGATGCTCGAAGAAAGAATGTTCATCAGGAAGAGCAAATACTGGACGCTATAAATGATAATCCTTCTAGTAGCGTAAGGAGAATAAGTTGGCAATTGGCGCTACCTCGTATGCGTGTACGGAAAACATTAGAAGAAAATGGTTTGTATCCATACCACAAACAAAAAGTGCAAAAGCTTGAAGAGTGTGATCATGTAACACGCATATCGTTTTCTAGATGGTGTTCAGCACATAGAAGGACCATTAACATAATTTTATTTGCCGACGAGAGCCAATTCATCAGGGATGGAATTAATAATACTAGAAATGTGCATATTCGGGCAGACGAAAACCCACATGCCATTGTTCAGAAAAACTGCCAATGCAGATTTCATGTCAATGTATAGTGGGGAATCCTTAATAATCATTTGATTGGACCTCACGTACTTGACGGACGGTTAACTGGTGATTTTTACCTAAATTTGTTGGCCAATACTTTACAAGATCTATTGCAAGATCTAAATACCCGTGGTATGTGGTCTCAGCATGATGGTGCTGGATCCTCTGTTTTCAATTCCAGTTAGAAACCATCTTAATGCCAATTACTCCAACAGATGGATCTGCTGTGGAGGTACAGTAAATTGGACACCGCGATCACCTGATTTAACACCCCTAGACTACTATTTATGGGGTCATTCGAAATCAGAAGTGTATAATGAAGAAATTAGAAATAGAGAACATTCATTAGAGAAAATTACTGCTGCATGTAATAGTGTTAGAAATAACCCTCAAATAATTCGAAAGTCAGTGAATCATCTAGTGGCACGCTCTCAAAAATGTATTGATGCTGGAGGGCTTCACTTTGAAAATGTATTGTAATATTAGTAAAAGTTTTTTACAAATTCTTTTTTTGTTATGTTTATTACAAAAAATTATTGTGCGTTGTGTTGTATTTTCATAAATTCAAATTTATTAGTAAGCAAATATAATTTACAAAAAATTCAGTCCAGTCCTTTTTTAACAAGTTCCCATACGTTTTTTTCGTAGATTTCGAATCTGAGATCATCTTTATTGATAATTGTTATACTAGGTCAGTTATTCTTACAAGAACTTAACATAAAAAAGACTCATTCCGGTCCTGACACGAATTAATTCTTTAGTTTTTTTGGGTTATGAGAGTATTTTATGAAATTTTACTACGAAATAATTGAAGAGAATAACAATATTTATGTCTTGGTTTCGTAAATATTTATTATATTAACCCTTTTTAGTACTTTATCCAATTAATTTTTAAAAAATTGAACGTAATAATTTATTACGGAATAACTGAAATGGTGCCAGAAACTTTTTCAACATGTTCCTGTAGGATGTTTTCCGTAGATTTCTAATCTGAGCCCAGATTTTTGATAACTATCATACAGGGTGAGTTATCCTTACAAGAAATTGACATGGAAAAAAAAGAATATTCCGGTCCTGATATTGGTTTCGTTCAGAGGACTACTTGTTGAGGTCTTCTAGTTTAATTCATGTACCAAATCTAAACCAAATCGGCTAATCCCTGTAATTAATATGGCAGATTGAATTTTTTGTCCAAATTCACAAATCACTCTGTATGTCAGTAACGAAGCGGTTTTGGACATTTGTATATAGCATTTTGCAATCATATTGCCAGTTCCTATAACCATATAAGTTTTGTCGGTTTCATCTCCGGACACCCTGTATATAGCAGAAATTTCAATATCTTTGTTTTTATACTCAGATTAGATTATTAGATTAATAGATAGATAGATAATAAATCAATATTCACTATTCAGTTGAGATGATTTAAATGTGAGTTCTAACCATTCAATTACCTTGACTAATAATGTAACCGAGAAACACGTTCCAGCTGAAAAAATAGTTCTCTGATTCAACCCCAGTCAACTGAAAAAACCCCCTCCATATAATAGTATGAGCCTCTAGGTTTCTGGTCACACCATTATAATGGAAAAAAAAAGTTGAGAGGTGTCAAGGGACACCCGGATGGAACGAAGTTCCTTTCGTTTAATTAGTGAAGGAATTGTAATTTTTTTATTTTTTTTAAGTTATAATAATATTTTTTTTATTATTAACAAATATAATGTAATATAAACTTAATCAGTAGGCTCAATTTTAGAACAAACGCATTGATATTGTAATATTAAAATATAATTTGCTTTCAAATTTATTAAAGTTATGACGCGTATACACTTGCTAAACACACAATAATGGAGAGATTATAACGCGTATGACTTGGTTAGCACAATAGTAAAGAGAGGTTATAATGCGTACTTGCTAAACATACAAAAGCATTTATTATTGTCTGTATAAAATCTCTACTTACCTAACTCCATCAGCAATATCCGGAACTTGTGCAGAAACACTGTCAGGATTCATTATTGTTATTATTTTTTATTATTTATTATGTACAAAAAACCTGTATACACTCAACAAAAATAATCGTCGCGACACCACACTGTTTAATGCAAAATAGAAAGACGAAACGAAAATAACTGGCTTGCTTTCTATGAGAGAGTCTTAATTTATTTCGTCTAGCCCCCTTTCGCAACGCGCGATAAGGAACTTCGTTCCAATAAAAAAAACAGTTTTGAAAAGCCAAAAAGCATATCAAGCAACATAGTTATTCCAAATTACTTTCAAACAACTTCTTCCTATTTTTTTCCAAAAAACTTATAGACCAAGAGCCCGTGTCACTTTTGAAACGTATCATAAGTTTACGCACACTGAACACGGGAACTTGTGGTATCGATATCGATGATGCTACAGACATTTCCGCCATACATTTTTTCTGAGGCAAAGTGATGGTAGGAGGGATGCTGAACTGTTATAAAAAAGAAGGTGAAAAATATTAAAAGTTCACGACTGAGGGTAGTAAAAAACAAAAGTTCACAATAAAATAAAGCGACACTTGCCAATTGTCAGTTGTCTAAAACTTGGCATTCACCTGCTGCAACGTTCAAAATATGTCAATAAAACAGTCCCAAAAAATCTAAGAGTTAACTACTGAAAATTTTCGAGGGGGCGGAAGGGCGCTGGGCCTACCGAATTTGGAATGTAAACTTATCATAAAAAAATCGCTAAATTTTCTCCAAAATCGGAGGGCCCTCACCCTTCGGTCTCATTGAGAGATTGGAAGAAGAAATCTCTGTCGTTTGACGGCTAATAAGATCCCGTCCATTGTCAGTCGATAACTCTCAAATTTTTTCGGAACCGTCCTTTTTACATATTTTGAACGTTGCAGCAAGTGCAACGCCAAGTTTTAGACACCTGACAATTGGTAAATGTCGCTTAATTCTATTGTAATTTTCTGTTTTCTATTACCCTCAGTTCAGCATCCCTCCTACCATCACTTCGCTCCAGAAAAAATGTATGGCGTGCATCGTCGACATCGATATAGTTATAGTTTTCCCAATATCAATTGCAGAAGCATAAAAAAGTCTTGCGGCGAAATCCTCTGAGCAGCAGTGGCGGAGATAACTAATTTTATTAAGATATTTTAAGATTTTAAAAATATTTCATAAATAATGAAAAATGAAAAAAAATTAAAGACAAGCTTTTATTAATACAAATACATTAAGAAAGAAAAATAATTTCATTCATTGTTTGATGTAGGTTATTATTATACCCTAAAACGTATTTCGGTCGGCACACACCAAGACCACAGACGCTACTGGTTTTTAATCTTTCAGAGCTATTAAAACGCAAATATAACGCGTGATTTACGACTTCCCGTCGTATAGACACACCCCTAAGAATTCGATTCGATTCGATTGGCCCAGACGAATCGGTGACAGCTGTCACTCAGGTCCACGTTGACTAGGGCTCTTTTGATCTCCCCTTCGCCGACGGCGAATGTTTACGAGTAGTACACATTATTTTTCGTTCTGTTTCTTCGCATATACGCTCGTGTTAGCGAAGTGAGTTTTTATTTGCTCCGTATAGAAACAGCTTCTGCAATTGATATTGGATGGACTATAAACCATTTACAATTGCAGAAGCATAGAAAACAAGTTTCTCAGTGTTGAGGCGGTATCCTTTGAGCAGCGCAGCATAGGCGGAAATAACTAATTTCATTTGAATATTTAAATATTTTTAAAATACGTTAAAATAAAAAAATATGCCTTAAGGAAGTATGTATTGATAGGCAATCGGATCATCATAAACTGGACAACGTTATGCATAACTAGATCAAGCGCAAGTACCTTCAAAATGAGAGACTTTGGTTTAAAATCCACAGTACCTATGGAAAACCGATTCATCTGAAAATTTCATCCTTCGAATCTAATAGCATCCTGAATTTTTTTCATTATATGAGGTCGTTAAGTTGATGCAAGTGAATACTAAATAAGAAAACGCGGAAAACAATATTACCCCATTCGAATTTTTTCTGGAAAACGAAATTTTAAAGCGAAAACAATAAACAAAACTTAATTCTTCGGAAAAAAACAAAACAAAATGTTCTAGGTACTTACAGTTATAAAAAACAGAAACAAATACATTTCCAAGCCTTTTAATTTCAAAGGTTGTTTATAAGCAATCATCACGGCAGTCAGACTCGTCTGAACTAGAATCATTATTTGGATGTATTATAATGGGTTGGACAGAGGGTAAAACCACATATCTTCTTTTTAATAACATGTTCAACACATTTTTTTCAAATCTCTTGGTGGTAACTATAATAATAATAATAATAATATTTATTTACCAAAGAATCGATACATACACTTTCAATTAATTAATGAGGAATGCAAGTAAATAAACACAGAGAAGATCCACAAAGGCTAACCTGCGCGTGGATCACTAAGGTTATTATGCAATGAATTTTAAAATAAGTTATCAGTTATTTGTATTGATATAGTATATTAAAGTATAAGTGGATAAAAAGGGCTTTAAAACACGCGCGATTTTTCGAGCACGACGGCGCAGCCGGAGTGCTCGAAATAGAGCACGTGTTTTTAAGACCAGTTATCCACGAATACTTTACGTTATTTTTTTTTTATTGGTGCACTTTGAAATCATATATACTGGTATTATTACTACAAAAAATAGAAATAAGAACTAATAATGCAAGAAGGTTGAATTCGTGATGTGACATCAGTATACCTTTCGTTGTCATGGAAATGAGAAAAACATTCATTTGCAATTTGTTACCAAAGATCAATATTTGTTGTCACCAGAGCTCAAAAATGAATTATTCTAATATCGATTTTTTGAATAGTGAGGCAGAATCGCGGTTAATACCGCGAAAATCCAGTGATATATATAAAAAAGAATATGAAAAGTTCATCAAATGGATGGAGGAGCACATATAAATGAACGAATTGTGAGTAATATTTTGACGTTACAAGGTACTCCTGTCAGATCAATAATCAAAAATTTGTCATTTAGACTACACGTTTCTCGATTTGTTGATGTTGTCATGGTTACCTTTAAAAAACGCGCGTTTTTTAAAGTTCGATTTAAACACGCTGAGGCGTGCTTTAAATGGGTAAAAAGGGGCACCAATAAAAAAAAATTGTTATTTGTAATATATAGTAAATTCATAAAATATTGATAGAATAGTGATAAAATAAAATTGTGATAAAATAGTGGGGAGCAATGGAACAAACAATTAAAATATATAAAAAATTTATCACGATAGTAAATAACACAATCACATAATCAACATATTAAAATACTAATGAGAAAAAAAAAATGAAGAATTCGATAATATAATTAACACAGTCATATATATATATATATATATATATATATATATATATATATATTTTATATGCTGAATAGAATTGAAAATTATAGTTACCATAATAACTCAATAATAACAACAACAATTATAATAATTAATTAAAACACAATCATATAAACATACATTAAATACTAAATGATACACAAGTAGTTACGATTTTAGAACATGGATACATTTCAATTTGCGTTTTTGAGGTCTATTAAACAGTGTATCTCATTTCTAGGTTTCATATTAACCCATTTCTTGGCTTCTTGCTTGAATAGGGATAATGAATTGAGATGGAATTTTATTAAATAGTTTAGGAGCTAGGAAAACATAACATCTCTGTCCAATAGTTTTGGTCATGTTAGGTACATCCAAAGCTTCTTTCTTATATCGGGTGTTGTATATATGACGTACGTGTTTGCTTGATGAAATATATTTTCTTTGGTAAACTTTGGTAATCTTTTCTCACGTTTTCTACAACCTCTTCACTCAGTTTTGGAGATTGATTACATTTTCGTAATTATTATTCTACGTTCGCCCATATTAACTCTATAGGGTTAAATATGCAATAGTATGGAGGTAGTCTTAGGAGGATGTGACCTCGTTCTTTGCACAGCTCGTCAATATAATATATTTTTACTAACTTTACACCTTTTATAACAGGAAGCAAATATTTTTTGTTTGGCCTTCCCCACGATTGGTCGCAGGAAGAGGTATATTGTTTTTAGACATAAATGCAATTATTTCAGCTTTTCTACTGCTACTATTTGGTATCTTACGGAGTTGCCGCGAGTGATACGATGCGTTGTCAATAACGATTACTGACTGTGGTGGAATATTAGGTAGAAGCTATTCGCTAAACCACTTCGTAAATAAGTCCGCTATCATGTCATGCAGCACAGTCTTTAATTTTTTCAGCAGATAATAATAACGCTTTAGGTACAAAACCGTCTTTTGTTCCAGCGTATACTATTATAATGCGTTTTCCTTTAGAACATGGCCCACTTAAACAGCAATTTTTACTATTGTCCTCCCAACCGTAATTTACTGCATCATGACTAACGAACCATTTTCCATCAAGAAAAATAATGGGTCTATTAGAACGTCTGTAGTCTTTTATTTGACGGAAATCATATTGCCGCCATTGCACTTTCCCTAATGATTCGGTAATCGCCATGCGCTTATCAAGTTTTTTATGTTTGAAACCACAACTTATTGAAATTCGACGAAATGTCTCCACGCTGCTGTAAGTGTAATCTGGATAATCTGCTAGTTTTTACAATATAACTTCCAATGTCGCAACCCTCTTCTCCTCATATAAATCATAAATAGTTCTACGTATGAAGTCTTGCGTAGTTCTATCAATTTTTTTAAATTTTCTCTTACACGTTTTTCTATTTTCAGTATGATCCACAACTCCTTTCGTTATTACTCGATAAATGGAAAATTTATTTATTTTTGTTTTTTCTGCAATTCTGATTATGATTGCATTATCTGAGTATTTTCCTTTTCAAGGCGATCAAATATATTTCAAATAACTTGTTGGGTTTGTATCTGCAAGTCTTTGTTATCAAATTCATATCTGATAGTATTCTCATTCACCTGTGCAATTTCATTACAACTTTGTGCAATTTTATTTTCCCATGGTCGAAAAAAAGACATATTCTCCAACAAAACAAGAGAACTATATCTTAAAACCTATTTCGATCGGCGCACACCCAGACCACAGACGCTACTGGATTTCATTCTTTCAGAGTTCAGAGCTGTTGAATAAAATTGTTATAAACACAAATATAACTCGTGATTTATGACCTCTCAACGTAGGGACACACCTACAAGCATTATCATTGGCTTGCGGTCCGACTTGATTGGCCCAGACGAACCTGCTGCAGAAAAGACAGCTGTCACTCAAACCCACGTTGACTATCGGGTCTTTTGATCTTCCTTTCATCGAGTGTTTACGAGTATGACACATTCTTTTTCGTTCCGTTACTTCGCATATACGCTCGTGTTAGCCAAATGAGTTTTTGATTTGCTCCTGACAGAAACAGCTTCTGCAATTGAAATTGGTTAAACTATACCACAAGTTCCCGTGTTCAGTGTGCGTAAACTCATGATACGTTTAAGAATTGACACGGGCTCTTAATTCCATAATATTTCTTTGTTAAATATTGCGTGAAATCACCATTCGATTCTAACAGGTGAAGATGTCCGTCTCTATATAGTGATCTAAAAATTATTCAGAAAATCACTTTTCAGCATTTTTTTTCAGGTAAAGTCACCTTGGTTTTGGACACCAATGCGTTCGTACCTGCATCGGAAAGTGCTGAAGATCAAGCAGCTGCTGAAACTAGAATGCAGTTTGAGGTGAGTATTTCCCTTAAATTCATATTATGATAACGGTAACTATTTCAGTAAAAATAGTGATTTGCGTGTGATTGATGGGTGTGACAAGAGAAACAAGTTTTCTGCGTCATTTATAATACTTGTTGGCTGTCGAATTGTAATACGACCGTCGCTGGAGATTTTTTGAGATCTTGATACGTTCCATACCACGAAATTATGTGTATCTAAATGATATCGCAATAACTCACCTCAATCGAAATAGGAAAAAATAGTCATGGATTAAACACTTGCTGGATATTTTTTCAGGCAAATCCATTATTCTGAACTTGCTCTACCCAATCCATAAAGTTAAATGAGTAGTTAAGGTAGTTGTCGTGAAATCCCCTTCCAATCAGATTGCGTTTATATTAATACCACTTTTAGTTAACATTATTACTTATATCATATTGAATTTCTGGAATGATTTACCACACCGAAAGCGAGATATAAGGCTTCAAAGTTGCAACGTTTAACACGTAATCCCTATGGTGAACTACCGCGGACACCACATTTCAAGGCATAACTGAAAACCCTCAATTCTGATCTTTTTAAAAAACTAGTATATTATTAAACGGTAAGTAAAAAATTTTAATGAAAAAATTAAACACGCGTAGCCATACAGTTGATTAGAAATTGTCATAAGAAGTTTCTAAATTACTGCGTATGAGAATTGCAAGAGGGGGAAGGCTGAGAATCGTGGCAACACCTCAAGCGAGCGCTCGTGATTCAAATAAGAGATAGCGCCAGGGTCTTGTTGTTTTGAATTGAACTGTGTTTTGGAATGCACATATTCATGAATAATAATTGTGAATAATTGCGTTAATATATACTTAGGCATTTTAACCCTCAGAGGACTACTGGTCATCAGTGAAAACCACACTACTAATATCCACCCTATTTTTTTTATACCGGTTTTACGTGGTAACCACGGTGTTCAATGTGTTGCCTACGTATCTTTTTTATTCTGCTTGTCGATTGCAACGATTTTTTGTCGTCTTCAGTGACATTTTTGATGCCGAATTGATAGCGTTTCGACCGCTTAGTTCCTAGTTGTTAGCATTAGTAACCACGTCCTTCAGGATAATCCTGAATATCCTATATATTTTTTGTTATTCAAGTCTCGTTTTTATATTTTTTGTTTATGTCTCATTTCAACTAAATTATATGTTAATAAACACATTCCTATAAAAAATCTCATAATTTTCTATTTTTACAATTTTCGAATTATTTTCGAAATAATTTCGGCCTCAAAGGGTTAAACATATTACAATACCTAGGAATAGATATAGAATAAAATGTAGTTTTCGCGAGTGACGGCAAACAACAGTGCATTAACTTTATTTTATTTATACATTTGTACAACACATGTTCGCATAACATAATTCGAATATAACAAACATGATTCAGATTTCTAACACGCTAATAAAATATAACGTATAAATCTATGGAAAATATAAACAACAATGAATGTAATATTATTTATTTTTAACTATTATACTAAATAATCACATAACTGACTATAATTTATTTTTAAATCATAAATGATTTTAGTTAATGTTTTTCTATTTTTAGTAACTCTAGGTTTTCCATTCTCCAATTTTCAGTAAGGTGAATAATCACAGCTTCTTCCCCTTCATCGTGATACATTTGTTTCAGAAAATCGTATGTTAAATTTTTTCCGCAATTTTTTTCAATAAATCCCGTGATATAACATTTTTAAAGGCACTTAAATTAGGTGAATTATAAGATATTCTTTTGTTCTCAAGTCGCTCTGAAATACATTTTTCATATGATTTCATGCATGTTGATAATTCTGACTCTTTACCAAATAAACGAACTAATTTTTGCAAATTTTGTACATCATACATCGCTTCATGGATTTTGCACTTATCACAACAGATTGCAAGTCCTAAATGTTTTTCTCTCAACACATTCTCCAAACTCAAAACTCGGTGGCAGTTACGACACTTCAAATTTTTCCCAAGTTCTTCGAGATTAACAATGCGATTTCCTTCCACACACACATCACATCCATTGAACTGTTTTTTCGTCGTATTTCGAGCCTTGCCTAGTTCAGACAATTTATTTTTCGTTTTTTCAACTTTTGCTTTAGCAAACCCACCATTTTTTGCGCGAATCGATCCATAGCGTTGACTGCTTGTTGATCAGTATCAGTATCTTGAACAACTAACTGCGAGCGATCGTTGGATTGCGACGTTTCCAACAGTCCAGTCATGGCTTATTAGCTGTATCATGCATGCTAGTTGTGTTTCTGAGTGTACAGTAGTTCCCTTAAAAAATATCTCTCTAATTCAGCGTTTGCACATGTATCGCGTCGTGCTACAATCGAGCCTAATTTTTGACACTGTTTGTAGCACGACGACTACCTTTTTCTTGGCCTTCATTATACTACCCTCAAATTGAATAAAATATGCAAAAACTTTCTTTTAGGGTATTTTTGATGGAATATCAATGAAACTCAAATTACCCCAATATGACAATAAAAAATGCTTGCTCTATAGTTTTTGCATATGTGTTTATGTCTATGAGCCTGTCCGGTATAGGCTCATCTCCTTCAACTAAAGAACAGAGAACTTCATTATCAAAATAATTTCAAGATACAACTAACCTCAAGTTCCTGAGTATAAAGAAGTCCCCCAAAAATACAATACAGTGATAATCATCAATTTAGAGCAACTGCTCAAAATGGCCACCACCAACTTCAATGCACGCGTTTCTGTGTCTTATCATCGACTGTGTGTGCAATTCTTAAAATCTTCTTCGCACTGAACTGAAGATCGGTATACCAACGATTGTAGGAGTCCCCAAAGGAAGAAATATGTCCAGGTGGGGTAATAGCCAAGTTTGTGGCTGGCTTGTCAGGTGACAATCATAATTTAGTTCCATATTGTAATAATTTCTAGTTAAATTGTAATTCTTTATTCCATTAGTTGTACATTGCTACTGAATGTCAATATTTAAATGTTATTTAATTCATTTCTGCACAACTATCTGATTTGATTCCCATTCTCAAACCATTTATGATGATATCTTTGTTGATGCGAAATTCGTGCTCTATTTATTTCGCTCACATATGACTCCACATAATTATGTTCATTTGAATCATCACAGCAATCAAATTAATAAAAATCTACATCATCTTTTTGCACCTTTTGGATATTCTTTTTTCTCAAAGTGTCCTTTCTCCTTACATAACCCGCATTGTTCATCAAACGATGAACAATTCCTAAAATGTGAGTATTCACAAAAATCATTCATCGATGACGTGTTTCCTCTTTAAAACCGGAAATAAGTGCTCTATGTGGCAATTCTTTCCCCTACTGTTTACTGGCTTCTAAAGCTCGGGAATATTTTCAAATCTTCCCGAAAGTAATATTTCCATCTCCTAGAAGAACTCATTTGACACCTGCTTCTATCACCGATGATGATCATAGCACTAGTTATACTAACGCTGAGAATATAATTTTCGTGTCACATGGTACATTTCCGACTAATGTGATTAGCTAATGATAATGCTACAGTATAGTAAAAGGCTATCAAATCAGTGATATTTCCATTATCACCGCATGTTATCCCTCAATTTAAAAAATTTTTTTAAAATTTATTGTATCTGATAATGTTCATTATATTATATCACCAAGTAAAACTCATGCAATTATTATTCATCGGTGATAGCAATCATGGAAATCATGGATGAAATCATGGAAATAGAACTCCTGCAGCGCAGTCGTTCTATTCAAGTTTTTTTTAATTCGCTGCTATCATCGATGATATTCATAGCACTAGTTACCTCCGAATATAAATCATTCATGGACAAAAGTTGCTCTTGGACAATGGACAACTTCACCATAATGCACCAGAATATGCAATGTATCAGGAATAAAACGTATTACATTAATGCCTCCATTGAGGATTATGACCGTTATCAAAGAAACAATGAGGTTTTGGCATTACTGAAAGCTGGGCAAATGAAATGAATAAAAGTCATTGTTATTTGCATCTACAGATCTTCAGCTGGTAAAGTAGATATTTTTCTCAACTCTTTTTTTCCTTTATGAATTGCTCTTCGATTTGACTCAAAAGTTGAAAGGCTACATCATAATTATATGTGAGGATTTAAACATTCACTTAGAACAGCAAGACAATCTCATCACCCTACTGAACATTTTTAACATGTATCTTAGCCTATATACAACCACTAGGGTTACCCAAGGCAAGTGCATCAATTCTAGATAACGTTATTACAGATATAGATTCAAAAGTAATCTCAAGCATTGAAAATAATTATTTTGGATTCGGAGACCATAATGGACAAATACTATCCTTCAGCCTACACTCTGGTCAATATCAACAGTCAGTTTATGAAAGAAAAAAAATAATCAATGAAAGTATCAACACCTTCAAAACTTTGCTTTCACAAATTGAGTGTATCCCGTGTTCAAATGAAACGAATGCAACTACCGCTTTTGGACAAATCCACATCATCTTCTATTATTGTTTTGAGAAATCGTATCCTTTAAAAAAACTGAACTCATATTAAAAAATAAAACCCTTGAGGCCGGATAGCTTACCCCAGTAATAAAAAAACTCTTGCAGAAATCAGCGTTGTCTTCTATATAACAAGAGGTTCAGAAAATATAAAAATATCTTGGAATATATCAGGTTATTGCAGAACATAAAATCATAAAAATATCCCCAAAAAAATCCATTTTTTGTATCTGGTGAATAAATATATTATAAAATAAAAATTACATGAAGTATTATAAACTGATATAAATATTGCAGATCCAATATCACTGAAGATGAATGGTCAAATAATCTAACAACCCTATGAGGTTGCCAACCACTTCAATTCCTATTTTCTCAATGTGGCAAGTGAAATGAACAAAAAATCGCAACTTAAACTCCATCACACTTTATGAAAATGAAATATACGAGTCCCCCATAAGGACCTGTCTGTGAATCAGACGTGGAATGTGTAGTTAAGTAATTGAAAAATAAAAAATCCTCTGGGTATGATGAAATCCCGACCACTTTGTTTAAAAATTATATGGAAATACTGAAAACTGTTCTTAGCCATCAGATCAACTTGTCCTTGGCAACTGGTATTTTTCCAGATAGCCTAAAAACAGCATTAATCAAAAAACTAAGTTAAAATGAAATTACAAATTATAGACCGGAATTATCAAAAATTCTTGAATCAATAATGAATGATCAGTTAACAAAAATTTCCAGATCTACACAACATAATAGAGAGAGAACAATATGGTTTTCGATCAGAGAAAAACACAGGCGACGATGCATTCGATTCACTCAACAATATAAATGTTATCATTGAAGAAAAATCAATAACACTTACAATATTTTGCTACTTATCGGAGGCGTTCGATTGTGTAGACCATGCAATCCTTTCAAATAAATTACGTCATTATGGTATTCGAGGTACATCATATTACTGGATTAAATCTTATCTGGAAAACTACAAAGTATACGTGTAAGTGCAAACATGGAACGATACTTATCTCTCAAATATTCGATCTGACTTCGGAATTTTGAAATTCGATATACCTCAGGGATCAATATTAGGACCTACACTATATTTTTGATATAGATAAATGACCTGGTTCAGAGCTTTCCAACAATGCCTTTTTTTTATTTGCGGATGACACAAGTATTCTCAATTTAAATAAAAATAGAGATGGTAACAAAATCAGAAAATGCGATGAATGACATTCTAGACTGGTTCACAGCACACAAACTCCTGATTAATTCCAATAAAACATTTAATACGATTATTCACCCAAACAAATCTTGCGAAGAACCTGAAATTATCACAAAAGCCAACTCCAGAAACCAAATTCTTAGGTTATATTCTTGATGAGAAGTTAGACTGGAGGATGCATATAGCAGCGATGAACAAAAAGCTATCTAGTGGCATATATGCAATAAAAACTACAACGTAGGAAATACTGGATATTAGTTATTTCTACCCAACTCTTTCGGAAATATAACTTCAGTAAACAAATTCAAATAACCAATAAAAAACCTTTTTAAAGACAAGCTTCCATTCAAGCCGTGTACTAAAACGTATAAAATAAGTTTAAGTCAACTACCCGATCTATTTGATCCATCTTCGAACTCAGCCGAAATATTTATAAAAAGTATAGTTGTACCAAGTTTTGTTTCATCCGTTGGAAAATGTGGCCTCAATTTGTCTACAAATTTCGTTATATCCAATAGGTAGTATTTCTATTAAATCTACTTAAAAAGAGTATTTCCAATATTGTTTTATGAGCACTGATGAATGTATGATACGTATGATTGGATTATCTTGAAAAATGTTGATGAAGAATAAAAAAAAACATCACTCTGGAAGAGCAAGTGGTTCTACGGACACTCCCGACTATGGAATCAGATAGTAGCTGAATGCCCCCTCCTGGATATACCGGGCGACTATTCAACAGCCGAGCCGTCGTTAGATTCAGCGAAACGCCACGTTCTACCATTCCAAAACGAGAGGACTAGGAACAGAATAAGCACTGTCTGATTCTGAATCTGGAGTTAT
This sequence comes from Gonioctena quinquepunctata, assembly GCA_018342105.1. Lineage (NCBI taxonomy): Eukaryota > Metazoa > Arthropoda > Insecta > Coleoptera > Chrysomelidae > Gonioctena > Gonioctena quinquepunctata. The sequence goes on from JAFIRS010002540.1 coordinate 144,531, forward strand.
CTGGTCTATGGGAAATACCCTAGGGCAGAACTCTGTTTTGTCCTCGGGAGGTATAAGACTGTGTTTCAGGTACTCGCCTGTGTTCATGAGAACATCGACAGAGCCTATCGCGGACAGGAAACCACCATAGAGATGATAGTCGGGGGCGGTTAGAGCACTCACAACATTCAGAGTCAGTTCATCACTGGTACTGGAATGCATAAGCAAAATGCAAGATAAATCTACGACCATTAAGGTTTCATGGGCCCCCGGATACACAAGGGTACCTAGAAAGGAAAAGGCGCACTAGCTGGGCAGAAAAGGAGCAAGATGCTCTGCGCTGGGGACAGAACAATTGTGTTTTCCATTCATGAGCTGTATCAACTATGAGGAAAATTCCGGCAAACAAATTTGACGATGAATGGAGAGCTGCTCTAGGCATGGGAGACATACTCATACTCATTAGTACCTCCTAGCACTGAACAGGAGGGAAATAAAAACAGTGGTAGGGCTCCTCACGGTGCATTACCACCTCAACAAGCATCTCAGTCCCATCGGGATCAAGGAAGTGCAGGTGGTGTTCGGAGGACGAGGAGACAGCCACTCACATCCTTCCGACACTGGCTGCAATGAGAGAATCACACTTTGTAGATGTCTTCTCAAACCCAGAGTATGTAAAGATGTCCAGTTACAAACAGATGGACTCCTACGACCGAGAAATTGGCCTCCATAAGGACTGAATCATATTTCCCTCAATAGTGGGCACATAACGGGCCCAAGAAAAGAGGCCTGGATGCAGAGGTTTATGTACTGCCCACATACTTCTAATCTATCTAATATATCACCTTGTACTTCGAGAACCAAACCGTTCAGGATTGGAGTTTTTGTCGTTTAATCATCCAAGAAATTGCCCCCTCAAAGTTTGTCTACGTACTTAATTAACACCAGGAATATCGCCAGACGTTTTCCGTCAACATTGGGGGTACCTCACTTGGAATGTTAAAATTCCATGATTCGTTTTTCTGGAAAAAAATTTATTGAAATTCTGAAATGGCTCGAAAGCATTACGGAACTTGCCCAAAAATTACAATAAGAGAATGATATTGAAAATCAAAAAAATTATATTTTCTCATTCCACGTCGTACATATTCAAATGTTATCACGTGAGTGAAAAAGCGCTAGAAATGGTCGTGACGTCATACCTCATGCATACGTTGGCACCTTGACCCGACACATGCAGTCATCTATTTAATTTGATAGTGGAAGGATTGTGTTTCGAAAGAACTGGTTTGTGGGAGAAGTGATAATAAAAAATGACTGTCGAAGGGTTCTTTAAAGGACAATCTGACAAGCTACCACATGCAGATATGTTTATGGTTGCCACGTTTATAAAACCTGCGGAATGTTTTTCACTTGGAGAAATTCGAGGCGTGAAAGCAGATGAGTATGTATTCTGTGAGTAGTAAAGAATGAAATGGCAATACCTGTTATTATATTTCGATTCTATTCAAAATTGATATGTGGATGTTTTTAGGGTCGGAGATTATGAATTTTCTGTAAAAAATCACGAATTCAAGATGGTAGACGAGTTTTCTGGTCAAGCTCCGATTCTATTCAAAATTGGTGTGTGGAGATTTTTGGGGTCGATGATTATGAATTTTTTGTCGAAATTCATAAATTCAAGATGGCGGAAGATTTTTGTGATTTATGGAGCGATTCTATCCATAAATGGTATGAAGGGGTTTTCAGGGTCAGAACTTATTACTTTTGCTAAAAAGGGAAAAAATTATTTCTTTAGATGTGTGACGTAGGTTATTCTGTGTGTAACATATTTGAAAGCTTGTCGCGAAATGTTTTCAGTTTGAATATAAAAAAATAGGTATTTCTGTGCGACAAGCTTCTGCATCTCTTACAGAATAACCTACGTCACACATCTAAAAAATGTTTTTCCTCTTCAGTGCATCCGAATAAAAGCTTGTCTTTAATTATTTTTTTTTCATTATTTTTATTCGCAAAAACAAGGAAAACTTTGAGATAGCCTTTGATGGTATTCAGTATGTATTGTAGAATATATCTGATCTAGATCCGGAAGATATTCCTACGGAGATACAGTTGAGGGCTGGGTACAAGTTTGAAGGAACAAAAATGTGTGCACAGTGAAAGGCAAAATGTTAACAAAAAGCAATACACCGTAAGCTGCAATATCGACGTAGAAGTGGAAAAAGTATTGGCAACATCATAAATATTTTGTCCGGTGTGCTAACCGTGGTGCTCTTGCACATCGGTACAATGCAATATTTATAAAATACCCTTTTTATTTTCTTCCGGATATAGATATTTCACTGCAACTCCAACTACACCTGATAACCCACACGAGACTTCCACACTCTGTAACCGAATGACAGAATAACTTGTTTCTTGTGTTTATTTGCCCGCAGTCGTGAGAAATGACGTCACGACCATTCCCGGGATTCTAAGCTTGTTTGAAATGATTCGCTTGCGTGCGAATATTTGATTATCTATAACAACATAATTACTTATATTCAAGGCATGATATTTAGCATAGCTCATTTTTTATCATGATTGCACATTTTTATGCGGTCATTTGAAGTAAGACAAGTTGCCTATTCAAATGTACGTAGTTTTTTGTACGCAATACGCCAACACCAAAAGAAAAATGAGAAGTTAGCGGTATTTATTTATTTGACGTGTTTTTTTTATTATAAAGTTTTTTATTATTACTTCCAGATGTTCGATCAATTTTTTGACGGAAATTGCCTTATCGTCCCTCATATTTTTCCACGGATGGGAATTAAAAATCATATTAATTTTGAAAAGGGTCATTCTCATTTTCAGAACAAAGCGAATAAAAAACATAAAAAAATATATTTGAAAATTTTGAGGCGGGGGAATGTGGCACTATTCAGTGGGTCATGTGGGATATCATTCGAGAAGGCTGATAATAAAGATTCAGATATTATAGTTTTCAGGTTATCAAATATACGAATTACTTCTCTTCCTTATCTCTGAAACTACCAAAGCTAAAGTTGTAGAAAACAGAGTTTCTAGATTATGACTATCATGAGTTTTCAAAGAATCATAATGTTGATTGCCAAAAACAATGCATGCTCAAGCAAAATTATTTATTACTAGTCGTGTGCCTAATGGGATCATCGGTTTTTTAAATACGTGTCTAAAAATATGTAACCCCCCATTTAACCCCCTTAGGTAATGAATTTTCAAAAATCCATTTTTGGTACTTACCTACATTATATAAGGAACTACTGTGCAGTATTGCATGCCTCTACACCCACCGCACCGGTTTGAGCTGTATATATTTAACCCCCCATTTAATCCTCCCAGAGGACGAATTTTCTAAAATCCACCTTCGTCATAAAAGTAACTCCTGTGCAAAATTTCATGCTTCTAGACCCTCTGTTTTCTGTCAGTTGTTAGAATTTTATCAAGAGGATAATGATGATCTAATATGCAGAGCAACCTGATACGAATTCACAACTCGAATGCGCGGTTGTATTATTAAGCAATTTTTTGAGACGACATGTACAGCAGATCGGTTTCTGTTAGATCACAATAAAACTACCTTATAAATAATCTAGTAGTTTTGCAGACATTTATATAAAATAGTTAATGGTAGGAAAACTCTCGCGCACATACTCGAACATAACCGTTTTTTTCTCTCTCAAGAATTAGTATTCAGATCCATAATTAAAAATCCAAAGATCTGGGTATTTCATTCAACCGGGTGACTTACAGAAAAATCTTAGTTATTGAAAACTTTTGGCTATGTTTGAGGTAACAAAAATGTTGGTGGGGAAACAACAACCAAACAAGAATTTGGCATTTTCCACATAAATGTTTTTGTTAGAATTTGATTCTAATTTTTGTTTCCCGGAGATATATTCTGAATTTTCATCTTCAGTATGGTTGGTTTGCGAACCCTGTATACTACGGAGACTACCCCGAAATAATGAAAACCCGCATAGCGACTCGCAGCCAAGGAGAAGGCCGCAGCCAGTCACGTCTTCCAGAATTCACCGACGAAGAAAAGGCAATGATGAAGGGAACCATCGACTTCTTCTCAGTCAACACATATACCGGTTCTATAATAAAATACATGGAAGATCCACAGATATCTAATCCTCCAAGCAGATGGCAAGATATGGGTGTGCAAGAGTACCAGCCTAGTGAATGGGAAACAAGTACCTTGGACTGGTTGAAGGTGAGTAGTTTAGTTCGAAGGAAATATCTAGTATTCTACTTCTCCATTTTGTGTAAATTTCAAATAATAATTCTTTAGAGTGTAGAAATCACAGTACATTTATTCAAGTTTTAGATTACTTATATTGAAAACATTCCATAATTCATGGAAAGGGAGTTCAGAACGTCATGTCCATTCACCAAAAGTTTCTTTTAAATTCACAACTATAGCACGGTTGAACAGCTGAAGGCAATCAGAAAACTATTCCATGGTTCACCTTCGTACAACACCGTGTTTATTTTTTGCAACTTTTCTTATAGTGGAACAGAGCAGATGTTCGCTTCCTAGTGTCCCAAATGAAAGCTTACTCTCATTTGTTCTTATTATTCTGCTGTTATTTTGTTGTCTACCAATAAAAGCGAGAACTAATATTATATATAAAAGGTGTTTACAATAACTACTGGGCGGATTAAAAAAATTTAACGCAATCCCGATGGACAGATGGCTACTCTACCTTTACCCTTACCAAACCTTCAAAGACATATCAATGTCATAAATTTAGGAACCAATACATTTTATCTACATGTAAAATGTGCCAAATGAAGTTACACGAATTCCTCAATGAAAAGTTCAAAACTAGATCAAAAAGTACACTCAGTTATTTTTTCGGATATTTTCACAAAATAACAATGATGCGATAAATCCTACAAATGCACCTATATAGATTAAGAGTCGAAATAATTTGCTTCAATTGGTATCCACCTATTCACCATATGGAAATACATTTCTGAAAATTGGAAAGTGATATATAAGAAGGAAATTTGCTACAACCACTGTCAATATTTTCAGTGGAGAAGTTCGATTACTTTCTGAATTTTGCTAAAACTTCAATCAATTCAATATATCATACGAATACCTAGAAAGACACGTTTTTCAAAATGTATCTTTATTTTTTCGATACAGTGATAAATGCAATAAACATGTTCCTTGTCGAAAATTAAAGGTGGTATTTCATGTAAACAAAAGTTACACGCTTCCAAAAATGGGTTTTTTTTTTTTTAAATGGCTGATGAATTTTTCTACCAATAAAAAGGCTACCAATGAATATTTTTTCAATTTTTTTGTGAGTGATCTTTTAAAGGGGTAAAACATGCAACTCATTTTTACCACAACTTTTTAACGAAACAAAATTTCCCAATCTAAAAATATGTGTTGAAAAGAACAATTCATTGCAAAACTTCTTTAAATTCTGTGTTGTGTCCGCAAAAGCAATAGTTTCCCAATGAAAAAATAAAATACAACATTGGGCATGAACGGATCTTCTGTAGATGGAATCGAAAAAATCTAGTAGGTGGCTGTCACGTTTTGTTTGCACAACTTGTGACTTCAATCGTATCGTATCATTCACACATTCCATGGGGGTCATATAAACCAAGGACTTCAGGTGACCCCAGATGCAAAATTCCAAGGGGTTTAAGTCTGGAGATCTGGTAAGCCAAGGTTGAGGTCCTGCTCTGCCTATCCAACGATTTGGATACACGTCGTCCAAATACTGGCGCACCATCGTGCATAAACTACATTCGTGAGCGAATAGCTACTGAAACATTTTCAAGTAAAGCTGCTCCTGGAGAAAATTTGTATAGGTTGCACCAGTTAGCCTTAACGGTGGAAAATACGGTCCAATAATATTTTCGCCAATAATTCCGACTCACACATTAAGTGAAAATTCATTTTGATACCGAGCTTCTTGAATTGCATGTAGGTTATCTTCGGCCCATAGATGATTATAATGGAAATTTGCAATCCCTCGCCTTGAAAAGTTGGATTCGTCAGTGAATATTACGTTTTCTGAAAATTTAGCATTTTGGGTAATCATTTGAAGACTCCATTGACAAAAGTCTACTCGATGGGGAAAATCTCGAGGCAAAAGTGCCTGGACTTGCTGAATATGGTAAGGATACAATCGGTGATCCTTTAAAATTTTCCAGATTAGTTTATTGCTAACATTAAGTATGTTAGCAATTTGTCTTGTATTTAATTACGGACGATCTTCAATCACATTGAGAACCTCTTCTTCCAGTGCCACCGTTATTATTACTCATGGACGACCACAATCAGTTGTTCGTTTTTGAAAAGTCCCTCTTTGACAGAGACGTTGGTGAAGATGTGCAAAAATTGTATGATGAGGTATCACGCGCTGAGGATACATCTCTGCATAGAGCCGTCTAGCTCCCAAAGAATTTCGATTGGCAAGACCATACATAAAATGCATATCGGCCATTTCAGCGTTAGTGTAATTATTCATATTGAAGATTCAAAAGACACAATTGAACTTTCAACTACCACATAGAAATCAAAGCGATTTGACAGCCACCTACTAGAGTTTTTCGATTTTAAAATACTACGATTGAAGTCACAAGTTGTGCAAACAGAACGTGACAGCCACGTACAAGATTTTTTCGATTCCATTTACAGAAGATCCGTTCATGCACAATGTTGTATTTTTTTTAGGAAACTATTGCTTTTACGGACACAACACAGGAGTTATTTTTTTTTACAATGAATCGTTCTTCTCAACACATATTTTTCAATTGAGAAATTTTGTTTCGTTAAAAAGTTCTGGTAAAAAATGGAATAGGGGTTGCATGTTTCACCCCTTAAACAAAATTAAAAAATATTCATAAGTAGCCTTTTTATTGGTAGAACATGCCTACGAAATGCCATTCCTTCAACTCTTCAGTAATTTCAATAAAAAAATAAAAAACAAAATTCTCATTTTTGGAAGCGTGTAACTTTTCAAGGAGAGGCCTAAGAGCTTTTGTTTACATGAAAGACCCCCTTTAATTTTCGACATATATAAATGACGTGAACTGATATGGAAAAAAATATTAATAGAGTTTAACTTTGGAAAAAAAATCCTCAAATTCATCGATTTTAGAAATGAATCCAAAGCGAGTTCCAAATCACTAGTTATTTCTGTTACCGAAAAGTTATATTTTTTTCAAATTTTTCACATAATTTCTTCATTTTGACATATACTATAAAAAGTGGTGGTGTACGTCCTCTCCCGATACATTTATTCGTCTAAGGCATATTCGAAAACTGTCTTAACACTGGGTTTGAAATGTGGCTGCGCTCCATCCAGCTGTAACCATATCCGTTGTCTGATATATAAAAACAGGCCCAAAGTTCTGTATCGAACCTTTGATAGGAAAAGATATCTCTCTAAAGAGTATTCTTGCAGATGTAGACTACATCACCTCATCGATTTCGGATAATCATAAAAGAAATATTGCTATCTCAAAATCTACTAATATTATTACAAATGGCTTTCATAATTCACAACGGAATTCTTCATTTTTTCACTGCTTATATAATCAATCGAAAAAGTTTTTAAAGAATAATCCAAACTTGATTGTTACCGAGTCAGACAAAGTCAATGTAACTGTAGTTATGAACAGAGATCAATATATGACGATGTCAAATGATCTCATAGTAAGCAACGAATCATACATTGAGCTTCGTTCTGATTCAACCTCATCTATTCAATCGAATAGTAACAAATCAATAAAATTAGCTCATATGAATGACGAAATCGATGAGTTACTGAGAAAGAAATTAACGTCATACAATTCAGTTTCACCAAAATTTTATTCACTTCCAAAAATACACAAACCGACGTTGTCTGGTCGGCCAATAGTGGCTTCAATAGGAGCACCCACAGTACCTATTTCATCTTTTCTCAATGACATATTAACAAAAGCATATGACTTGGATAACGAATATTACATTAAGGATTCTTTTCAAGTAAACAGTATGTTCAATAAATTTAACTACCAAATAATTTTGTACTAGCGAGCCTAGATGTGGTTTCTCTGTTTAGCAATGTGTACTTAGAGTCTTGCCTAAGAGCAATAGATAATAAGTGGAGCGTCATTAGTGGTTTTTGCAATTTGACGAAAGACACTTTTATGAATTTAATTACCTTCCTTTTCAATAATACATATTTCACATTCAATAATAAATATTATAAACAAACATTTGGTACCCCAATGGGTGCAAAAATAAGCCCCTTATTGGCAACATATGTTATGGATGATTTGTTGGACAAGGTCACACATGTTCTCCCATACAAACCACCCTTCCTTAAAAAATATGTTGATGATATTATTATAGCAATACCTAGAGATTCCGTTGATGAAACATTGTTCATCTTCAATAGCTACGACCCACACATACAATTTACAATAGAAAGAGAGAATGAATATAATAGCGTGCCTTTTCTAGATACGTTATTCATCAGATCACCAGACAATACCATACTCATCGATTGGTATAGAAAACCAATGAGCTCTGGCCGTTATATCAATTATTGGTCGTATCACAAACAGAGCATAAAGTCCAATCTAATCCAACAGATGAAAACAAGAGTAATCCGGATATCTGATAGTTCCTTTCACAATAAGAATCTCAACATTATTTACAACCTAATACAGAATGCATATCCTGCTTCTTTCCTCAAGAATATTTCATATAATACTTCATCCATAGAAGACATAACCAATGATCATCTCATTAATGCACCATCAATTCCACCAGTCGATATGCAAATTGCAGAACCCTCTCTTACATATTTTCATACCTCTTTACCTTTTATCAAAGATAACACATCTAGACTGTCCAGAACCTTCAAGTCTTTATTTTTATTTTTATATTTTGCGAATGGCATTTACTCGACTGACCACCCGTGGTTTTGGTACCTAATGTTAAATCATATAATTTTTTCACAACCTTTTTGAAAGCGTAAGAAAATACATTTAAAAAAACATCAATATGTCAACACAGGTACGAACCGAAAGGAATTTTGTTGGGGAAAGTGAATTTTGCCAACACACTTTCATATTTAATTTTCAGACTTAAAACCTGTGAAGGACTAGGCACAGATATAAGGGGGTTTCTAGGCATCGATAAAATTTGCTGAAATTTCAGTATGTTACACCTAAGGTATATTAGATTAATTCTACCTGACCACGATAGCAATTGCATTAGTTGATACAGGGTGTAATCGAAACTCTCCATTTCTTGTCATGTATAAGCGATGTTAATGCGTTTATCAAGATCATAATGCAAAATTAACATCTATGAAGGCATGCTTTCATGCCACCATATTGAAAAATTCAATCCACACCCATTTAGGGGTAGTTTATACTTGTGATTTTTCTAAAACCGTTTGCAAATTTTATTTAATAAATGTAAACATATTATTTGCGCCACCATAAAAAAATCCAATCAGTCCCATCATGTGGATAGTTTATACTTGAGATTATTGGAAGAACTTTTCTGACCGGGGGTATCCGATGAATATATTTCAATGAAACGCTGGAATATGATGGCACAAGTTATATTATTCGTGCCACTATAGGGAATATTCACATCAGCTACCTTGTAAGGATAGTTTATACTAAAGTTTTTCGAAAAACTGCTGACCAAGGAAACAAAGATTAGACAATAAACTATATAATAAACAATGCAGTCTCATTATTAATATAGAATAGAATTCCAATATCCAGTTGAAAAATGTTGGCAGAATCCACATAGAAAATAAAATATATCAGAATTGGCCGGTACAATTTCAATCAATTTTCAAAAAATAAATAAATGAAATGCAACTTGAACACACTATGGTCAATCTTGACGACGATAGTCACATTTATTAGGGGATTAATGCGAATTTTTTTTCTATGGTGGCACAAATAATATGTTTCGTGTATCGCCTACTTATGCTGGTGGCTACCTCTTCAACCTGCTTCGGAGATATAAAGTCGATCTCAAACCATAAAACTTTCAAATCTAGCATTGAAAATATCTTACTCCTCCATGCTTTCTACTCGCTTGACTAGTATATGCAGCACAAACTATAATTGATTAACCAACTGATCATCAACTGCATGTTCCTATCTGTACATACATATATAGGTTTTAATTTTTTTAATACTGACATACACCTATTTACACTAACCTATTCACATATTTTTCTATCCCGTTCTTTATGTTCCTTCAGTAGTTCCTCTTATACTCAATGTCTAATTGTATCTATCTATTTTTATATTTATTTTATATCTTGAATATCCCATGATAATGTATTTTACTTGTGATTGTTTGTTAGTTTATAGCACGTATGTATCTTTTCAATGACTTGTCTCATGTTTTTGTAAATAAGACCTGTAGAGATCAATAAATCTATTCCAGCGTTCCATTGAAATATCTACTGGATATCTCCGGTCAGCAAAAAATATGTTATGTGCAATAATTTTCTACCTTTTCAATGAAATAGCTTCACCAAAAACTCACGGTCAGTAAAGATTTTCGAAAAATCACCTCATATCATTGTTAATAAGAGGAAGCTGATTTTGACCCATTTCTATCCCATCGAGGATTGCCATGATTAAACAAAATATTTTAATTTTATTTGCATTGTTAGTCAAGTACATGAGAGTAATAGAGTGCATTCAGTATATTGAAAGAGTACCGTTCAAATAGAATAATGGTGAACTGAACTGTTACATATATAACACGAGGAGTCATGTATTCCATGGAATTTTCAAGTATAATAATCATGAGACTGGGTTATTTATTATAAGTTTTATGGTCTAATATTTGTTTCCTTGGTCAGCAGTTTTTTTGAAAAATCGCAAGTGTCACCTACCCTCACAAGGTAGCTGATGGGAATTTTCCATAAAGTGGCATGAATAATATGTTTTGTGCCATCATATTTTAGCGTTTCAATGAAATGTATTCATTGGATACCCCCGGGGGATTGATTTATATTTTTTCTATGATCGGGAAAAAATATGTTATTTGCAATCATTTTTCACCGTTTGAATAAAATATCTTCACCGGAAACCCTCGGTCAACATAGTTTCACGAAAAATCGCAGGTATAAACTACCCTTATGATGGAAGCTACTCATTTTTTTTATGGTGACACAAAAATATGTTTTGTTTATTTAGCGTTCGAATGGACTATTTTAGCTGGAAATCCCCGGTCAGCAGAATTATTAGAAAAATCCCAAGTACAAACTACCCCCAAATGAGGGAGGATTGAATTTTTAAGAATATTAATCATGTGACCGAGTTGTTTATTATAAGGTTTATGGTCTAATATTTGTTTCCTCGGTCAGCAGTTTTTCGAAAAATCGCAAGTGTAAACTACCCTTACCAGGTAGCTGATGTAGATTTTCCCTATAGTGGCACGAATAATATGTTGTGCCATCATATTCCAGCGTTTCAATGAAATGTATTAATTGGATACCCCCGGGGGGTTGATTTATAGTTTTTCTATGATCGGGCAGAAAATATGTTATTTGCAATCCCTTCATATATGTCAATTTTGTATTCTTATCTTGATAATCGCATTACAAGTTATTATTATTATTATTAATAATATACCTTAGGTGTAACATACTAAAATTTCAGCGAAATATATCGATGCCTAAAAACCCCCTAGTATCTGTGCGTAGTCCTTTCCACTACAAACTCGGAGTTATATATTTCCAACTTCAAACTCAAACTACCCGGATTTTTTTATTAAGTTTGTGATTTCTCAAATTTAGTTGTAAAATTTGATTTACAATGGAATTTCATTATAAATTAATTTCAGTCTGGAAGTTCGAATTTGCAGTTGGAAATTCCTAGTCCGACTTGACAGTTAAAATTTGGAATTTCCGACTACAAACTTGGAATTTTGAGTTTGAACTGAAAATTCCATTTTCGGGCTAAAAACTTGGAAATTCCGACCACAAAGTCGCAATTTTATGTTTTTGAAGTTGGAAATTCCTATCTTCAATTGAAAATCAGAAAAGACTTCACTTTTTCCTATGAAAGGTTTTTTTTTAGTTTGAAAATTTTCCAATTTGCCAACTCGTCTAATATGGGGGGGTTGGTGGACCCCCCTACTCCCCATAGGCCCGTCCCTGGTCAACATAAAATAATTATAGTTTAACCATTTTCAATTGCAGAAGCTGTTTCTATAAGGAGCAAATCAAAAACCCACTTCGCTTACACGAACGTATATACGAAGTAACGGAAGGAAAAATAATTTGTATTACTCGTAAACATTCTCCGTCGCCGAACGAAAGATCAAAAGAGCCGAGAGTCGACGTGGGTTTTAGTGACAGCTGTCTAGTTTTGCACCAGATTCGCCTGAGCCACTCAAAACGGACCGCAAGCCAATGATAATGCTTGTAGGTGTGTCCATACGTTGGGGGCCAAGAAAACTAATGAATCACAAGTTATATTTGTATTTGAAGAGGTCTGAATAAATAAAAGCCAGTAGCATCTCTGGTCTGGGATCGAAATAGATTTTAAAATATTCTATAGCTCTGTTGTGTTTTGTTGGAAATATGGCTTTCTTTCGAGGAAATAGAATTATGATGATTCGATTGCCTATTAATACATACTTCCTTCCTCTATCATATCAACATAAAAAAGCTACCCCTGTCGCTATAAGCAACCGTTTTCTAGATATTTGGACTTGAAAATTTCCAGTCGATTATTTGATAATCGTTGCGTGTTGAAGTTATTACCACTATTTTGCATTTCTCACAAGGATGCTTAGGAGATGAATTTGACGTTTAAGTAAGTATTTTTGGTTTTTTGTAGGGGGCGCCACCTATTCTATGTATTTTTACTCGTTTGAAATAGTTATTTTTGTATCAAGGGTGCAAAATCTGTATTTGTTTCAATAAAAGTTGCAAGAAATATCAACATTTTATTTCAAGAAATTTTGAATATGTAGAATAACATAAAATAAAGAAAACTAAATTGTATTCAAATAAATTGTTCAAAGTGTCCACCAGCAAAGATACAGGCATTCAGTCTTCTAGTCATTGAATCTCGTACCCACTTAAAAATTATTGGTGTGTTTCTTATTGTTTTACAGGCCTCTACTATTCGGATTCTTATATCTTTCTCGTTCGCTACTGGAGTTTTATAAACTAGTGATTTCAAATGTCCCCAAAAATAAAAATCTAGCGGGTTTAGATCTGAGGACCTTGGTGCCCACGCCTGGTTAGGTTCTTCTACAGCCCTACCGATCCATCGATTTGGATAGACAGTGTTAAGGAATTCCCTGGCTACAACGCTGAAATGGGCCGGAGCCCCATCGTGCATGAACCACATGCGGATACAAATTTCTAATGGTACATTCTGAAATAGTCCCGGCAATTCATTTTCTAAAAAGTCTCTGTTAGTTGCGCCATTCAGTCGAAATGGAAGAAAGAAAGGACCTATCAAGTAATTATCAATTATTGGCGCCCATACATTTACAGAAAATTGATACTGATAATGTCTTTCACTAACTGCGTGCGGATTTTCCAGAGCCCAAACATGGTTGTTATGAAAGTTTGTGATAGCATTTCGGGAGAAGTTTGTCTAGTCCGTGAAGAGTACTCATCTTAAAAATTGAGGATTTTCAGCCAATTTTCTCAAAAACAACTAACACATAGTAATGCGTTGGGGAAAGTCTCGTGGCAAAAGAGCTTGTACCCTTTGAATATGATATGGATAAAATTGTTGATCGTGAATAATTCTCCAAACTGTGGACTGAGTAGAATTGAGAGCTTCAGCAATTATTCTTGTACGTGTTTCTGGATTCTCCTCGAGAGCGTTCAAAACAGCTTCTTCCAATTCTGGGGTTCGGACTGCTCGTGGTCTTCCAATAATATCAGCTGCCCTCTTAAACCTGCCTTTTTCTGCCAAACGACGGTGGAGACTGGTAAATGTTGGAGCTGAAGGCAGTACTCGATTAGAAAATCGCTCCTGGTAAATACGTCATGCTTCGCGCGCATTGCCATCAGAAAGGCCATAAACGAAATGCATATCGGCTAACTGAGCATTATTGTTTAAATAATCAATTTTTTCAAAATTAGTGCTTTAAAACTCACAGAAACTTCAACAAAACAACAAAACGTTTAACTGTCACATACATAATATGTAATTACCAAAACTACTTACTCAAACGTCAAATTCATTTCCTAAGCATTCTTGTGAAAAATGCAAAATAATGGTTATAACTTCAACACGCATCGATTATCAAATAATCGACTTGAAATTTTCAAGTTCAAATATCTAGAAAACGGTTGCTTATACCAGCTTTTTTACGTAGATATGATAGAGAAATTGATTTTTTCACTGAAAAATGTGCTAGAAGTACGCTTGAAAAAGTTATGAATCTTCAAAAAATAAAAAAATGTGTACGAGTAAGAGCAATAATAACATCAGGTTCGAATTCGACACCTCAAAAAACCTTCAGTACCAATTTCGTTCAATTAAGGTCAGTATTTCGAAAGTTATTTATAAAAAACTAAAATAAAAATAAAACTTCAACATCTTGTATCTTGGAAATGAAGCGTTCACGGACATATATTTATTAGAACAATTCATATTAGAATATTGTGAGGAATCACCTCCTGAAGTTTGTCAAAGTACTTTTGAATCACCCTGTATACAAAGAGAGGTTTCCACAAGTGCATACCCAGAGTAGCACAATACTTTAGAACAGGAAGGATATATGTACATGTTTCCTTGATAGAAATATCCAAAGGGACCAAGTGAACAAAATTCAGTAGGTTTTTTCCCATCATTACTAATACTTCTACTCAAATTATGTGCAAAAAGTCATTATTTTATTTTTTAACGCGCTTTTATTAAACCGATGGCAATACTAATTTACATTACAAAGATTTGTTGAGTGAGCTGGTCTCAGTACTTCCAGCAAAAGTTAGTAAAAACTTCAATCACATGTGGATGAATCAATCGTAGAGTTTTTTTCCCGAAGTTGGAAAGTTTTAAAAGACGGTTTTGTAGAAAACAAAAAGTTCAAAATAAAATTTTGTTTAAAAAACTAAAATAAATTATTAAAAAGTTGAAAATAATGATACTAAAGTATTTGACCAGAAAATTAATTTAGGGTGCTTTCTACTTACTTTTCATAGAGACTAACTTTACGAATAGCAAGCGATAAAAAATTCAGGACAACTGATATCATGCATCCCACGCTTTTTTACATTGAAGTAAATTTTTTGGTTAATGACTTAATCCTGTAATTTTTAATTTTTTAGTCCATTTTGGTACAAAAGCTTGTTTTTTAATATTTTTCAAACAATTATATCATGAATAATAATGTTTGGCACAATAATTATAATTTTTTTTCGCCATTCAGATTGCACCATGGACAGTTAGAAATCTACTGAATTGGATCAGCAACCACTATGATAAATCTCCAATCCTCGTTACTGAAAACGGGCTGTGCGACTTGGGAACAAGAGAAGATGATCACAGAGTCAAATATCACAGAGTGAGTACATTTGGGAAGCTTCACTGTAAAACTTCTAATGCAATACGTTTCGAAGGATAATCAATGCAAGGAGAATCAAAGATTCATATTGGTTCAATCGACACATTTAGGACCAACCTTGCAAATCGTAACAACGCAATATTCAGTTCCATACTTCTAGGGAACCTTTTAATTTTTAGATGTGTGTCCAAAATAGTGACCTATACAGGACCCTGCAAATGTGGACTGCATGCTTATCGAGTTTTTTTCTCTGAATTCTGCTGCAAAATGTGGTGATTTTGTAGTTGTGAGTTGAAAGTACAGTATTTATACCAGCGAGTACAAAACTTTTTCAAAATATTTGCTCCCTACCAGTAAGGTTGATATGTTTGGATAATAGGCATGTCATCTACCTAAAGAAATATCAAAAAATTGCAGAAGTAACCCCTTCACCACACCTACTCACTTCACACCTATATGCGCATATAAAAATATGTTTGATATTGTATGGGAAACTCATATAATGAACTGAATAATGATAATAATGAATATGCTTTATTAAGAGTAAATCTTATTGACAAAGTAAATATTAATTTTATGTATGTAGATGTATAAAAAACATAAAAAACATCAAGGGCATGTGGTACGTGTGAATACAATAAATAAAAACTTTTTAACAATAAATTAAACCGACGAAATACGGAACTGAAAAGTAAAAAATAAAATAAATCTTCGTTGTCTCAATAACTAAGCTCCTAAACTAATGTAAGTAACTAATTTTGAGTCGGCGCCAAACAAACAAGCAAATGAATTAGGTAAGGCGTAAAATTATGGCATCGAGTTGCGCGGTTACATTCTGATATTTTTTTTTAAGTAATTTAATGATCTTCGTTGATAGTTCGTTTGGCGCTGGCTCAAAATTAGTTACTTACATTAATTTAGGAGCTTAGTTATTGACACTACGAAGGTTTATTTTATTTTTTACTTTTCAGTTCCGTATTTCGTCGGTTTTTATTTTTCAATTTTTTGTGCTGAAATCTACTAATTACTATCTACTTTTTATTACTTCCAAAATACTTACCCATCTTACTTCAACTATTACCATTTAAATAATATGATTATCTACTTCTACTATTCGTAAATTATTTTTGTGGTTCTGGTTAGTTTACTTCATTACTTTGTATATAATTCCATCCTCTCATAGAATATAATGATTGTGACGGATGTAGGAGAACAAAAATAATGACAATAGCGATCTGTCATTGTCAACTACATATGTGTGCCAATGTTCACAAGTGAAAAATCAATTATCCCCTATTTTTCTACCGGTGAGGGTGGATAATTCCATTCGAAATATGATCAACTATGGGGTATACCCTATATAATAAAATAGATTCATCCAAATCGAAGGATCCAGTACAATGTTATGCCTGATAGAATCGGTTAACGGACCAGAATTCAGAGGGTGAGTGATCAATATCCTTCATTTTGCTACCTTTAGGGGTGGATTTCATCTTTTAAATTCAAATGGGACCAACTTCGAAATACACCATATCCACTTAAAAAAGAATTATCGGAATCGAATTTCTCAATAAAAAGTTATGCGTGGTCATACAAAAAAAATATACGCGTCGACTAGAAAACTTCCTCCTTTTTGGTTTCGTCGGTTAAAAACAGTCCAATTCAGAACCCATCTCAAAATGTAAAAATATAATAATAAAATATCAAGAATTGGAAGAACAACTCTCGCAAACTATAATAGGGTCTTTCACCAAAAAGGTCTCTGGTGGCCTTTCTGAAATGAGTGGGCTCATTAATATTCCTGACATAATTTGGTAGGTGATTGTACATCTTGAGGCCCTTGTAAACAATTCAATCTTTAACGAGAGTAAATGTTGGTATAGGGAGTTTGAGATCAGCGGTCTGACGGGTGGAATAATTAGAAGTTGCTGGTGAATATTTTGATTTGTGTTTATTTATCAAGCAAATCGTTTCCATTATAAAAATGGCATGTACTGTAAGGATTTTATTTTCAACGAATAGGGGCCTGCAGGACTCGCGTCGTTTGACGTTGAAAATATATCTGATTGCTCTTTTTAACCGACGAAACCAAAAAGGGGGAGGTTATCTAGTCGATGCGTATATTTATTTATTTTTTTATAAATTTTTTTATGCATGGTCACACATAACTTTTTACTAAGACGTCCGATTCCGATAATTCTTGTCTCAGTGGATAGGGTGTACTTCGAAGTTGGTAGCAAAATGAAGGATATTGATCACTCACCCTCTGAATTCTGGTCCGTTAACCGATTCTCTCAGGCATTACTTTGTACTGGGATCTTCGATTTGGATGATTCTTTTTTTATCAGATAGAATATACCTCATAGTTGATCATATTCCAATTTGAAATGAAATGATCCACCCTATGGGTAGAAAAATAGAGGATGATTGATTTTTCACTTGTGAACAGTGGCACACATATGTAGTTGACATTGACAGATCCTTCTACATCCGTCACAATAATAATTACATTCTATGAAAGGATGGAATTATATACAAAGTGATGAAATCAACTAACCAGAACTTTCAAAAATAATTTATATTATATAACAATAAATAGTTAAAGTAGATAATCATATTATTTAACAGTCAATAGTTGAAGTAAGCTATGTAAGTAAGTATTTTGGAAGTGATCAAAAATTAAGTAGGTAGTAATTAGTAGATTTCAGCCAACAGACCACGCATATCTTTCCATAAAGTAGTCCGATTTCGATGGTTTTTTTTCAATGGATAGGGTGTACTTCAAAGTTGGTCCCATCTCAAATTGAAAAAAAATGCCACCCCTAATCATAGCAAAATGGAGGATATCGATCGTTCACCCTCTGAATTTTGGCCCATTAACGATCGTTCACCCTCTGAATTGTGGTCCATTAACCGTTTCTATCAGGCATAACTTTGTACTGGGTTATCCGATTTGGATGATTCTTTTTTAGCCACATAAAATTGAAAAATAATAACTTTTTAACAAAAAATTTAACCGACGAAATACGGAACTGAAAAGTAAAAAATAAAATAAACCTTCTTAGTCTCAATAACTAAGCTCCTAAACTAATGTAAGTAACTAATTTTGAGTCGGCGCCAAACAAACAAGCAAAAGATTTGGGTAAGGCGTAAAATGATGGCATCGAGTTGCGCGGTGACATTCTGATAATTTTTTTGAAGTAATTTAATGATCTTCGTTGATTGTCCGCTTGGCGCCGACTCAAAATTAGTTACTTACATTAGTTTTGGAGCTTAGTTATTGAGACTATGGTGTATTACTGCTGCCAAGGAGGTCAGGGCAGTGTAGGGGAAATTTTCAAAAATTCTCATTGAGATTTCGTCAATTCCGGAAGCTTTTTTATTTTTTATAGAGCGGATCACCTCCTTCAATTCACTGATATCTGTCGGATGCAAGACAAATTTCTCGTTTATGACATGTTTCTCGAGATTTATTAGTGGATCGTACAAAGTTGTGGTGTAGGATGTTAGCTTTTCAGCTATTCAACAGTAATATATATTCAGTACATCTGCAGGAATTGGGGGATAAACTTGATTTCTGTGCTGCTTTCCTCTGAAGTCGTTTATCATGGACAACGTTTCTTTTGATTTTTTATTCGAGTGAGCAATTTTCCCATGATAAAAATTACTTTTTGCAATATTGATCAGCTTCCTATAAATTATCCTATATCATCTGACATATTCATGAAAAGATTCATTATTAGTGAATTTCTTTATGTAGGTCAGTGAGAGTAAATTTTTAGAAGAGATTTTTATGCCTTCAGAAAGCCATTTTTTTCCTTTTTATTTCTAATCTTCTGGTAGGGAAAAGATTCATTGAAAATAGTGATGAGATAATTGTAGAATTTACGAAAAGTGTTATTGTTATCTGGGGTAAATTCCCAATTTGTTTGGAGGCAGTTTTGGTGGAACCTATCATAGTTTGCAGTACTACAATATTCCATATTTGAAACGATTATGCCTATTAGTATGTTCGATGCTGACAGAGAATCGGATATCCTCGTGATCAGAGAGTCCCGGTGAAGCTACAGAACATGAAATATATTTGAAATGTAGATCCATAAAGTTGCTCAACCCTGATAAGTTGTCCTCAATTTTTCCCAAATTATATTGGGTTATTTTTTGACTTTCAACTTCTCCAGAGCGTTTATGAAGCAATAGAAAGTAACCATGCACTTTATATCTCAAAAAATTGTTCACCAAAAATATGTTTAAATCCCGTGTAACTACGCTACTAGGTAAGGGAATTTAGGAAAACTAGTTCGATGTTCATTATTCATTCATTTCTTATTTGTTCGCAAAATTGTTTTCCCATCCAAATATTTCATTCAACTTTTTTGTTTTGAAATAACAGAAAGAATCGAGTTTTTCGGTCTCATAAATCAACCCGTTATTATTCTCGGATGACATTACCACTATTGAAAACTAAACTACAACTAAAAATACATTCATGTAATGGAGTATTTTATATTCGTATAAAACTCTTCAATAATTGCCGACTACTGTGGAAAGGTATGGAAAAATAGGATTCAAAATCAATCTACGAGAAATACTTGCAAACGCAACAACAATGAATTCATTTACCTTCTGATTTCAGTGCTCATTTGTTTCATTTTTGTTGTTCTGATTCTACACATGAATGTGTTTTGGGAAATAAATTATTATAGTTGTTATATGTATCAATATTCAAACTCATTTCCCTGCAATTGCCCATGGGAGTAAAATCAATGAATTTTCCGAAAGGGCAGATTAGTTAAACTCAAACCCAAAATTAAAACTTTTTAACAAAAAATTAAACCGACGAAAAAATTAACTGAAAACCAAGAAATAAAATAAACATTCTTAGTCTCAATGATAATTGAGCTCCTAAACTAATGTGAGTAACAAATTTTGAGTTTTGATTACTTCTTCAAAGTAATATAATGTTCTTCGTTAATTGTTTATATGGCGTCGACTCAAAATCACTTACATTAGTTTAGGAGCTCAATTACCATTAAGACAAAGGAGGTTAATTTTATTTTTTGCTTTTCAGTTGATTTTTTCATCGCTATAATTTTTTGTTAAAAAGCTTTTCTTTTTCACTTTTTTGTGGCTAAAATCAACTAATAACTATCTACTCAATTGATTCCAGGTATCCATTATGTTGTAGTGTCATCAGAACTACCTAAATGTGTGCCAAGTTCCAACAGAATCGGTTCACAGATGAAAAATTAATAATCCCCTATTTTTCCACCCTTGAGGAGGATAATTCCTTTTCAAATTCGAAAATGACCGACTCTGAAGTATACCCTGTCCATTAAAAAAAGAATCATCCAAATCGGATAACCCAGTACAAAGTAATGAGTTGTAGAATCGGTTAACGGGTAAAAATTCAGTGGATGAACGATAAATATGGGACCAACTTCGAAGTATACCCCATCCAATAAAAAAAAATCATCGGAATCGAACAACTCTGTGAAAATTTATGCGTGATCATACATAAAAAAATAAAAATATACGCTCCTCCTTTTTGATTTCATCGGTTAAACATGCAGAATAATAAACTGCCACCTCTCCAAAAAACATGTAGACAGTGTTTTCAAACTCATTCACATTTATAAAAAGGTTATATAAAAATACACATAAAATAAGAGTAATCAATTTCATTTCTGAAACGAAAAGGAAACTAATTTGAGGAATTCAAATTAAAAGCTACACTCTCTACTTGCATTTCACCTTGGGAAAAATTATGTAAATGATATTTCAGATAATTCACGGATGAACAAACATATTTTCAGGACTACTTGAGCTATATAAGGGACACAATGGTAGAAGATGGTGTGAATGTCATTGGATACATTGCATGGAGTGTGATGGATAATTTTGAATGGGCCCAAGGATATACGTAAGTTCTCCAAGAGGAATATACTATTATAAGCATTATATCTTCTTTTGATTCTCAGTCAGAAATTCGGACTTTATGAGGTTGACTTCAACAGCCCCAATAGAACGAGGACACCAAAACTATCGGCCGGCTTCTACAAGAATGTTTGTCATACCAGATGTATAGTAGATGAATGTGTAGACTAACAATGTTCAAGTAAATATATTTATACATTTATTCAAATCTATTTGAATTTCCTTTATCCTTATTATGATCTACATGGAATTTGCAGAGCGGGAGAGAAAAAAAAGAAATACTCAATGAAATTGAAAATAAATATCAATGATAGTCAACGAGTTTCTTTCTTTGAATATATTACCATGAAGTTCATGAGATCTGATATAGAATAATCTAAGACTGAAAGAAAAACTATTTTTCGTCATTCAAGGTAGTCACTAAATCGCAGGTCATTCCACATTTGAATTTCTGAACATTCTGTTCATACTTCATGATAGGTAGAGTTGTGTACATTAAATGGTAGGTGATGCATATGTGTATCCTTACAGTTTATTGAAACCTTCAGATCTGACAGTGTATTGATTCGGAATTGGTCGGATATGATATCATCATTTACCTGGAATTTCTTTACATATTTGTCCATAATCGACAATACTCAAAAGTTCAGAACAGTGTATAATGTCGTATTCGCATATTCTCAACTGAGAGGTAGAATATTGAATTGTTATAATTAATGTTTTCATATAGAAGGACATGGTTCTGTAGGAATGATCATATACGTTGATATACCCAATATGCTCTTGACTTAATGCAATTTTTTCCAAAAGATATAATGCATAACCATGTCTCATGAAATTGAGTTTATCGTACAATCTTGATTCTCTGTGTTTGGAGTGAATATCAAAACTATTCCATAACACCATCATGACGAGAATGGATTGAATATGTAAAGAAAAACTCTAGTTTTCTCCAAAAATATAATAAAACAACAAACATAATTTTTTTAAATATTATTTTCATAAAAAAATCATTAATAAACCAAAATGAGCGACTTCTGCTAATAGTAATTCATGTAAAAAGTACGCGGAATGAGGCTTTAGCGGACGAATCGAAATGTTTATAGGACGATGATGTCAACTAAAGCCATTTGCGTATGTGTTGCATACAACAGAACGGAAACGCCACACATATTTTCTCACTGTGCTGAATATTATTTATCCGTTGATTAAACAATGCTAGTCAAGCTGCCCTGGTCCGAGGTTACATGAAGAGCATATTGAGAAGAAAAATTGTCATGTTAGATATATGATTCAACGACGAATGTTTGAGAAAAAATCTCACCCCCATTTCACTTTCTACGAGAATTGTTTCCCGCTCATCCTCAACTGCCCTTCGTATAGCACGAATTTCATGGATCAAAGAAGAAATCAAGAAACATTAACTCTCAAACAAATTTTTTTCAAATTGTCGTCTTCACTTCATACTGTAAAATGTGATTATTTTGATTCAAAGTGCAGAGAAATGGTTGCTCTCAGAAGTAAAAAAAAATCAACATTCTTAAAAATTCACAATTTAGGTTCTCAACATCCTTTAAGTCGCTCCCAGAACATTTCACACAAATATTCAGATTTTAAATTTCATAACAGAGTTCGTAATCTGTCCACATCTACCTTCAATTCGGATGAATAACTTCTTCTTAATCAAGGCTTCAAATTCAACATTCCAGTTCATTTAACGACCTCACAACTTGAAACATTAGCTGTCGAAGCTGAGTGTGCTATAGAATCAGTTGATCCAAATTTAAAAGATGCCTTACGGGCAGAAATTTCAGTTTGTCTAAATCCTTATTCTGACTCTTGCAACTCAACTACTAACTCTTCTGACAAGAACACTTCTAAATCTTATAAAACTCAAAAAATTAAAACGTAAAATAGCAGAAAATGATCTGGTGGCCGACAAAGATAATTGTGTTGTGATCTTGAACAAAGCCGAATACATTTCGGAAGTAGAATTGTTTCTTTCCAATGATGTTTTTTCTAATATTAGATTCAACCCCACTTCTAAATTTCAATTAATTACATGACACTATAACCTTTTTAGATTACCACAAATTTTTTCTCTCTCCTATGAACCCCTCTACCCCAAGATTATACGGATTACCCAAAATCCACAAATTAAATATTTTCATCAGGCCTGTAGTTTCATACACAAACTCTCCTGTCTCCAAATTAGCTACTTGGTTGAATT
This sequence comes from Gonioctena quinquepunctata, assembly GCA_018342105.1. Taxonomy (NCBI): domain Eukaryota; kingdom Metazoa; phylum Arthropoda; class Insecta; order Coleoptera; family Chrysomelidae; genus Gonioctena; species Gonioctena quinquepunctata. The sequence continues at coordinate 168,251 of JAFIRS010002540.1, forward strand.
CCATACTTCCATTACTAATGGATTTTTCCAGTTCTTTTTCAGTTAAAAATTCTCTAGAGCTTACGAACAAAATTTCCTTCCTTAATATTCCTCCCAATTGCATCTTAGTTTCCTTCGATGTCTCAAATTTTTTCAACCCTGAAGATTGTCTCATGTTAGTTGGACAATTACTTTTTTCCAATTCTGATTTTAAGAACATCCTGTTCATATTTTCAACCAATCAATCTAATTTACCACTCATCATATATTGAACCTATGCTCTCTAGTGGATCTAGTTCTAAAACAAAACTTCTTTCAGTTTAATAATTCCTTTTATTTTCAAAAATCAGGTTTAGCCATGGGCTCTAATCTTAGTTCTCTTTCAGCTGAAGTATTCATGTCAAACTTTGAATCTACTATTTCAAAACACCCTAGTTTCTCAAAAATTGTATTCTGGCATCGATATGTTGATAACATTCTAGCACTTTTAACATCAACATTATTTTTTATTTTTCCTATTTCCTTCAACCCAAGAATACAGTTCACTATGGAAATTGAATCTAATAATAAATTACCTTTTCTTGACCTGATAATTCACAAATCAGACACCCTTGAGTTCTCCATATATAGAAAACCTACCAGCACCGACAATATCATACTCCACTCAACTCCACTCCAACCATCCATATAATAAGAAATTTTCATCTTTTCATTCATTGTTTCACGGTCTCTTTACTATACCTCTCAATGATTCCAATTTCTCAACAGAACTTAACATCATCAAACAAATTGCTTATAATAATGGTTTTCCAATACACACAATCAATAGATTATATTACAGATATGTCAACAAATTTTCAAACTTCAAACTAACACAAACAAATTTGCCAAATAAACATATTTCTTTGACTTGACTTAAGAATATTTTGATAAATAAACTCAATGCCAATATTGATTTAAAGAATTTTTCTATCTTTCAAACCCAAAAAAAAATTTTTTTGGTTAATTCTAAAGATAAAATTCTAATGTTGGATAAATCAGGTGTTTATACATTAAATTGTTCTAACCCTAATTGCAAAACATGTTATATTGGTCAAACAGGCCGCAAGATCAGAAGACGACTAGCTGAACACGTTCGACCAATAGATTCTAACTATGAAAAAGAACTTATCAACTGCAATTCTTATTTTTCCAAACACATCATAAACGAGAAGCACAATTTTGATCCCAACTCTGACCTAGAAATTTTACACATTTGTGATCAAGGTAAAAAACTCAATCTCCTAGAAACCCTCGGAATTAATAAGGCAATTAAAAATTCCAATTCACAGTGTATGGATGAACGAATTTCGATAGTCTAAAACTTTTTATTTCCCATCTTCAGATCAAATATCATCGCACATCTCTACACTTTACCTAGACACATCTTTCTCTCGTTCCATGCCACAGTCACGGCTATTTCTCTGTTATTTTGAAGCTTGACGTTCCATATGCCAAACGTTATTGTCATACGTCAACCAATAACCTATTTTACTTTACCCACGCCTCCATATGTCTCCGATGTTAATATGATTATAAGAAACCTTGGCTGATATATATAAATGTTGTTTGTTAGGACTAACCACGGTCCCTAACATTAGTGGACCCGCACTAGATGCGGACACAACAATGTTACGTTATTGAAGTCATAACTTTTCCACTACATAATGGTAGATTATTTTTAATAAATTTTTGCCCCTTGTAATTGTAACATCCCACTTCCCTCTAGATCTGCTTGTAACCCATTCCATTTTGCTGAAGATGAAGGATTAATCCTTCGAAACATGTCCAGCTTCTTATGTGAGTCTTCAAAATTATTTTGGTGGAGTTAAACTGTATGATTTCTCACCTACCTATTATTGAAGACCACGTCTATAGACATTATGAGAGGTACATTTGCAGAAGAAAAAAATACGTTCGTCGACTTTTTCCAAGTGTATTATTCTCATTTTGAAGTAAAAAAAAGAGAGCATCTGGAAAAACCTTGGAGAAAAACAATATACCCAATTTCCATTGGTTTAGGTGCAAATTCCTACAAAGATCGGACTTACACATGTACGCATACATTTTTTTTTATTTTCGTAATAACTCTTTCATAATCGCTGGTGAGTCAAAATAACTCTTTTTTATTACTTACATTTTCATTTACCATCTATACGATAGTGTAAGGACTGTGCAAAAATGTAGCAAGCGATTGTCTATCCATGATACGTTTGTCAAATACTCAATGTTTATTGTAATAAAATAAGTATTCCAAAATGATATTTCGAAAAAAAACTGTGCTGTCACTACAGAATTTCAAATAATCTACAGTTTCTTGCGCCTCCTGAAACGTTTTTAGTATGTTGATTATAAGTTTTCTGAATAAACAAATCCCTGTCCGTCAAAGTGTTGCCATGACGACTATAGTACAAGTCCGCTAAAGTGGCATAATGCGGACTCTTCAGTATCCAAAGTACGCATTTTGTGGAGCGTGTACAAAAAACTTACTTTGCTTTCATACGCAGATACCAGCCATGTACGGACCTTGGATTCCCTTTACAAGGTTCAATGTTGCCGTCAGTACAACATAAGACGAAGGCATATGACAACTTATGTGACATATCATAGGAAGCTGATTTCATAGAATATGAAAAATGTCTTATTATCTTACCTATAACAATATTATCTTACCTATAACAATATGTGTATGTTGAATCGAATATCCGTCAGAAAACAACTACTCTCCTGGCTAATGCCTCGACGGACATTGCATTACATCCGATGGATAATCGTCCTCGAAAGTTACTTTGCAAGGATTTGTTGCGAAATGGATAAAGAATAACTAGCTCGTTCATGGATATGAAATCAGTTTTATCTCATGCAGATTCCTATCTTGATATTCAATATGTCATTTCTTATTTAATATTTTATGAGATTTTCGAATTTTTGTTTTTTATTATTGCTTTATTTAACGTCGGTCTATTTCTGCGACCAGGCCGAATCACCGACGCCGGTTTGCACACTCTCCCCAACCGGAAATTTTGTCAGATCCTGTTGTTTCAGAAGTAGGATTCTTCAACGAGCTCATTATCTATGAACCTGGGACCACCATCTCAACTTCCACTTCGAAGGACCGCATATCTATCGTCATATCTCCTGCTCATTGACATGACGCCTGCAGCTGCGACTATGCTATTACGCTGCATTTGTTCAGGAGATTTTTAACGCGCACCTTCCTTGGCAGATGTCACCCAACCAAGTACTAACTGCGCCAGTGTTGTTTGGCTTCAGATATAAAACTTTGAAATTCAGATAATTTTATTTGCTATTAGTATGGCATTATCTATAGTTCTAAATTTGCATATGTATTTTGCATTATCTGGTATTTGCTCTTGTCTGAGAGACGGCAGGGTTACGGGACAGGAAATGGGCTTTATGAATTGACAGTGGGAAAAGATTTCCACCTAGTTCCAAACGTCTCGTACGTCCCCTGAGAGGGCAGTAGGAAGGCGCCACGCGGATGTAGGCGATGTTTCCTATGTAATTTGAAAATGTTTTGAAATAAAAAAAAAGTTGTTCCTACTTCCTGCGCTGTGCGCTTAAGTAGGTATTAGTTTGATTTTTTAGGGGTGAGAAATTGAGTGTTATTTAGGATTTTGGTTTTTGAGTTTAGTTTACTTTACTTCCCGGATACAATGGGGGGCAAAAACCGGGTCGAGAAAAATTGTTTGTTGGCCTGCGGCCGCTATGCAACGTGGTATCTATTTTTGATGTTCAACTCGGATTTGTCGGGTTGGTGACACTATGCTTGGGAACACCTAGGGTAATAAACAATATATATTTCTATGTATCTTTCATATCATTCAACCTGGGCCTATTTCATTAAACAGATGATTATGATGTGGCCTAATGCCGGTAATATCTCTCGTCAACGGGCTTTTAGGGATAAAATATTTATAAAATTTATAAGCCTTATGTATTCTTTTATTGATGGTACACACGCCAGCTCGGGCAGATCATCCAGCTGAATGTATCTATTTCTATTAGGGACTATACGGAGCACCTTATTCTGCATCCTGTCCAATTGCATCAGTGTTGTTTTGGGCAGGCTGCAGAACATCGAGCAAGCGTAATACATTGTAGGCCTCATAATTGTTTTGTATATTCTTCGTTTGTTTTCTTTGGACATTTTTAAATTTCTTGCTATTAAAGGATTATTTCTTTTTACTGCAGCCGATATTCTCTGGATGGCCAGAATGACATGTTTATACAATGTTAAACGCTTGTCTAGCTGCATTCCCCGGTATCTTCCAGGGTTCGTCTCTTCTGTTGTATTGTTCTTTATTTTGATGTTTGTAAAAAAATTATTATTGGTGTGCTTGCCCTGAAGTTTGTGACTTCCGTTTTGCTCGGATTTATTTTGGTTTTATTTTTCTCCATATACGGAACGACTCTCCTGTCGAAATGAATATGCGAGTGAAGGTGCTACTTGCAAACGAATGAGCATATATGGCGGTGTCATCCGCATATATGGCTGTATTAGATCCGCTCTAACATTGGGCAGTCATGCGAATATAGGGAAAATAAATGTGGTGAGTGACCTGTGAGATACCCGCTTTGGCTGTATACTCTGCGGAGCTGGTGTTGTCTTTTCTTACCCTAAAAGTATGTTGCTGGAGATAGGAATCGAGGAGTTTCACCATATATAAAGGCATGCCTGCCCTTTTCATTTTCCTGATTAATTCTCCTATCCAGACCTTGTCGAAAGCTTTTTCGACGTCAAGCAGGACCATGGCTTCAGATATCGATAAGACTTTCGTCAACCTGATCCAATTAATTGCGAAAATCCGGATTGGCCAAATTCACTTGACCTAGTTGGCAACGTGGCATGTCCATAAAACGCCAAGATCAATGCAACCACCAATATTTGATTTTTGACAGTTCATGTGAAAAAATTTAATGAAACATAATCGGAGTTTTTTCATGTCTTTATTGATCATTAAGTGATTTTAATATCACTTAAACGTTAAATGAGTGTACAGTTAATAGTTTAGTGCAAAAAAAGCTATTCTTTATATCAGTTTGCAGTTTCTAAAAGTGATATTCCATAACCTCTATTTATGGACCTTCTGGGGCCCATATCTCCTAAAATTATCTTTTCCGCGCTAAATTTTCGATTGCTATACTGTTTTTATCGTCTTCCTAAGCTCCTGTGAAAATTTCGTGAATATACTGGGTGATCTCATATTCTTAACCTTTACCCAACAGAGAGCTATGGTGATGAACTGCGATGGAAATACTCATGAAAAAGTTCTAACACATTGCGGCAGTTGAATTAGCATGGAGAGGAGGTGAAGCGGCTACATGTAAAGTCCAATATTTTCGTGAGAAACTCAATAATGCAGGTGTATATTTATAACCTCCACGAAGACAGCCCAAGGCGGATCTCAGCGTTGTGCAGATGATAAATGGTTGACAAAAAATAATGGCAATGAAGAATTATGTCCAGTAAGATTATTTAAGAAACTGCAATCAAAGCGTACTGACAACATTAAAACAGACAGGTTATTTCTATCAGTGAATCAATTCTGAAATATGAATGAGAATAGTTCGTGGTATGAAAAATTGCCCGATGGGTTGCAACGAGATCGCCAAATGGACAAAGAAATCCGCAGAAGCGATCGAATTAGAAACCGTCAAATTACGAATCACAAATCATTCAAACAGAGTTACAACAGTGAGCCAACTGGCCAAAGCGGGACTGAAGGAGCAAGAAATAATAAAAATCACGAGGCATGGTAGCACCAAGTTTCTAAAGCCATATTTGCAATTAGACAGTACCACCATCGGAATATAATGGACAAACTTCGAAATGAAGAGAACCCAGCGACTTCATCAAATTCACAAATTATTACATCGACTGAAAAACAAAAGATAACATATAATAATTATTCAGTTGTCAATAATTATTATTATTGCAAATAAATTTATAATTCATTTGTTCAAAATAAAATATTTATAATAAGAGTGATAACAAGTATGTTTTTTGGTAAATACATTTGTACTTTCCTAACTTTTTTGATTCGTGAAATTATCTCAATAAATACAATTCCTGCGGACTCATGGTGTTACCAAGCAATTTGATCTCGTTGATATCTGACAGAAATACTATCGATAGTATTGGGAGCACTCATGGTATTACCCCCAAAAAGTCTGATAGTCGTTGAATAGGACCGTGACACGCGTAGAGAAACCCAAGAAAGTGAATCTGTGAAAGAGAAGTTGGCATCGGAGAATCCATTTGTCACAGAAATGGCCCAAGAAAGTAGTTCAACACATTGCATCTGCGAAAATCTACGAAGACACCCGTATTATAATTCGCAACAAAGTCAAGGTCTCCAAATAATCCATCATATCAGATAAAGAACACAATAGAGAACAATACTCTTCAAATGATAAATATGATATGAATGGATTCCACAGTTCAAAATCTAGTATTTAACAAAATGACCCTTCTTGTGGCGGTATTTGCGGTGGTGCTGATAAGTCAGAGGTGAGTACATGAACTGTCTATTTAACCTATTCTTCTTATGCTGAAAAGACTACCATTTCCTAGAGAGTTTGAACTTTCCTAGATTATTTAACCCTAGAACAAATTGATAGATGAGACAAGAGAAGATTTTATTGACTTGAAAAATCAACGCCTCGTCCCTTGACAGTGAAAAGATTGGTCACTGTGTCAGTAAACGATATTTTTTTGCAAAACTATTGATTTTTCAATGTTTTGTTACATGTTATTTGAATTCATACATACACCTTGAATGAGAACCTATAAGGTAGGTGTGTCAGAAGTTTGATTCATTTATTGTTTAAAATCATATAAGTTATTATTTATCTTATTACTTTCCTCATATCCATACCTTGATTGAAAATGCAAACAGAAGGATTTTGGCAGTCCCCGGACCATCTTTAGACTGGCCGAAATCTGGATAATCAACTCTTTTCAGAACTGTAACTCTTTGCTCAATAAGTTCAGATTTTCCTCTCATTATTTGCTCTCATCCATAAGAAATGAAACTTGAGCTTTCCAACAAAAGATCATGAATTTTATTAAGATCTGTTTGATGAAATATTCTGTGGCTTTTAGGCTCATGAATTGACTAATAAGTACAAAAGGAAGGATATTCATTCTTATAAAATAAACGTAATATAAAACTGACTATCACTTGCGAGAAAAACAGATAACTGGGAAAATTCAGGTTGGCAAGACTTGTCTCTACAAAACTGAAACGAATTGCTTTCGAGAGATGTTACTGTTGGGAGATCTAAAACGAAACAGAAATACCGGGTTATTCACGTTATTCGACACAAAGCATTATGGCTTAAACATTATATTAAAAAAAAAACCAGGGAGGGACAGGGACCTATTAGCGCTACATTTTAAACATATTTTCATGTTGTACAGGGTGTGCCAAAAACACGGAACGTATCAAAGTTTTTATTTTTCAAATGGAATACCCAGTACATTATTTCATTTTCTGATTTCATCGAGGTTTAATTCACCTAAACCTTATGGTTTTTGAAATATCTCTTATTTTGTGAAAATGTAGTGTCAGTTTTAATGCTCAAATTCTCAACTGGAGTTTTCAAACCTTTCAAATCGGCCGGAAAGGGTGGAATATTTCCCGCCTTACTATAAACTGGCCTTGAGAGAATGGAGCCCTTCTTGAAAAGGCTATTCAAGGCCACTTTCAATTTACCGAAAGCCTGGAGGGAGGCTGCAGTGTTCATACCAAAGACTGGAGGACGTCCAGCAGATAAATCAAAGTCTTATCGCCCCATCAGTTTCGCCTTTTTTCTCCTGAAAACAATGGCGGAAATTATAGACTGTTATATAAGAAGTGAAATCCCCTTTCACAGACCGTTTCACAAAAAACAGTTCGCCTATCAAGCAGGTTAGTCAACTATTAATGCTCTACAATGCTCAGTTGAAAGCATTGAAAAACATACTTGTCTAAAGAAAGGGCTCTATGTGTATTCATAGATATAGAGGGTGCTTTCGATAACACCTCACATGACTCCATCATCAGACCATCAGAAGAAAGCAATTTAAAAGCAGAATCACTGTAACTGCGCTCGGAGAACAAACGTTCAGAATGACAGCGGAAAAAGGTTGCCTCCAAGGCCTTTGCTGTAGTCGTTGACCGTGGACACTCTGATAGTGGAGCTACATGACTCTGGAATTACGACTCAAGGTTACGCTGATTCTTAGGGTAGCAAATACCTATATTATGAGAGTATGATTTTGAATATGTATTAAATAGCTAATAAATTGTATAATTATATAATTATTTGTTTGTGATTTGTTTTTTTTCTGAAAGTGAAATTTGTATAGACAAAATCATATTTCCTTTGGAAAATGTAAAGTGTATCGTTTCAGCTGTAAAAGTTTCAGTGAAATAATCATTTGAAAAAAAAATAATATCAGGGAAGTCATGCAACACTTGGTAGTGGTTAGAGTTACCATTTAATAGCACGTCCATTCTAATATTGGTGAGTGAAAGTACAGAAACAATGTCAAGATTCAAATGCCCGTATTTCCCCTAACGGTAAAAGAAAATGGAAAATGTATACAGAATTAGAATACCTTTCAAACGAGTTATCACAAAACCCTCCTTCCCATTTAATGTTTTTCCTCTAAATGACGTTACGTTTGTGTGAATGACGTCATAATGGAAACAGGTATCGTAAAAAGTAATAGAGTGCATCCACTATTGAGACAGTATGTTTGGCCTTTCCCCTTTCAATGAACAATTCTTCTCGAAGGTGCCTGAAGCAAAGCTATTACGAGAAATTCCATAGGCGTAAGTACTAAATGATTTAGTGAAGGCGATACTCAAGACGTATCCTGAATTCAACATTCGCCATAATTTCTTTTTCCGCTACTGAAAAATTGATATTTCAGCAAGGTAACAATAAACTATTGCAAAATTGAATAAACTACACTAGATACACACTTATTGACCTAACAAACGTAATCTTTCAACAGCTGCATGTCACGTCACTGCTGCACACGATGACAATCGTGTTCCCTCGTGTTTTCCCCCTCTACCTGACTAGTAACGTCAGACACGATGGGCGGAGCCTACGAACCTTTCCATCGAAAATGCAAATGGATATTAAAAAAAAAACTTATTATTTAGTTTTCATGACTGTGTTGTAAAAAGGGGTAAGAATATCAATATGTTGTTGAAGTGAGGCCAAATTTAGGATTCCCCATCATATTTTATAGAGAGGGTTTTAACATATTTATGGCTTATTTAAGATAGTTGAGGTTATGTAATTGTTTTGTCTAATTCAGACACTTTTACTGGCACTTTTGTTTTTGTTTTGGAGCATTTCAAGTACACACTTATCTGTAAAGTTATGTGGTAATGTCCAAACAAAGCCCGTGTGGCAATGTGGTGATATTTTATCCCCTTGGGACAAGAACAAGTGGCAGAAGTAATATCAGTATAATTTACAATATGAACATGTCAAATTTAAAAAGTATCTAAAGTCTACATTATATGTTTTATCTTTCATGCTAGCATGCATTTCTCCTCTGATAATAATCAAATTGCATTGTTTTGCAATGGTTCGATTCCAATGCATTTTCTCGTTTTTTAATTATTTTTTCTACGTTCATACAGAAATCAAAACTTTATTAAACTATATTTGGTGAAAAAAATGGTTCTTTATTGCACTAGTGCAATACAATGTTTATTGCATTCATCTTTTTATTTTCCCACACTTAGTGCCACCTAAATAAAACATTTTTTGATTTTTGCACGAACGTAGAAAACTCAGCCTGACGGCCTCGTCGGACAACTTCACGTCGAGTGCAATAAACACTTACTTTCTGCTCTTGTTGCATAAATAACTATTATTGTAATTTCCAGGAAAATCGTTGATGCCAGAAAGCTTTAAAACGTGTTTTGAAGTCATTCTAAGCTAGAATTATAAAAATAAAACGAAATATAAACATACAGAATATATATATATATATGAAATAGTTAAATAGTTATTTAATCAACTAGTGTATTAATCGCCATTTTAATAAACGAGTTGATTACAAAAAAAACCGTCGACTTCGTTCCTGGGGTAAAGGTGAAATTTTCGATATCAAATTCCTTCAATTAGGAGGAAACTTACAATATTTGGATTTGAAAATACATAAATTTGTCAGCGCGAAGGTAATATGATTTGGAATTTGAATAATATTCGATTTCGCATATGTTTAGTTGCCTATACCACAATGATACATCAATGGAGAAATCGACCAATGGTCGATTTCGGTGTATGTTTGGCTGCATATATCACAATCATGCATTAAAAGAGAAATTGAATACAGCACAAATAATGGAACATTATCGCTTTCTACTCTAAAAGATTGTTTTCCAATGAATCAGGATACTCTTTATACCGACACAGTAAAGAGAATCTTATTTAGTTCATAAATGTGTTCTTTAAATTTTAGTTATGGAGACGAATATGTTCTGAATAACAAACGCTTTCCAGAGAATTTCATTTTTGGAGTTGCATCTTCTGCGTATCAGATAGAAGGTAAGACAATATTCCTAAAGATTTATTTTAATATTATTGTTGAAAAGAATTTAAACGACTAATGAGTTAATTGATATTTCAAAATATAAGAACGTTCTCATTATAGTTTTTTAACCAGTTCAGGTAATAATCGTTACATAAATTTGATCTGCAATGAAAAATTATATTACAATCATATAATGAAAGATGAAATATTGAGAATGTAATGAGCAATAAAAATATTGTTGAGAATTGATTATCTTAGCAATTTATAGAATTATTCAGAAACTGGTTGATAATCAAGTTTTGAAGAAGAGTTTGAATTTTCACATGATAACCCAAGGTTCTTCGTATCAAATTAGATCGATATAAACCAACGTATTATTTTAGTCCCAAGTACTTCGAGGGAGCCACATTCTTACTCAGTTTTCAAAGAAATTTGAAGTGATAATTGACACGATACAAAACTGAAGTTATTAGTAACGTTGAAGAAGTGTTTTAGATCAAATTTTTTTACTTTTTGATATCTTCATTGAATTGTGTAGTTCAATCGAACCGAAGAGAAGCCAGTTTGCACTTATTCCTTTTGATTTGGCTCATTTTGATCATAGAGTTTAATTGAGGTTTATACAAAAATGGATTTTTGTTTTCCTGACAAAATATATTCCATTTCATCTGACACATGAATCTTAGCCCGATTAATGGCAATTTCAGAACGAGTAAATACATTCTGAAATATACCTGTCCGACTGGACATGCCAAGGGTTTTTTTGGTTTGGTGGAAATTTTCAGTTTTCAATCGAATATGAGGCTAAAATAAGATAATAAACATGGTCCGATAGGAACAACTAAAGCATCATGAAATGCTGGATTTGCTATAAATTGCTATGAATTAATTACTTTCAATTCTCCGTTTTTCGAACCAGTCAACGAATTTGGATTTCTGCCAACTGCTAACAATGCAATCTCATATAAGAAGGAAACTTTTGTTAGTTCTTCCGTTATTCAGATGTCAGATGTACACAAAATGTATATCGGCTCCAAGATTATTGTGGATTATTTTGTTCAGCTCATAAATCAACCTTCTTCAACTTTTTTGGGGATATCTTGTTCAAGATCCAGATCCCTTTGTAATTCGAGTATTCCGAAGAAAGGTATTTCTTTCACTGGTGCAGTTCTAGATTTATTCATCTTCTGTGGCTACAGCATCTTACGCAATTAAATTATGATGGGGTGTTTCCAGTATTTCTCCGCAGACCCTGCAGTTGCTGTTCTCCTCGAAGCCCAACTTCCTGATATGCTTTCTAAGCATATAATATATTTCTGTTGAAAAGGGAAACAATCTCAATTGAATATTGAATAGTTGTATCTGTGAATTGAAAAATCTACGATAAAAATGATAGTTTAAAATCTGAAAAACACGCTTTAATAGAAAACTGAACTAAAAAGTAGAAAATAATTCTAAATGAGTTTTAAATAAGAATACAGTGATTAACAACAAATTTATCTCATTGTAAAAAAGCGTGGGGTGCTTGATGTCATTTGTTGTTAATATTTCATGGACAGATATTGGTAAAAGTAGAATCATTATGAAAATATCTTAAAAAGCATCCCACGCTTTTTTACGATGAAATAAATTTGTTGTTAATCACTGTATTCTTCTTTCAAACTCATTTAAAATTATTTTCCACTTTTTGGTTAAGTTTTCTATTAAAGCGTGTTCTTTAGTTTTCAAACTATCATTTATTTTCAACTTTTTGTTTTGTTTTCTATTAAAGCGTATTTTTCAGTTTTTCAAACTATTATAATTATTATTTAATTTTTTTAACAATTATTCTCCAATTTTGAATAGAATCGGACCATAATCACAAAACTCGTCCGCCATTTTGGAGCCGCCATCTTAATTTTTCAATTTTGACAAAATAATCATAATCTCCGACCCCAAAAACCCCCACATACCAATTTTGAATAGAATCGGACCATAATCACAAAACTCGTCTACCATTTTGGAGCCGCCATCTTGAATTTTCCAATTTTACAAAAAAATCATAATATTGGACCCCAAAAACCCCCACATACCAATTTTGAATAGAATCGGACCATAATCACAAAACTCGTCTACCATTTTGGATCCGCCATCTTGAATTTTCCAGTTTTGACAAAAGAATCATAATCTCTGACCACGAAAACCTCAGATACCAATTTTGAAGCGAATCGGACCATAATCACAAAACTCGTACGCCATATTGGAGCCGCCATTTGTTTTTTTTCAAACAAAAATTTTTTGCATTGTCACTGAAATTATGTACACCTGCCAAATTTCAAATCATTCATACGTCTGGAAGTGGGTCAAAATCGCGCCCAAAGGAGTCGGTTACAAACAAACATACGGTTACAAACATACAAGTGAAGCTAATATAAAGCGTGTAAAAATGAAGTTATTTTTTGTGAATATCTAACAGTAAGATAGAAAAAATTTACACGATATTTCTTTATCCAAGGCAAGGCTGGAAATATATTTGATATAAACTTCTACACAGTTGATGAGTTTTGATTGAAACCTCCTTATTTGTGGTAGGGTTCAACACCTTTTTATTTATATTCTGTTTTCTTTGTGTGTGGTTTCTGTTTCCTCATTTTATTTGTGCATTGTCGTCTTCCTTGCTATTGTGCAAAAATATTTTTATACCATTATACGATCTTCTAGCATGCTGGAGTTTATGACTGTATGGCTATCGAATAGAATTGCGATGTTGTCGTTCTCCTGCCAAAGTTAAGAACATTTTTCGACTGTGTATTTATGTTTGAAAGACGCCTGAGACTTTTTCCATGGACACGAAGGATGGTCAAAAGTTGATATGACTTGTTTTTTGAAAATTAATGGCACATCCAGAAACATTATTCCAAAAGCCAGTTATGGAAATTTTCCTCCATTCCATACCAGCTGATTCATGTGCCAATTTATCAATGATTAAGATGGATAATGATCCAGAATACTCTTGGACCGTGAAATCATAGTTAGGCTGTCATATTCGATTAAAAACAACTGATAAATACAAATGATCTTTGGACTATTGTGACTATTGGGTGAATAAGTAGTTAGTCAGAACCTTCAAGGCAGTTGTGTGTATGTACAGATTTCACAATATGTTCTTTTGTTCTCTCAAGGAGCATAAAATACCAAATAGAAAAGTATAAGGTCAGTGTGGCTAAATGGGACCGAGGGGTGAATGGAACCTCAACATTTATTTTTTTAAATAACTGAATCTTATCGGATTCCTTATTACTAACTTTTAATCAAACGCCTCTGAAGTGCTAAGCGACCGACGCCACTGATCTGTGTAATTCTGTGAAACCAATATGGCCGAATAGTTTCAGCCGCATGATAACGACGATTACGTTTTGTGGTATTGAGTTAATCAGCAAATATTAATTGTGTTTTCAACGTTAGTGAACCAAATTGTGGTTTCGTGGTATTTTTAAGAGCTTTGTATGTTATTATAATGTGTAGATTACGCAAAATATGTATTAGGTTAAGTCCCAGTTACCCCAGAGTATTTTGTAAATAGGGGTACTTAGAGACATTAGAATGGGGCAAATGGAACCGGTTAGGTTCCATTTACCCCAGCTTGAATTTTTCTCTTTTCAGGAAACAAATGGAGGCTGCTGTTAAAAAGGAACGAATAACAAATCACGTAAAAGGGTTTGCTCCACTGCAGAAATTATTACAACACCCAAGTTCTTGAAGAAATTACAAGTGGAAGAAGAAAACAAGGAAAAAAAATAGAGGAGAAATTAGTGAAAAAGTCTGAAACAAAAAATCTTCAGCTCCCGAAGCCTCAGCATCTATGCTATCTACATTAGGCTCAACGCAGAAACGAAAAATGGGTAAACCCCTGTGTCCCAGTCCTTCCAGTAATACATCAGACGATGACATATCAATTCAATCAGATCACCTTGATTTATCAGATACTGACGAAGAAACTGTTAAGGAATACAACAACTGTAGTGGAAGGCGACTATGTTATTGTAAGCTATTACCCGGGCCAAGTCATTGAAATAATGATGCTAATGATGAACATATCAAAATCAGTTGCATGCAGCAAAGTAGCGTCGTGGGAAACGTTTGGAAATGGCGTGACCCCAGTGATGAACTGTGGTACAAAGAAGAGGAAGTGCTTGAAATGGAAAACTTGAATAAGTATTACCAATAGGACATTTTTGATTTTGTGGATTTTTCTTAATGAAAATTTGTTGCAAACTCTTACAATTCCCATATCTCTAAAACCGCTGTATATTTTCTAGCGCAGTTTGCACCACTTTTTAGTGCTATGTTGAAGGTATGTTCCATTCACCCAGAGTTTTAATTATACAAAAATAGATAGTGTATCTCCGTGTACCGCAAATTTTTGGGTAAATGGGTCCATCTACAGCAAGAAATAAAAATTAATAAAAAAATTATACAATAAAATTCCAGATGAGTGAGCTCGATAGTAGTTCATAAAATATCAAAATCATTTTGTAGATAGCAACATTCATGTAAACCAAAACATCAAAAGTTGGTCCAATTAACCCATATTGACCTTAAGCTACTTTTTTCAATCAGAAATATGGTATATCCTTCATTAGACTTTGAGAACGTTCACTAACCATCGACGATTCGATATTATGCTTTTTTCCTTTTCCAGGAGCTTGGAATGAAGATGGAAAAACACCACATATCTGGGACAACGTGTCTCACGTCAACCCAGGTTTTATTTTGGATCAGAGCAACGGTGACATCGCTTGTGATTCATATCACAAATACAAGGAAGATGTCGCAATCATGAAGGATCTTGGTGTCACACACTACAGATTTTCTTTATCATGGACCAGGATTCTCCCGAGTGGTAAGATGATTTAAAAGTTCCATGTATTTTTTATTCTTATTTTTTGTTTAAAAACTGGTGTGTGAATCCTCCCCCTATACCTATGATATACGAACCAAATCATTTTGCACGCAAATTCAGCAGATTTCAAACATCATATTTCATTGCAGCAACTGGTAAAGTCTGTTTCGCACTGTGATACCTGCCCTGGTCCTTTGTCATACGATTTATTGTTAGAGAAGTAATAGGAAATATTTTAATCTGCATTGTAGCCTGTCTGTTAGGATTGGAAAAGAGAATAAAAATGTATTATGCAATTCCAGGTGGAATGTGGAAACACGCATCGATACATGAATCACAGAAAGATAATGCCAGGGTCACGAGGGTCAATCGGTCTACGCGTACCAGTAACAAAAGCGGCTATGGTATTTTCAAACTAATAATGTCATTTCCAGAAAGATACCGGCAAAGGGTTAATAAATAAATATTAGGAAACGAAAAGTAATTCACTATACAAAACAAAATCGTAAATGGAAGATTTCGAAAAAAACATAAAAATTTATTGATCAATAGAGGACAATGCTGCTATTCACCTGCTGGGCACCCACCCGTCGTTGAGAGAAAATCATTAGGTAGTTGTTTTTTCAGAACTTTACCCAGTCTAGTATTAACGCGATATAAAAGTGAGACTCGGGAACAAACAGGGACAGTTGAATTCATTGTATAGTTGAAGTCAGTTTAGAAATAGAAGTCATCATGTACTTTCAAGAATTGTTAAAATCATTTGGCCGTAGTCAGGCCCCTCAATTAAGTGGGGATAGTGTGTGGACAGTGCGATTAAATTACCAAAGTCAACCTTTCAATAGTGAAAGTCTATGTTAATAAAGTTTTTTTTAAATCATTGTGCAACAAAGTCAGTTCTTCAGAATAACTGGAAAATTCAATAAAGGTCTTAGAAAGTATGCGTAATTCATAACGAAAAGTAATAAATAGAAGTGCATATTAAATAAAATATAACGGTATAAAAATATCAATAAAGCTTGGGATAAAACGAATTGAACTAATAGTTCAAATGTGCAGAGATCCTAGGAGGCAGACAAAAACCAACATGTATATATAAGAGTATGGTTGTAATTATATTTGGCAATTAGCAAAGTCAGAGAACAACTATGTATTTATTCATGTTCCACCAATTTACATGTTACATCAATTCATTTTTTTAATGAAATTATAAGTTCGAAAATCAATGCATTTTTCTTTTGTTGTAGATGAGTATTAGGAAATGTAACACGAATGAAAAATCTACCAATCGAACAACATACAAGTGTGGAAATTAGTCTAGCCGCTCAAGTTGTATAGTCTACTTGGGCATTGCTTCAACAACTTTGCGATGACCAAGAGTGGATACGACAAGACCTCTAGAATCAAATATATTTCTGCTGAATTCAAACCAATATCCCAATATATGGTTCAAAAGGTCTAGTTACTAGGTTTTTCGTATTCATACCTGTTTCTGAGGTCCGATACCGTTTTCTGCCCCTATATTCTATAGTGTCGCCTTCCAGGATGATATGGGAGGCTGATCCCTCACCTCCCCACATAGTCTGCCTTCCACAGTTCTCTTTATACATATACCCATAGTGTGCAGGTGTTTTCTCGGGTCACATTAACCAGTCAGTACCTGTTATTTTGCGTGCCTTTGTTCTATGCAATTTTAGGAGATCAGCGTTAGCGCTTAACTTAGGTGCCCCACCATGGCTGTGTTCTGGTTTTATTTGTTGCCAGTATATGGGTTTTTTGGATCGAAGTTCCTTCACGCAGCTTGCAGTAGGTGTTAACAGATAGAAAATGTAACGTAAAAAAAATGCCTTATGCCCCCTCTATGCAACTTTCTCTCCCTCTGTCTCTTCCTATTATATATGAGTATGTGTGATAACTACACTTGGTCCCGGCCGAATGAAATGTCAACGCATTAAATTTCTATATAGGAAAAGAGAAAGTGTAAAATTGATGAAATAAGTGATTTTGAACTCACTACATACAGTGATTTGATATTAAAATGAAAATATACCTTTTTCAGCATGTTGGAAAGCCTCAGTTTTCAAGTAAGGCAGTGCATAATTTAATAGTATCATTTTCTTTATATCAATAAAAGTCCTCGTAGGGCAGTGGTTAGCATTAGAGGCTATCACGCGGGTTCGATCCCATACTTAGGAACTTATTTTTTTTTATCGGTTCCATATACATACATATTTGATCTGATAGCGGAAAATTTATATATATATATTTCAGGTTTTTGGTGAGTACAAGAGCAGTGAATGATCATTGTGAATGAATGAATCTGTGAAACGAAGCATTTAGAAACGGTAATTATTCAAACAGGATTCCTTCGATTTTGGATCGAAAAGAATTGTAGTAACTTTTCCCGTTGAAAATTATAACATGACATGAATTCTGATAATTTTATCCAGTTTTAAATGTGATTCGGGACTTTTTTTCAAATTTTTCCTCAAGTATTTTGCCTCCAGGAAATTCAACTAGTGCAATTTGCGGCCTTATTATCAAAGATTAAATCACTCAAGCTTCGCTTCCGTGCTTTATTCAAATAATGAGACCACAAATCGCACTTGTTTAAATTTTCAAGCAAAATGCTTTCTCGAAAATTTCAAAAAAAATTTAGCAATAAAACCCCTAGTACTTATGATATTACCCTCGATACATGAGCGGTAGGATATCTATGTGAATACAAGTCGGATATTATCGTTGAGTGGTAATACGTGGAAGATGTTTTTGTTTCTTTTATATTTCTATATAACAATAGATGAAAAAAACCAATAGTAATACATATTCAAGTGCGAAACATGCTACTTACAACTTTGTTGAGGATGGTTTCAATGATGTTAAACATATTCATCCAACAAAGTGATACAAAAGGAAAAAAACGTAGATCAAGGAATAAAACGAGGTTCAAAGTTACAACAACCACATTAGCGTTGTTTAAAACTATATAAATATAAATGTGTACTCTATGTGGTATGACAAGGGAAACTGACAGCTCTCTCTCTCTCTAGCATCATTGTCCGTCGGCTTCCACTCCCCTGCAAGAAATCCGTTCCCATCCGGCCTTGAACCGGCGTAGACAGGGAGGTGTATCAATGGAATGCAGCTGATCTTGCTCTAGGCAATACTGCTATACTTTCTATTCATTATTTATATATTATAATGCACGTGCTCGTCATATGACGGTGGGACAATCACAACATAGAATGTATCATTCACACAGTGTTCTGGGTAGGCTTTGTTACTAACTCCATACGCCACCTAAAAGCAGCACTGTTAATTTGAACGCAACAGCGAATCGTCGAGGACCATCCTCGGCCCGGCTACGAAATTTAACATTTAATTCTCTCAAATTAAATGAAAAATTTCCGCCCTGGCCGAGAATCGAACTCACGATCATGAGTCGGACGCAAACCCACCGCGCCAATCCCCCCTGGGATGAAATGAATCTCGCAATTCCAAGACACCTGACGGGTGTCACTTGGAAATAGTTACAGTGGTGCCAATTGTTAGATTAGTACCAACCGATGTTGCCAGGTAACGATAATGTTAAAACGAACTATTATTTGATACTACATTGTTGTCAATTTTGATTGATATCTAAAGACAATAAAGAATGGTTTACATCTGTTTTTCTATTTAAACAATTGTTTTCTTGGTAAATGAAAGCCATTTCTAAAAATGTTCTCTTAGATGTATGTGACTATTTCGCTAGCACTTTTACTGAATCGTAATTCATCTGTTTCCATTTGTTTAGATGATTATATCCTTTTTTGGACATAATATCTTATGTTTTTTGTATGCCGAAGTTGGATTAATGGTTTACATTGAATATTTGGCACGTCAATTTGATATGATAAAACGAATAGTATTATCAGGAAAAAAATAGCTTTTACTGCAGTGGAGGAGTTTGGAAAAAGGATATATAGATATTGTGTTGCGTGACGATTTCTACCAGTCAACACCTACCGCAAGCCGCGTAAAGGAACTTCGTTCCTGACGGGGTCCTCCAACCGCACACGATTTTTTTTTATCCACTCCTTTATTAGGTTTCCACATCGGCACCAGGCACCCACGCAAGTGTGACCTTGTTCTGTTTTGCGAGTTTATTGAGTCTTTCGAAGCACTCTTAGAACACACCACACCCAAAGATATGTCTTCTTTTTCGGGCCAAAGCTCTTCAATATGATACCTCCTCACCTAAAAATTATTAGTAAGAAAAGTAAATATAAGTCAAGCATGAAATATTTTATAAGCCAAAATCAAAATCTCATTTTGAGTATTTTCTAAAACATAAAGAATAAAATAAAAATTGTTGCTTTTTCCTTCTGGGTTTTCTAGAATCGCTTACAATTGAATTACCATAACGCTCACCACAGTCTCGGCAGTATTATAACATAGTACCATTATAGCCTCTATCAGGGAGAGAGACATGTCACAAAACAAGCATTTTACATGCTTAGGTGCTATATCTTTCCTTCATCTATGGCATAAACCATTGACAATTTATTGTAAAAATATTTGTACGATACTCAAACTGAACTGAATAAACTGAAAACTGAAACTCTTAGATTATGTTTCTAGTTGAGAGTGTTTCCACTGCCTAGACCCAATCATTTCCCTTGAGCAGTGTTATGTGGGATCATGTCGACCGATCTATTTCGGCAATGGGTTCTCCGCTGCCTGTTCGCCTCACTCATGACAATTAAGTCAAGGGGTTGGTATGCTTTTCTTAGAATCTGTAATGCAGAGGCAAGTAATTTTCCCAAGGTTGTTTTGTGCGTGTCTCTGGTGTATAGCCAGTGCATGACTTTCAGTCTCAGTCCTCATGAATTTTCAAAATTTTTTCTGCATGTCATGAAAGAGGATTGGCTTTTGTTTATCTTATGTTGCAGATGAAGTTTCCAGGTTAGTTTCTTGTCTAAGAACACCTCTTAGTATTCATCGGCAACTCGCAGTGTTTCGCAGAAGAATTTAGAGAGTTTAATGTCCTCCAGATTTCTTTCGTGTGTAGAGGAAATGAGTGATACCAACATATACCATACCAAATGATTAATTTTCAAGATTTGATACAGATACAGATACTTTACGATTACGACTATTTTAATCCTCTAATAAACATATTTTTTTCAAAATAAATCAGTTATCCTCGATACCATCACGAATATACTTTCCCATGTAATAAAATGATTGTTATCAAAGTATTTCATAAAAAAATTATAAATTTCGTGTAGCGTCCATGCTGCTCCCAAAATATGTTAATTCATTGATTTCTGGTGTATATGAATCGATATTACATTGATTACCATTCCAAGTACATACTCGTATCTCGAAAATTTATGTATTTTCATAATTTAATACATATTGGAAAATGGACACGGGACATCACGAATTATGACTATTTCCATCTTCAATTGAATTTCCATCAAAATAGTTCATCCTTGATATTTTAGATAGTATACCCTATATTGTTTGAGTGTACATTTCTGAAGATATCAAAGTATCAATGATAAAATATATTAATCTAGAAAACGTACTTCAAGCGAGATAGTGGTATAGTCGAATCATTTTATCTCGACATTTACGTCATAGCTCATAGGAACCGAACTTATCCACAAATAATACAAACAATATGAATAATGATTACCAGTAACGTATCTTAATGGTTAATTAGTATTGATTATTGGAATTACATAAGTAAATAGGGAGGTTAATAACAGATGGCGCTTCATATGATTGTTCTTAATGACCGCACCTAAAAATATGCTTTTTAATTGCGTGATTAGAAAATATGATTGGGAAATATATAGTAACAGAATCCACCTAAACTTATGTTGGAAGGGAAAAAGTTATTTAAAATATGCATAATTATTTTATTTCTTTCATTTTGCTGATGTGAACTTCAAAGTTTATAAGTTGTTTTTTAATTTCTTTCAAGTTAAAAGGATATATTACTCATCAGGAAGGTTTTTTTATCTACACTGGAATTTTATGACAAACATTTAATTTCACCACACCCAAATCTCAAATAAATACATACATACTAACTCACTAGTGTAATCATTCTGACATAACCTCAACGTTTTTTTCAGGTTTTCCAGATACGGTCAACCCAGCTGGGGTAGCATACTACAGAAACCTGATCAAAGAGCTGAAAGATAACGGCATCGAACCACTCATAACCATTTTCCACTGGGATCTTCCATTGAACCTTGAACAAATGGGAGGCTTTATCAACGAATCAATCATAGAATGGTACTCCGACTATGCCAGGGTTGCTTTTGACGCTTTCGGCGACGAGGTCAAACTTTGGGCCACGTTCAACGAACCCAGGCAGGTTTGTACTGGAGGGTACGGATACGCTTATAACCCACCTGCCATATCCTCTCAAGGTCTCTTAGAGTATGTTTGCGCTCACAATTTATTGAGGGCTCATACCAAGGCTTGGCATATCTATAATGATGAGTTCAGAGCTAAACAAAGAGGTAATTATAATTTTTTCAAATTGTTTTTGATAACGAATATGTAGGGATACTAGGGCTCTACCTCTTCGAAGGTGAATACCACGTCGTTTCAATCTCCTGGATTGCATTTTTTTCCATTCCCAGATTTCAGCTGCTTCAAGAATTAGGCCTAGTTTAGATCAGCCAATATTACAAGTTGTTTATTTTCAAATAACAGGTTTTTTGCAAATATTAGGGTTATTTACACACAAGTTCCTTTCCAATTTTCTTGAGACAATAACCAAAGTTATAAAAATTGGGATGAAAACATTTCTTCAGAAAAGTTTATCAAAAATAAAAAAATTGTGTTGATGGCCAAATACAATGGTATATTATATACCACGGCACTAAAGTGACCCGTTTAATCACACGAGTGGAGTCTCTGTCACTTTAGTCGCACGGTATATATATATATATATATATATATATATATATATATATATATATATATATATATATATATATATATATATATATATACTGTCATGATCTGCTTATAGAGCTTGGAAAAGAAATATGATTCGAAAGAATATATTAATTTAGAACGTTCACCTGTAAACTATGAAAATTCAGTATTCAAATATAACTTCTTATCACGTAAAAATTATTCTATCCTAACGAATATTGAACTCAATGAAACCAGACATTTTAAAAATAATTTCATGTAACTATGCGTGAGACCAAATTATTTATAAACCACACGTGGAATGCCATGAAGTCGAAACAAAGGGTCACAAACATGGATGTACCATTAAAATAGTACCTAATTATGAGTTCATCAGAAAAATAGATTTTCTATTTAAAAACGACCCTAACTGAGAAGTCATACAGCTGCAGAGACAATGTAATAATTATATTTAAAAATAACGCGAAGCCAATTGGTCATCATATAACCGTTTATAGTTTCTCTATATGTGGTAAAACGAGGATATATAAACAGTTTTTGGAACAATAAGAGGCATTCTATTCCATTCTATTCCATTCGGTATTCCATTCGAGTATTCATTACAAGTCAGTATGTAGTTTAAATTGCACATTTTGATCAGATAATGTTTTAGTCAAATAGATAAAGACTTTTCTACTTCAAGTTAATCAGATGCAACCAAGTTTCAATGCACCAGTCATTAGAACTCACACCGATGAGTTTCTAAAATATTTGCATACATGGATATGTAATTAGAAGAATTCATCCGACTTCATCATTGTTCCAGTAGTAAATCAAATAATAAATTACTTATCGGGATTTCTCCAGATTAAATAACGGAATTGATTTTAGTGAAGTGAACATTGTGTCTATTACAGGGTGAGACTACATATTTTTTCTCTTTGATTTATTGGGTACCAGGCTTTATAAAATGAACATTTTTCCTCATTCATACTTTAAATTCATTGAAGTGTAATTCAATTACTTTGATAAATATTTATTATTTCATCAGATTTTTATAGTTGCTTGTTTCAGAAAAATGTATAAAACGATTAATACTATCCATTGATTTTTATTGAAAATTATGCTATTATGTTTTAAAGTCCTACAATATACTAAAGTTGTTGTTCAATGAAGAAAAACAATTACAATGTTAATTGTCTTAATCCAGAGAATTGATTTAAGTATTTTAGATTTGTGAACCTTGATAAATACAACCTTAGAATATACTGGTAACGCAGGAAATAAGTATTAGAATATATTACTATGATTGATTTTTCTACCTTTGAATAAAAATATATTGTTCATGCCTGGGTAATTGATATGATATTGATTATTGCTATGATTTTATTGCTATTTTTACATTCATATTTTCTGGTGAATTTATATACAATGGGTTAATAAGATTTATTGATTGATGGTTTTGTGTATTGTTTTGAAAATTGATCTTAATTATATCTTTTAAATTTACCACTATATTATTATTTCATGTGTTTCGATAGCTTGAGATATGACCGAGTACATAGATTAAACGAACCTCGATCATATATTTAGGAATTTCTTCAACAGACCGCTCTTGAAGTAATTCTGTTGTCAATACTTTTTAGTTGCACAACTCTCAGTATAGAACCTCTAATGACTTTTTGTAAGACACGCATTTGTACTGTCAATTGTGTGAAAAAGATTTAGTATTGAGTAGAGTGCATACCAATAATACCAGTATAGTTAGACATCAATTGATGGTAATTGTAAAATCCTTCTATTGGATTTTCTCGAGTGTTTCTTTAATAAAAGTTACTGTGAGGTTCGACAAACACTTGGGTTTTCGGAGTGGTGTGTGTATTCATAACACTCTGTATAGACTCAGGTTTAAACAATAACTGGTCAGTGGTGGGGTCTTTAGAGTCTCCCCCTATCAGGTCATGACAATACTAGTGTTAGCACTTTCGGAGGAATTTTCATTGAAATTAGGTGGCCTGTAGATATAAATTTGAAAAGGCCCTGTCAATGTTACAATTCAGTTTGACAAGTACCAGTTTAATATTTTAGCTCGCTTTGAATTGAGAAAGTCACTGACCCACGGTAACG
Source organism: Gonioctena quinquepunctata (assembly GCA_018342105.1). Classification (NCBI taxonomy): domain Eukaryota; kingdom Metazoa; phylum Arthropoda; class Insecta; order Coleoptera; family Chrysomelidae; genus Gonioctena; species Gonioctena quinquepunctata. The sequence goes on from JAFIRS010002540.1 coordinate 192,778, forward strand.
ACAAAACACAAATAAACAAAGGGCCTTCGGCCTCTCCAGTAGGAGTACGTAGTTTTTATGTGATATCAGATTAGTATCATTTTTACGACCATATGAAAGTATATTAGAGTTTATCATTGTTCCTAAAATTGTGGGAGACGAAAGTAGAGAATATAGCATATACCATGAGCATATTATTACTTCGAAACTATATTCATATGAACAAAAATATGGTTTTAGAAACTTAACAGAAAAGAAACTATCCATTTATTGCTGACGTTTCGATATATCTTTGTTTTTCAGAGCTGTGACGTGTTTATACTCAGGTTGGGTTAATAGAATTCAAGGTAATTGAATGTTGTCAGTTGACTGTTTTTTCGCGTATGATTGAAAGAAAATATGTTTTGGCGGGCTCATCAGAACAAAGGCAACCAAAAGCCAATGATAACTTGAATAGAGCACTCAGGGTCGTCAATGAGGGGGTATGTATTGTTTCAGTTGGCAATATATTACCCAGCATGAACGAACGCATAATATGACCCCCTTCTCTCTCAATTCGTTTTCGAAGTCTGCGAAGACACCCCCTCTGTACTTAAAATAGCATTCCAGGATCGTTTTGTATGACTTCACAATATAATGTTATTCTATCCACAAGTCATTTCTTGTGTGAATAGGTGTAGTGTAAACAAGGCTTTTGAGATACTCCCCCACAGAAAAAAATCAATGCCGAAATGCATTGTTGTATTGTGTTTTTGTGGTTTTATTATTTAAATAAACGTACAATAATTAGTTGAGTATTCTTAATAATCACGACCCCAGATTCGTAACAGGTACTGAAGTTGACATCAACATGGAAACCACCAACGAGACCAATTTACCATCGATGGAACTGATTCAACAAACAGTATTTTTTTAAAGAGTACCTACCCACAAGCCAAAAAGCATATCCAGCAACATAGTAACTCCAAATTACTTTCAAGCAATACTTGATTTAGATATATCTATTGTTCATCGAAAATAGATCGAAATGACATTGAATGGAACACGTTATGAGAAAATATAGAGGAATCACATATTAGCTATTTTTCAGGTAAAGTCACCATGGTTATTGATAGCAATGGGTTCGTTCCTGCATCAGAAAGTGCTGAAGATCAAGCAGCAGCTGAAACTAGAATGCAATTTGAGGTGAATATTTCACTTATATTCAAGTTGTAATAAATCTAATATTGGTGAAAAATATTTGCACAAGTTTTTTTTTCTTATTCAAAAAGACAAGTTCTAAGGATTCAGAAATTATTTTTTTCAGGATATTGAATGCATAAAAATTTGCTTGTCTTTCCTACTTCCTGAGTTTATAGGAATACAATAGTAATATTTATGGTTCTTATGATTTGGCTATTTTTCGGTACATGCGAAGATTCCTCAAAATCAATGGCGATTTTGAACACGTGATTCTTTCTCCAACCGATTTCAATTTTCTAACTTCTCTCTCTGGTTGAGAATGTCTGTCTCGTTTGTGGAATCGTAATATGGATGCACGCTGTGATCATGAGACTAAACATGTACGGCGCAGATTGGTTTCTGATGGGTAATAATAAAAGTACCCTATGAATAAAGCATTTTTTTTCGCAATCCTCCGTATAAAGTAGTTGATGGTGGGGAACCTCTCAAGTGTGTGATTCATATTCGCAATTATTAAATTTTACCAGATGGCGTACAAAAAAGTTCTTAGATATTGGAATGGCATTTTTCACACTTATGTTTTTGGTCGAATTTGATTCACATTCTTGGTACCTGGAGATATCTTGCATTTTCATTTTCAGTACGGTTGGTTTGCGAACCCTGTGTACTACGGAGACTACCCCGAAATCATGAAAACACGCATTGCTAGACGCAGCCAAGGAGAAGGCCGCAGCCAGTCACGTCTGCCAGAATTCACCGAAGAAGAAAAGGTAATGATGAAGGGAACCATCGATTTCTTCTCGGTCAACACATATACTGGTTCATTGATAAAACACATGGAAGATCCGCAGATATCAAATCCTCCAAGCAGATGGCAAGATATGGGTGTGCAAGAGTACCAGCCTAGCGAATGGGAAACAAGTACCTTGGACTACTTGAAGGTGAAAACTTTTTTATTTGAGGAAAATATTCGGCTTTTCACTTTGTATAAAAATTATATTGAAAACAAAAAATATTTTGAATGAAGAAATCAGTTAGGGTTTTAGCAATCATTCATTAGCAATCAGAAAACCATTCCATGAATTACTCTCACTATAAACAGGTGATAGGACTGGCCATATACAGGGTGTTATGAATTAACACACCACACCTGCAACACCATTGATACGACCGGTGACCGTTTAAGAAATAAATACCCCTCGCCTGGTCAACCAATCTTACGATTGCTCGTATTTTTGTTAAAGCTAAGCCTCAACCATACTGAGCGTTATTAGTCTATTGACCAATAACTGGACATCCTCCCAGAGCGGCTTGAGGAATTATCTCACTCAGTATGTAATGAAGCGTGGGACTTAATTTGACAGTACAGTTACCAATCTCAGATAGTTCAGAAACATTAATACACTTAGCAGTTGTAATAATAATATATATATATATATATATATATATATGTATTTTCTAAAATATAAAAACAACAATTGATACACCTGGTATAATTTACGGAGAAAATGTATAGAAAGTCAAAATGAATTGGAATATAAACTAAACTTGATTGAGAAACAAATATGGGATGCCAATTAAAATAACTGTTCTCCAGTTATTTTGACGATTGATAATATTTTTACTTTTGTCAAATCAATAGTTGATTCTACTATGAAATCAATAAGGGAATAGTTCCTTATTACACTATACATATGAACCTAGCCAAATAAACAAAGTTATTTTCTCACCCTCAACTGAAGAACACACCACGTTTTTAATTGTTACTTAATTATTCTTTGTTATTACCGAATTTTATTACGCGTTCACTGGTCGTTTATATGATTAATTAGCTTCTTTGAAAAATAATAATTTCTTTCATTCATTTATTACTGAGATCATTTCTGAGAGTTACACTTTTTTCTGCATACTTTTGTTGAATTGGCTACTTCAAATATAACATACGAAGTCTACATTTACTTCGCATCAGAAGATGGGAATGCATCTTCTCTAGATGAAACTAGACTTTACTTTAATTCGCTTCATAACTATGGAGACTAAAACAGAACGTCTCTCTGCACTGGCTGAACACTGAATGAATTCTGATCGATGAATGTCTGGTTCACTGTTGACTTCAGTCTTATATAGATTCTCGGTCACTATGACCACTTCTCAGTTTTTGAATAAGCGCGGTGTGATCTCATGGTAATAAAATATACTTATGGACATTAATGTTTGGCGGCACTCGTCAATATAATTTTTACGAGTTAATGTTTCCTGCCGGCTTTCGGAGAATCGGTAATTATCTATCGCAGCTTTGGGCTTGAAAATAAAATAAATGTCATATCGTAATTATGTGCGGTGTGTGTTAACTGTTAGGTCGTGCTGTAAGTGTAACATATTCATGATACTGTCTTTGATATTTTATGAGATTTCACATTCTTTCAACTCACGCCGCTTTCTTATTTAATTGCGGGCGAAAATCAAACGTTGACTTCTTATAGCCGCATTCTCCAGTTAATGGTATTACACATGGATACATTAAGATACTTGATTGATCGTGATCATCACACAGGGTAACGAAGCCATTGAACATCGTTGGGAAAAGCGTATCGAGCTAAAAGGAGTCTATGTAGAGAAATAAATATATTTCTTCCCACTTTTTTTGTGTAATCACCAATAAATTTATAGTATCAATCAAAAAGACGGTCATCATATTCAATACAATGGGGCTAGGGCTCAGTGGTAAGAGCGTTAGTGTTGTACCCACTGTTTCCACCCGGCGCGGGTACGACTCCCGCAACCGGCGAAAAAAATTTCAAGGCCCCAAGAGTGGTTTCGGATCCCACTATAAAAGGTAAGGCCCCCGTGATCTTAACTCGTACAAGTTTTCATTAACTTCTGAGGGTTGGTCAAACAACTAAGAAACCGGTTAAAAACAATTTTACAAAAAACAATACCCAGAGCCACTCTCTATTTGAGGCAGGCGTCACTGTTTGAAAAGCCTTATGCTTCATGTTGTCGAGTGTGTTTGGTGGATAGTAAACCTTATTCTTCAAGCATCCCCATAAGTATAAATCAAGAGCTTGCTGACCAATCTTATGTACTTCTCCTCCCACTCCATTTATTCGGAAAGAACACATTCAAAAACTTCCTAACACAAAGTTTCATACGTGACGGAGCTCCATCCAGCTATACCCACATCTGTTGTCTGATATCTAAAGGCTCGTTCTTCAGAAGATTATCACGTAAAAATTGTGAATCATTCACGTTCCCATCGAAAAAGTATGGTCCCATAACTCGGGAATCAATTATTACTTCCCAAACGTTGACAGACACCATCTAGTTTGGTGATTGATTCACGTCACTATAATAATGAAAATTGTGTAAGTTCTGTGATGTTATGAACTGTAGATTTGTCGGAAAGTAGAACCAAGTTGAGACATTGTTTATCTCCACCAAATTTGTCCTGAACCCTTAAAAAAATCGAGTATCGATGAAAGTCAATTTAATAAAGTTCGTGATGCATCCTTATACCAAGAAATGCTTCGCCTGCTTATTCCTGCACATAGATAGATGTGTGTGTGTGTGTGTGTGTGTGTGTGGGCGTTAATCATATGCATTAAATGTCGATTTATACACACCAGTGACGTGACAGTGCCGTAACTGGCCCGTGATTTCACCGACGGAGTTGAAATTATTCTTGCAGGAATTTGAAGGGCGTTGTTCATACTCGGCCAATGATAGTGACAGTGCAAATAGAACAGTATAAGATCACTGCTGGTGGAATCACGGGTCGGTAAAGTCACGTCACTGGTGAGTGTATGTCGACCTTAAGGCCTTTGGTTGGGTCTTTTTTGCACCCACTACCGCTGGAAGTAAGGTTCAGGCCTTGAGGACGCCAATTTCGCGTGTAAAAAAAGCCATCCTCTTGTAGCTGACCCTCCTTGCACGCTCTGAGTTCAAGGATACATCTCCAAAGTGTGATTTCCTTACTGCTCCCACCGCTGGCTGACTCCAAACACCACCTGCTCTCGGGATCCCTGTAGGTATTGTTACGAAACTGGGGTTTAAAAATAATCCGATAAATTCAATCCGTTTTATTACACTTTGAAACACAACTCAATAGTATACTTCAACAAAATACTTTGTTATACCACAGGCCAAGCCCGCAATATTAAAATTATTCAACTATTCTCAACAATTATATATATATATATATATATATATATATATATATATATGTATTATTATTTAGTATGCAAAACAACAATATTGCCAAACCATTGGCCTAACAAAATCATGAACTATATTAAAATTAAATGAGGTGAGATGAGGCGAACGTGAATAACTAACTAACTAAATATTAAGAATAATAAATATTAACACTACTATTGTCCAATGTGAGCACTACTTATGTGTGTAATGTTGAGTATAACCCAGTTATCTTAATAAAATGGAATTAACTTAAAAATCGTCCATTTCTATGAATTTCACTCCATAGAATTGTCAATGTATGTGAATCTTGCTCTCATCCCTTGTTCAGTCAATCTCCTTAAATGGGTAAGTAAATGAAATGGTCTCACCAAACATAATCCGTATTATAAATTAGCTTTTGACTAGGCAATATTGGTGTTGAATTTCTCTGACTGGTTCTAACTGCTCTCACCAGTAGTTCCTATTCACAATCAGTCTTTATCGCTAGTTGCAAATTTCAACCACGACTGCTATAAATTTATCAATTTGTTTTACTATGGTTCAATTGAATAATTACAAACCTCAAATAATACTCACCATGGTTGAATAGAAGCTTAAACCCAATGAAACTGCTTGAAAATCAAATCAAATATTCGTTTATGATTTAGAGTCAATGCCAAACTCCCTGACAAAATATCACCTCTCTTATATTTTGTTTGATTACCCAATGGCACTATAAAATCAAATGTATCAGATGGTTCCATCTCAACTTGTTCACAATTATAATGCTCAACAATATTCCCAAGACTATCTTCTGACTGACTGCCGACTTCTGACTGCCTCGCCTATCGCATATGACCTATTATATATAGAACTGCCGAAATTTCCAGAACAGTGGCCATCGGGAATGTTCCATAACGGCATCGCTAACGGTCGGTTTTCTTCTCGCATCTTTGAATGGCCGTTATCCAAAGATCTGGAAGATGACGTCACTCCTAACGGTCGTTTTTCGAATTTTCCACTGGCAGTTATAGAACAGCTGAAGCATGACATCATCGGAACTGCTAACGGCTGGCCGAAGGTTTGTAATAGCACAGGGATGGACTCAGGGTATTTTCGTGATTTCCGTAACAGTATATTTATCTTTAAAGCAATAAGTGATATTATCACTCATCCTCTAAGTGACTCAATAAATTCAATCTTTTAACTGGAACATTCCCGGATTCCTTCAAATTCTCAATAACAATACACATATTCCTTAAATGAGACAGATCTGATACCAGGAATAGCAGTCCAATATCAATGACCTGGATTTTTTCCAGGTTGTTGAATTATCAATGAAATATATGTGAAACATATGTTTAAGAAAAGCTTTCGGTGTTCAGATGTAGGTACCTAATAATACGAAAAAAAAAAGGATAGTTTTTTCATTGGGGCAATGCTAAATGCTATTTATATGTGGACGTAGTTCGCGTAGATGAATACTAATAAAAGTAATATTAAAATTTTCACCGAAACAGATAATATATTATGTTGAATTTTTTGTCTGTTGCATATTTTTTGTTCTCAGATAAGTACCAAGTATACTCTTGTCACAGATCTAAGAGACTCATTATAAATGATAATCACATAATCTAATAATGGCCTATTGTTCGGGGTGTCATATTCGATATGAAAGATCTACGGACTCCAGGTACGGATTTACAAATTGGTAAATAATCTCGTATATTACACTTTCATGTGCGAATTGAAATTTGTCACCGTAATTTGATAATTATCACTAATTTGATTGATTTTTAACCTCTTTTTATTAGGTTTGGATTATGTTATTAACTAATTTTCTTAAAATAATTAGGACATGCCCAGTTTCCAAGCTGATTTGTGGTTTTAAAATTCAGTTAGCAGTTTGTATTTGAGTAGAAAACACTTCTATTATAGCTTTTTCATAAAGTTTTCTTGAAAGAATGTTATCCATAAGGTTTGGACTATAACCGTTATTAATAGCAATTTGTTTTATTATATTTAATTGTTTATTGAAATTTTCTTCAGAAAGCAGAATGATAATTAATCCATGCATCATACTGCAATATGCGGCTAATTTATGATGTTATGATACATACATTAATTGATATTCCGCTTTAAGAAGAAAATTTCAATAAACAATTAAATATAATTAAACAAATTGCTATTAATAACGGTTATAGTCCAAACCTTATGTATTATTCTTTCAAGAAAACTTAATAAAAAAGCTATAATAGAAGTGTTTCCTACTCAAAATGATAAACATAATATCAAAGTTATCACATATTTGGGCAATCCTACCGGAAAAATGTCTACCTTCTTGAGTAAAAATAACATCAATATCGCATATAACACAGATAATAATTTAGGTAAATTTATTGAGAACAATAAAGATAAAACTGAGAAATTCCTCAAGAGTACAAATACCTATAGAATGGGTGGAAGTCGGTTGAAAATCTATAAAAAAAACAACTACTTCCCTGGCTAATGCCTCGACGGACGTTGAATGACATCCGATGGATAAACGTGCAAAGTCCTACAAGTAGGTACTTCGCAAATTTTTGTTGCGAATTGGATAAATATTAACCACTTCACTCAGGTTGACACGTAGACCGGTTTCGGGGTATTTGCCCCTCATCAGTACAGGGTGGGTCAAGCAGACAATGATTAATGTCGGCGTTACCTGACTGAAACGATTAAAATATTGTCTGTTATAGGCAGACTAGAGATTCCGAAAATAAATCTCTGTGGCCAGCTCAAAATACGGAGTGGGTTCGGAATTCTATCACAAAGTGGCCTAAAACATTAAAAAAAATATTCGGGAGAACAAATATGTGAAAGCAATTGTATTCGAAAAATATATCAATATTTATTCCGTTAATTTCAAGCCCTTTTGAAAAAAAGTGAATTTACTAATTTACTTTTGACAAGAAAAGATATTTTCTGTAAAAAATAAAAATGTTTTTTTTTCAACGATTTGCCTTTGCAAATTTTATTCACTGAAATTTACTAGTTTTCAATTTCGCCGATCATCACCGGAAATCCTATCCAGGTGGGTTAGGTTCCGTAACTTCGCACTCGTTTTTCCCATCTGAAATCTGTAATTGCATAAAAACCTAATTACTCAGCACATGACCCTGCTTCGTGTCTTCATTCAGACACGGACCTGCAAGATGCTGTACGGTGTCTATTCCTAAGCGTAAAATCGCGCCTAACTCGTTGGATATTTCCTAGAGCTCGTCCAATATTGAAACGACCGTTTGGTAGGTAGAGAGGGGGAAAAAACGGGTGGACACAATTTGCTGTGGCAGTTTATGCTACGGCAAATCTTCACCAGTGTCTTGGCATGCAGCGTTTGAAAGATTAGGTTTGTTTGAATAATAAATAGGTAGTGCAGTTATTTATTATTGAATTCATGAATTTTGACAAAAAATTCATAATCTCCGGCCCCGATAACCCCCACACACCAATTTTGAATCGAATCGGACCATAATCGCAAAACTCGTCCGCCAAAAACTACGTCTCGTGTATCGCCTATACCAAATAATTTGGTACGCCTATGGAATGTCTATCAATAGCCACAGTTCGGGTATCTTCGAGAAGAATTGGTTGTTAGGTAGGGGAAGGCCAAAGTGGTCGTTTCAATATTGGACGAGCTCTATCACCGTATATCCAACGCCCGATCTTTCTCGGAAGAAGTCAACGAAGTTATTCTGAATGATCAAGCGAGTAAGCAATTCACGTGAATGCAAACTTCAAACAGAATGAACTTTCTGCCCCCAGGTATACCCTGATTCAGCTCGACTGTCACAGCTAACGTCAATGGGTTGCAGCGAAGGATGGGATAGAAAAATTAGGTTGATCAATAACACTCAAGTCTTTCTTTATTACTACTACCAGCTACCAGCAATCAAGCGAATAATAATATTTGGCGATGATTGACACAGGCCGAAGTACTTCCAATTTCCAATAACATCCAGAATCCAATATAATATATATATATATATAGACGGAGCTATATCTCAACGAATACAATTCCAATAATTTATGCAACGACGACTTTTCATACAACTTATCAAAGTTGATTCCTCGAAATTCTGCTACAATACTCCATATACTAATAGAAGACTAATACCCCAACTCAGTTGGAGGATGAGTGAAAAATTTGACATATTGTGGCAATTGTCATTGTGATTCTTTTGGAACGAAACGAAACAAATTAGTTATATTGTCAGTTGTCATCGTCCAAAATAATTCAAATTTAAGATATGGTTTAAGGATTTACGAATGGAAGGAATTGAAGGAAAGATTCTTGCCATTACTGGAGTACTGAAAAAATTTGTAGATAATAAAATCAAATACTTTATCAACCCCATTTGCCCACTTCACATACACTGTGAACAAACCTGCATTCTGTACTAGAGCAGATTGATTTTCACCCCTCACATTTCCTTTAACATCCACTGATAAAAAATGCGTTTCTGTCGTAATTCTCATTTTGTTTTCAAGCACAGGCTTTAGTTTGAAAAAAATAATATATTAACCTATGACTTAACCTTTAATCACTTCTAACTATAATGTGCAATATTTAAAAATTTTCACGGACTCTCGACTTCGTGGAAAAGTTGTTCATCCGATTAAATCAACCGGAGTATAGAAACGACTTTCACGAGTTAATTAGTGGGAATCCACCGAGTTTATGAATGGTCAGGATGAAAGTTGGAGTATTGGAACGCGCCTCTGACTGATACTAATCTCAGACTGATCACGATTCCAAAATCGCGTTATATTCATAAGACGGACCAGTGGGCGTGGCTAATGAGATAGTGCCCGCGCACTGGATTCTTACAGGCAAAATCATATCGATGATTTTCATTATTCTAAGTTGTCTTTTGACTCTGAGAAGTTTTCCAATATTCAGAAAAACACTTGAAGTTTATTTTCTAACAAAAATTCATTTGAAAAAAATCCGAGAAATATGCCTAAAACGCACATAATACGAGAATGTATTCACCTCATTAGCGTTCGCTGGGACAGAATTAGCGGACAACTCTATTAGCTAACGCCATCTCAACGCAACTAGAACAACTAAAATATTACGGACTGAAATGCCTTCGTCAGTCTCAGGATAGAAATCTGCAATAAGAAACAGAAGTCTGGGACATATCGATAGCCAGCAATTACTCCATTAAACATGAAAAATGTTTTATTCTTCAAGACTGCTGACTACAAATGCCTATACAATAGGTGTATGTCGGTCGAATATCCATAAGAAAACAACTACTTCCCTGGCTAATGCCTGTAGTCAGATTTCTGTATCTTATTGCAAATTTCTATCCTGAGACTCAGGAGGGCATTCCAATCGGTAATGTTTCAGTTGCTCTAGTTGCGTTGAGATGGCGTTAGCTAATGGAGTTGTCCATTCCGCTACTTCTGTTCCCAGCGAATGCTAATGAGGTGGATAGATTCTTAATTGTTTCAGCCAGGTATCAGGTAACGCAGACATTAATCATTGTCTGCTCGACCCACCATGAGGGGCAAATACCCAGAAACCGATCTACAGGTGTCAGTGGTTAATATTAATCCATTTCACAACAAACATTTGCAAAGTACCTCGTAGGACTTTGCACGTTTAATAAATGTCATTCAACGTCCGTCGAGGCATTAGCCAGGGAAGTAGTTGTTTTTTTATGGATATTCGACCGACATACACCTATCGTATAGGTATTTGTAGTCAACAGTCTTGAAGAATAAGACATTTTTCATTTTTAATGAAATAATTACTGGCTATTGATATGTCATAGACTTCTGTCTCTTATTGCATATATGAATAACTTGTGGCTCTTGTTCTGGTTTCTACATAGGCGGTTAAGGCTGGAAATAATGAAATCATTTTCAATAAAATAACAATATTATTGTGACACATTGGCAGAAGAAATGGGTCATACATTGGTAAGACTTTCTCCTTACCATTGCATATTCAATCCAACTGAACACATATGGCATGAGCTGAAAGCATCGGTATGGAGAAATAATGTTTCGCCAACTTCAAATTCATCTGTGGTATCTTGGATTCAGTCATAAATGCAGAATATTCCAAATTAAAGCTGGGAAAATTGTATAGCGCATGTACAATAAGTAGAAAAATCATATTTAAATATAGATCAAGTTGCCAGAGAAAAATTATTGTGAACTTGGTTGAGGATAGTGACAGTAGAACTGACTTAGGTTAAAATTTAATAATTATTATTATGACACTCTATTTTTTCGTATAGTATTTGTACCTGTTCAACTCAATTTAATAAATTTCATTTATTTTTCTATCATTTTTTACATCAAATACATAATTATGTCAACAATTGAGTCATATCTGTACCCGAAATTCATGAAGTTGAGTTTTAATATTCCACAAGCAAGTATATTTCGAAGGTATATGCTTATTATTACGTGTATATAGATAAATGAGTGTCAGTAGGAGATTTAAGCCGGTTCTGGCTCTCCCCCCACCACTATGACGTCACGTGTGACCTTGAATGGTTGCAGGTGTGCAGTGTGTGTGTGTTTGACCTTGAGATTTGACTTTGAGATTTGTCATTGAGTTTTGATATTGGGTTTGGTCGACTTTGAGATTCGACTTCAGTTTTGACCTTGAATATGACCTTGAGATTCATAACATTAGGTTTTGACTTTGAGATTTGACCTTGAGTTTTGATGTTGAGATTTTTCATTGAGTTTTGACATTGGGTTTCATCGACTTTGAGATTCGACTTCAGTTTTGACCTTGAATATGAGCTTGAGATTCATAACATTAAGTTTTGACATTGAGATTTGATCTTGAGTTTTGATATTGGGTTTGTTTCGGCAACCTAAAGATTTGATCTCGATGTTTATTTGACCGTAACTAAAGTTGTGGTGTAGGCATACATATTATGTGTGATCATGACCTTCATGAATCCTTACACTCTCCGAGCGAAGAGGGTGTTTGTCCTGTGAGAGAGCTAGGAGTGAACTGCGAGTATTGATGAGTGTGTAATGACCTTCACAGTCCC
>JAFIRS010002541.1:0-204981 GCA_018342105.1 Gonioctena quinquepunctata
AAAAAAAGGGGCATTGTTTTCGGAGGACATCTGCAACCGTATTAGTTGATGCCGGTGGTGATATTACTGTATTGAAACGTCATGGTGGCTGGAAATCCAATTCAGGCGGAAGGCTACATTGAAAATTCGGTTCAGAATAAAATCAGCATTTCCAATACAATATTGAACTCTATTGAGACTAGCAATAATGATATAAATGTAAATATTCCTTCCACTTCCAGATCAGTGGGACCTGGAATAAACTTTTCAAACTGCACAATAAATAATCTTAATATTTTAAAGAAATCAGATTAATTACAATCATTATGTTCAATATAAATAGAATGTTCATAATTTTCCTATATCCATGGTAATACCCGAAGTAATACCATTAATTACAATTTTGTAGAAATTATTATAGAAATACGAGTAATTACTGTTATTGTGTTCAATACAAATATAAATATAATATTTATAGTTCTTCATTATTTATTGGGTGTAGAACAAATAGCGTATGCAACTCTCATGTAATGGTTATTAATACACTCGCATAAACCATACAAAATTCGCCTTCGGCTCGTTTCGTATCCCGGTTAATGCTCGTGTATTAATAACCATCATAACATGATCGTTGCATAATATACTATTAATGTATTTAATACATATTCATAGTGATGTTCAGAGGCTAGCCGTGGTCATATGCCACTTTACCCTAAAGCTTGCGATCTCTTACTACTGAACCTCACTATGAATATATTACGTGTAAGTTGTTCATTTAATAGAAAAGGCATCACTGTCGCTTGTATGTGAGGAAAATTACTTGAATCTAATTTTGACAGACATTAATTTTATGAATATATAACATTGTTAAACTGGTAATAAATAGTTTGTGATTAAATGGGTTTGTCATGTTCAGGAGTATTAAGGTATTCGGGTGGGTGTCACGTTTGGGAGAAGTACAGCATCTGGTCATAGTCACATTGTTATACATGAATACAGAAGATTAAAAAAAAGATGAAGACTAATTCCAGTATATGCAATACAGGTCATAAACTTTTTCCATTTCCACAATCTCGAATTTAATAATTTTATTATAATTTTTCATCTTGGAACAAGAGTTTGGTTGACAAAATCATGAAAAAACATCATTTCAGGAAGTAGTATCCAATTTTTCACTTTATTTTTATACATGGCTGAACTATCTAGTTCTTCAATGGATCAGGCAGCATATTATAGAGACAAGGTCCAAGGTGATTCGGGCCCCGTTGCCCTATTGTTTTTTCCGATCTTGGTAGTCTAGCCTTTTTGTTCCTGGTGACGTATTTGTGATCAACTATTTAGTGGGGATTTTATAATTTTTTTCATTAAGCAACAAATTAAAGGAGTAACAGCTGTCTTGAATCGCATACCTTGGCTTCTTTGAATAGACCCTATACAGGGCGAGTCAACAGGATTCCCGTGGTTCATTGCTTCTTAATGTATCACTATTTCGATTTCTTATATTTTTTTTGTCAAAGGAACCATCTAAAACCACCTTCGAAAATAATTTTTATTCAAACAGGGTGCATCATTGATGCGTTGCTAACCAAAGTTGTTCTTTTTCAAATGAAACACCCGGTATATTTCCATATATTCCGATCGGCTGTTCCATTGGCTGTTCAACGATTTTTTCAATTTTGAATTCCGTTGCGGCGTTGCCGAGTTATATAAAAAATCTATTTTGTAGGCTTCTTTTCAAAAAAATTATTTATTTCACATTTCGAAATATTTAGTAAACATAATTGGGGAATCGTTCGTCGATATGATGATGTTCATTGAGAATACCAATAATTTGGAATAAATTGGACAGGATGTTCGATACAACAACACAAACTTAGCCATTTTCAAACATCGGTATTTTGATTTTTACAAATGGAACACCCTATATTTTTCATTTAAATCAACTCTTAAAACTCTCATTTTTTTATCCCTCCTTATTTACCTAAAACAACTCTTTCAGATATTCTACACCCAAAAGATGAATTTTCCAAAAAAAAAATTTAAAATGTGCCTTTGGTATCATTTTGGAATAAAATTTTTGCATAAAATCGATTTATTCGAATCTCAAAAAATAACAAAAATTAATGCCAAATGTTAAAGTTGCCTTTTTCAAATACCCCTCTCAATCTGTTGGGAAAAATAGTATCCACATGTAACTTTTCCTCTAAATTCCCCCTAAAAAAGCAATTTCTTTTTAATTTTTTCAGTAGTTTAGGCGGAGTTTGATGACAACCCATTTAATTTCCCCATAAAAAAAAAAATCTTTTTTTTTTACCCGGGGCCTTTTGGGGGCCACTAATTTCCCCTATCCTTTTTTCACGAAATGCAACTGCCCCCACATCATTGGTATTCAGGTGCCTCTTTTTTTCCACATTCTCTCCCTTATTTCAAGGGAATATGATCTAATAAATTTGATAACTATTCCGAAATCGGATATTTTTTCCATTCAACCCGTTGAAAAAAGGAATTTCACGCCACCCAATGCCCCCCAAACATTCGTGAAATTTTTGGGGGTTTGACATATCTAACAAAATGAGGATTTTCATTCATAATGGCATATTATCTGATTAAATCCTTTTTTAAAACGAAAGTCAAAAATGAACATCAAAAAATCAGGTTTGGTTGATTTATCCCCCCAAGGAAACCGCATTCGTTTTGGGAAAATCTCTTTCAGCCTTCTCATCAACTGCATTTTTTTGGATGGAAAATTTTTTCCCATCGAAGAACACTTTTTTTGAGATTTCCCCAAACCCCCCTACTCAAAATACTTTACCCGGGATTCTCGGAATATCTCAATATCAAAGTTTTTTCATCATTCGTTGGGAAACACGTTAAAAATTTTTTTAAAAATACTTTCCGGTTTCCTCAAATCTTGTTTGGGTCTCAAAATGCCCTTTGGTCGGATGTCATCTTTAAAAACTTTTTTTCATAACTAGATATAAGAATTATCATTTCCCCCAAAAAGCATCACCATTTAAACCTGTCCCTAAACGATAATTCATAATCCCTATTTTAACCAACTGGATTGTTTTTGACGTTACCTCTATTTAAATTTCCCGATAAACATTTTCCCGGTTTTTGGGAAAACTAAACAGAAAATAAATTTTTGAAAATTTTTTGTTTGTATCTAGTTTTCATGAGTTCCAAGAATTTTTTTGAAGATGGAAAAAAATTGAAACATCATTCGTATCGTATTCTCTATGAAAAAAGCGGGAAAAAAAAAAATCTATAAATTGTTGATTTGATTTAAAAATTCCTTTTAAAAAATATCTCAAACGGGTTCAAGGCATGACGTCAAAATGGTTGAGTCTTTAAAAAGGTGCCTCAATGAAAATATCGGGTGTTCTATTTGAAAAATAAAAAATACGATGTTTGAAAAGGTTGTTTGGAATTTGATCAAATTGTACAATTTATTCAAATTTTTATTTCAATGAAAGATATTGTTTAATTCTCAAAATTTATTTTTTTTTTAATAATTGCAAGCCCAACAAATTTAAAATTAAAAAAATTTTTGACATCCCAAAGGAACGGTTGGAAAATATGAAAAAATACCGAGTGTTTCATTTGAAAAAATTACTGTTCCCGCATCAAATTACCCTTATGAATGAAAATTATTTTGGAAGGTATTGATGGTCCTTTGAAAAAAAAAAATATGAAACAAATGGATACATTAAGGAGCAATGAACCACGGGAATCCTGTTGACTCCCCCTGTATTATTCAAAGAAATCCATCTATGTATCCATTCAACTTTTAAGAAAAAAATCATACCTCCTTCCATCCTATGACTCCGTAAGACAGCTGTGACTGTACTAATGCATAATATAAAATTTGAGATGGTTAATGAAAATCCTTCAAGTATTTGTTTGTACAGGATCATCTCATTTTTTCTAATTATATTTCGGTTTATGTCCCATCTTAGGTGTCGGTCGATTTCAATGCCCGATTTTTTTGAATGTTTTCAAAATTTCAGAGTTCATTTCGAAACATAGCGGTCCCATATCAGTAAAGTTATTAGAGTGAAGTAAAAGGTAGGTATTTCGTCTTATCCAAATTTAGGGTGAGTTTGTTATATCTGAACCATCTCTCTATATTAACAAAGTCAGTTTCTGTTTTACTTTCAAGTAGCAGTATCATCGGGAAAACTGAGAATATTTTCCGTTTTTTCCCTAAATTAAAGAAGACTATTCATGTGAACTATGAATAAAAGTGGGCCTAGGACTATTCCTGGGTACCCCAAATAAGTAACAGTCACGGATCACTAGTAGTTCCATTATGTCACTCGTAGCAACAAACAAATTACATACAATTTGAAACTGAATGCCCAAATCATTGAAAGAACAGATAATGTGAAGGATCTCCAAATAACAACTTTAGATTACAAATCAACCTTTGAACAACATTTAAATGTATACCAAAGTCGCTTGGGGAACATAGAATTCATATTCAGGGTCACGAAGGACTTCAACTGTTGAAGTCTATTACTCTCCTGTACAATACTATTGTGAAACCATAATCCATTATCATCCATTGTCTGGAATTCATTCTATAAGTGATTTATTGATAGACTAGAAAATGAAAAAAAAAAAAATAAACAGATTGAATTTTTAGATTCAGCAAAGATAGGCAGTACAACCCTTCAAAAGCAACGAAATTTTACAAATTGGAACATTTAGTTTTGAAAGTTTTTTTTTTATATATGTTTTATAAAAATTTTTAATAATCTAACAGACTCCCCCAAATTTTTGCCACAACTCTGCCAACTCAACCGCTCGCAGCATAATATAAAAAATATGCAACCCCTAAAAGTTCCACTCTTCAACAAATTTCCTCTCAACTCCCCTTGGGAAGATGTATGAAAACTCTCGTACTCAATACAAATCCAACAATGATCTAGACATCTTTAGTCTCTCATTTTACTAGATCAAAATTGGTGTCAAACAAATTTCTACAATTAGGCTTTCTCATCATACCTCCTCAAATACCAATTAGAAGAATATATTTGCATAACCATATCATCAAAATACAGGTTAGTTATTAAGCATATTCAACTATAAGCTTTGTGATAATTTTTTTATTGTTAAGAAAACATACTCAGCACTGTGCTACTCAATATGTTATATTGTGCCGCTCTATTATTGGGCAGTGAAATAGAGTTCGTCCAGTATTGAAACGACCTCTTTGGCCTTCCCCACCTAACAACCAATTTTTTTTCGAAGATACCCGAGCCATTGTCTAACTGTGGCTATTAATAGAAATTCCATAGGCGTACCAAATTGTTTGGTATAGGCGAAACCAGACGTAGTTTCTGGGGGACGAGTTTTGTGATTATGGTGGCGGGTTCAAGATGGAGGACAAACATTGTGATTATGGTTCCCAAATTTGTTCAAATTGGTATGTGGGGGTTTTTTTGGAGTCGAAGATTATGAAATTTTTCAAAATTCAAGATGGCGGGCGAGTTTTGTGATTATGGTCCGATTCGATTCAAGAATTGGTATAGGGGGTTTCGGAAGTCGAAGTTTGAAATTTTTGTCAAAATTAATAAGTTCAAGATGGCGGCTTCAAGATGGAGGACAAACATTGTGATTTTGGTTCAATTCGATTCAAAATTGGGATGTGGGGTTTTCGAGTCGAAGATTATGAAATTTTGTCAAATTAAGAATTCAAGATGGCGGAAGAGTTTTGTGATTATGGTCCGATTCGATTCAAAATTGGTATGTGGGGGTTTTCGGAGTCGAAGATTATGAAATTTTTGTCAAAATTCAAATGGCGGACGAGTTTTGTGATTATGGTCCGATTCGATTTAAAATTGGTATATGGGGTTTTTGGAGTCGAAGATTATGAAATGTTTGTCAAAATTCATAAGTTCAAATGGCGGTTTCAGATGAAGGACAAACATTGTGATTATGGTTCAATTCGATTCAAATTTGGGATGTGGGGTTTTCCCGGGGTAGAAGTTATGAAATTTTTTTTCCAAATTCATGAATTCAAGGTGACGGACGGTTTTGTGATTATGATCCGATTCGATTCAAAATTGGTATGTGGGGTTTTAGGGTCGGAGATTTGAATTTTCTGTCAAATTTTTAAATTCGAGATGGCGGGACCAAGATGAAGGACGGGGTTTTCTGATTATGGTCATTCATTCAAAATTGGTATGTGTTGTAATAAAATTAATACTTCGACAAGCTGTTTACTTTCATGAGTACTTGGTAAAAATCAAATCTTCGACAAGTTCTTACTTACTAACTAATCACTGCCCAATCAAATTAGTGGTACCTACTTTTATAAACACTTCGCGCGACAAGTTTTTTTAAACCAAATAATTCAACAAAAATAATTAAATCATTGTCAGCGATGACTTAAATTTATTTTATACGTTTTAGTACACGGCTTCTATAACGTATACGTTTTAGTACACGGCTTCTATGAAATCAAATTTGAAGAACTAAAAATGTCGGACAAATAACTATTGTGGTGTATATTTCAATTAGATTTAATATTGTGCATACGGTCGGAGATTATGAACCTATATATATATATATATATATATATTTATCTATATATATATATATATATATTTATCTATATATATATATATATATATATTTATCTATATATATATATAGACAGATAGACCGGGACGGTACCGGAAACGTGACCGGAACGAAACAGACAGACAGATATTTTATTTGCGTGGCAGTGCAATGCATGCCGGATCCAGCTAGTTTTTTCATAAAAATTCCAAACGGTCACTCCAAGATGGGGACAAGTTTTGAGAATTATAGATTGTTTTATTAAATAAATACGAATATACAAGAAGGCTAACTAGTTTTTTATCATGAATGACTTGAATAATCCTCTGCCCTATGTAAAAATATGGTGATAAACTTTTGCTGCAAACCATAAAAAACTACACATTGAAATTTTCTGCTCGGTTCTGCCAATAACAATTTAAAATCTCGACTTTGATTTTTCAACATTGAATTACTGATAAAAAAACTAGCTGAATAAATAATTAAAACATTTCAAAATGTTACTGCCCAGCAAAGTTGAATAAATAACTGCACTACCTATTTATTAATCAAACAAACCTAACCTTCCAAACGCTGCATGTGAATATTCGCCGTAGTATGAGCAGCCACATCAAATCGTGTCCACTCGTGTTTTCCCCCTCTCTACCTACCAACAGGTCGTTTCAATACTGGATGAGCTCTACCTGCCTGTTGGGTGGCCTCAAATTTATAAATAAATAAACTACATCCAAACTGGTAGTGAAGTATTGATTTCAAAATGGCGTTTGATGAGGTCAACTATGACAGGCAACGTTTTGAGTATTTGCAGTTCGTATTTGATGAATAGAAAACAATACGGTAGTGGTAACCGGAAGAAACATAATTTATGCTCAAATTTATAGGCTCCCCAAGGATCACATTTGGGACCATTGCTTTTTCTATGCATGGTGAATGATTCACCGAGTATTTTGATAGTATCTCCTTGTCCTTTGCCAATGATCTGAAGATTCATTGAAGAATTGAATATAATGAGGATTGATCTAAGCTCAAATTGAACTTATCTGTGACAATTCAGTGCTTTTCTCATAGTTCTATGTTCTGCTTGTTAAATAATTGAAAATTTCTTTAAATTTCAACATAAAAATGTTACTTCCCATCTTTCACTAGAAAGAAATTCTGCTAACACATTATAAAATCAATAACTCAAAATGAAAGATTTGGGCATGAATCGACTCTCAATGATGGCATAAACATTATTGTTACTAGAGTCCTTAGGTATTTGAAATTTTTATTTTTGAAATGGGAGAATCCTAGTATAAGCACAATTCAATAAAATGAGAAATATAACTTCCTTATGTCTGAAATACTCTGTGAGTTTCGTGTACAGATATAGTTTCTTGGTTTTGGAATAGCCCATTGTTTTTCCGAATGCGAAGAGGAAAAAATGTTTCTTACTGTAATTCTTTTTCTCTATAGGAAACTGAAGCAAAATTTTTGCTATTATTCTACATCCTTTGAAACTGATAGTTTGGTCGTAAAAAAATCAGACAAAAACTCATTTTATTGCAATCAATCGGAGGGAAACATTTTGAGAACCTCTCGAGAAACGAAAGGCAAAGGACGTGATAAAAGCAAAGGAATCAAAGGTTGCTACTGCCTCGTTGGATCCACAACTGACAGTTCTCATGTTTACGCCGTGCTTCTTCTGTTTCCTACACACACATCCGACTAAACAACAGACGTCGTTTCGCAGCACCCTTGAGAAACAATCAAATTCAATTCGAAATTTTCACAGGATGATTCAGATGTTTGGAATTCCACGATAACAACACTGCGTTCTGAAATGAAATTTTTTTTTTATTTGAATATTGATTTTCGAATCTGATTTTGCAGTTTAGATTTCTCCATCCGAATATCAATATATCTGAATACTTAATATTCCAATACTTCTTATTTGTTATTCGGTATCAACAGTTTTCTGAATATAGGTTCTCAAGCTTTTTGTATTCTTTTTCGTTTGTCAGCAGCATATTTTTGAATTTTTGGTGTGGTTATTCCTTGATTGAATAAGATGACTAATGAAAAATAAATAAAAAAATCCCCAAAAATCGATGAAATTAATCAGTACAAAGCAAATTTTTCATTCAGCACAGAACTAGGATCAAGAAAAGTACATTCACTTGCTTGTTTTAGTTATTCCTAAATTGTATGGTAATTTTTTTTTATCAAGAAATCGAAAAATATTGTTGGAAGTTTCGCTGGCAGAAAAAATATCAAAACTAATACAAAAATATCGTTGGCCCTAGTTCTTTTAACAAAAACTATGATAAAAATGTTTTCAAGATAAATAGCTATGATTACATATTTGGTTATTACTTTCAATTTCAATCAACTTTTCAAATAAAACAATTTTTTTTTATAGAAAGAATATGAGGGAACTTTTCAGCTTTTTACTCATCCGATCCAAATGACAAAAAAAAATCACTTCATATGCAGAAAATGCAGAAAAGATGCCCTTCATTGAAGGGTATCCAAAAATATACAGATTACCTTATGAAATGAAAAATAATTACAAAAATACAAATTCAAAAGAGGAAAACGATCTGGAAGTTAGTGAATACCTACGACAAACTTCAGGAAGTGATTCTGCATGAAAAAATAATGACAGTTTGCGATTTAACTTTTGTCAGCAAATGCTTCGTTTTCCGAGATACGGGGTGTTAAAGTTTTTCTTAAAAACTGACTATTTATTTATTGCTCTGAAATCGGTCGAGATATGCATATGAAATTTGGTGAGTTTCAAGAGGTAGTTATTGCGCATTTTTTGACATGCAATTAAGGATGTTATGTTCATCATTGGCAAGTATACGGGTAATTATCTCAATTTTTTTTAAATTCCTCGTTCAATTTGTGACAAAAAATCTTTCTTGCCTTTTTTTCGTATGGGGCGCCGTTTTTATGCAAAAAAATCCAACATCTTAACGCGTATTTTTCATTTCTTTTATACATTATCAAGAACTATCTAATACAATAACCTTAAACCAGAACAATAACAGAAAATACCACTAATAAATAAATAGTCGCAAAGCTACAACAAATGTTCGAAATGACCTACCTCAGACGTGATACAAGATTCAACTCTTCGCCTCATTGATTGTCGTATTCGCGTAAATATTCCTGGTGTATTTCTTATTGTCTCACAGCCAGCTATAATTCGATTCCTCAGGTCTTCAACATTTTCGACGGGAGTGGAATAAACGAATGACTTAAGAAAACCCCAAATGCAAAAAACAAGAGGATGTAAATCCGGAGATCGAGCAGGCCAATGTTCCGTGCCTCCCCTACCTATCTAACGATTTGGATATACTGTATCTCAGTGATTACATGCAATAGTGCTTAAATGGACTGGTGCACCATCATGCATGAACCAGAAGTGTTGTCTCAGCTGTAGATGAATTTCTTCAAGAAGAACAGATAACTCTTTCTGTAGGAAATTAAGGTGAGAGTCGCCTGTTAGTCGTTGTGGGAGAAAATATGGCCTGATTAAATTATCATCAAGTACCCCAAGCCATACATTTACTGAAAATTTATGATGAAAATGAGCTTCAAAGATTCCATATGGATTTTCCTCAGCCCAGATGTGATTGTTATGGAAATTTCGTATACACTGTAATCCAAAATTAGCCTCATCAGTAAAAAAACTCCATTTAAAAATTAGGAATTTGAGCGATTTGATGAAGAATCAATGGCAAAAACTAGGCGCGGAAAAAAGTCTCTAGGTAGTAGACCTTGCACATGTTGAATATAAAACGGATACAATTGCTGTTCTTTAATAATTTTAAATACAGTGAAGTTGCTTACATTCAGTGGTGTGGTGGTGGTGAAGTTTCGCTTTTGCAATCCGCCAGAAAGGACAATTAGTGGTTTCCGTACGTTCCTGATCTCACCGCTTGGTGGACTAAAGGCGTTATTGGCTTCGATGTAGGTGGCCTCTTTGAACTTTTGTTTGTACCAATGCTCATCTCTATCTATGGTGCTCAGTCCAGGCGTGGTCAGCAATTTCCGATTTTGACGTTTCTCTGTGTTGAGTCCATTTATTTGCTCATCCAATCTTACCGATAACGGCATCTTCGTCTCTCCAATGTAGGAATCTCCGCTTTCACATGGAACTCCATAAATTCTAACTAGTTTCATTTCTGTTGTCAGTTTGGTCATGGTGAGGAAAACTCCGTAAAGTACTGCCGGATTGGAAGCAACTTTTGATGTTGAACTTGTTTCCGATCCTTCTGATCTTCTCGGAGACACCTCTGATGTACGGAAGGCAGATCACCGTGCTTCGTTGTTGATCTTCAGATATCTTCGCATCGCTCTTTCTACCAATGTTCTCACGATCCCTCTCTTCCTTTGTCCGAGTGCGACAAAGAGACCAAGCCTGGACTGAGCACCATCAGATTCTATGGGACGACGCAAGTGCTCCACATAGAGAGAAGCATTGGTTCAAAAGAAAGTTCAAAGAGTCCGCCTACATTGAAGCCAATAACGCCTTTAGTCAACCAAGCTTGAGATCAAGAACGTATGGAAAGCACTAATTGCCCTTTCTGGCGGACTGCAGAGGTGCGAAACTTCACGCACCACCACGCCGCGCAAAATCCCACGCACAACTGCACATGACACGCAACCTTGCACCGACAGACATATAAATAAGTGAGTAGTACCTAAGCTTGTCAGTATTCGCCTGGAGACGATTGCAGATACAAGCATTCGAAACGTCGTGAAAATCTTGTTCCCTACTAGTGTTTTTCGCAAAAATCGGTATATACATCGACCCTGGAGCGCAATGGTTCACCGATCGTAAAAATTACAGAATTCTACTCCAATACTTACGGAAGATACGGGGGCGTGTCCATGGGAAGTCAGATTAATTCGTATTTTGCAGAACTGAAAATTTTCCAGCAAAAATATGGATCGATACTAGAGTTGATGGCCTAATCACGAAGCCGTAAAATTTTTTAAGCTTATCTGGCCCCCTAATATGTTTTTTGCAAAAATCGCTGTATCCATCGCTCCTGGCGCGCAGTGTATGACACTCAGGTTAACCCCAGATGAGATTTAGACTCATCCTCGGCATATCTAACGATCGTGAAAATTTCAGAATTCCACTCCAATAATTCTGGAAGATACGGGGGCGTTTCCTTGGAAAGTGGGACAAATTATATATAACCCTTTCACCGACGTTCAGTTTAATTCATCACGAACTGCACGTAATGCTAAACGTAAAGTCATACAAGCATAACCCGAAAAGAGAAAATCTAGTGCATCAGCTCTTAATAACTCTGAAGTAAAAAAATTGAGATCATTACCCGTATGCGCGCCAATGATGAATATAAAATTCTTAATTGCATGTCAAAAATGCTAACTACCTCTCAATAAATAAATAGTCAGTTTTCAAGAAAAACTTCAACACCCCGTATCTCGGAAAACGAAGCATTCGCGGACAAAAGTTATATATAGCAAACTGTCATTATTTTTTCATGCAGAATCACCCGCTGAAGTTTGTCGCACTTATTCACTAACACCCTGTATATGACTTGTGATAGATATTTTGGGTAGAGTATACTTCGATATTTTTCCGACAATATGGTTGCAAAATACCACTCGACCAAATAAAAAAAAAAAAAAAAATTTGGTCCCGTGAATTCTACAACCAATTGACAAAATAAAAATACATAATTGTTTTTTGTTATGGTTAATCAACATTATCAACGGTCAATCACAAAACCATTTTTCATTATTAATCGAAAACATCCAGAAAAACACGCATTCATCCGCTATCCTCTCATTTACCGTTCACAACAATTCACAGATTAACAAAAGCGAAATGGACATACGCCGTGTGTCAATAACCGGCCAAATTACAAGACAGATCGTTTTCCGATAGCCCCAATCCTATTCAAATAACCTTTTGTGGGTATGCAAAATCTGGCTGGCGCTTTGTTCTCCGCCGTAAAGCGGCAACAATAGCCCTAACAAGCTTTTCAAAAATGTCGCACTCGTGATTCTGCAAATATTTGTGGGGGAATCGATAGAAAAATCCATTCGTTTGTGGACGAGAGGCACACACTTTTTCGAAACAATTATCGGCCAAACCCATTCAAGGGTTTGGGACTGATTTCTCCAATATATTTTCTCATAGAAAATACTGTTTTGAGAATCTGCTTATTTACCATATGACAAAAAATCTGTGTACTCTACTATTTTATATATTTGTACTTATGACAGTGAATGAATTTATTATTATTATTATTAATATAATTATTTGACAAAAATTAGGTTAGTTTTCGTCATCGCGCGGACCAATTCACGGTCACTAAAAATCAAGAAAAATTGTCTATTGAAAACGCATGACTCATTTCATTTCGAATAAATACCATTCACGTTTCACGTAACAGCTAAAACAAACTTTTTGTAAGCCACAATGAAAGAATTGGAAAAAATTTAGGTTAGCTTTCGTCATCGCGCAGACCAATCCACGATCGCTTGATGGTGAATTCCAAAGGTAATTTTGTAGTGACTTTTATTAATGCGAACTGTGGAAATCACTCATGAAGATAGGAAGAACGTGGCAACCATCACCACATATCACAATCAAGTGTCTGCCACATTGAAGGTTTGATGGAAGTTACCAAAACGTCACCGAAACTATCATACATACTCTATTGAAAGTGATTGTGACTTCTAAGTGATATATAAGTGGTACAGGATGGTTACCGCAACGATTATTTTCCACTTTCGAATTTGAAAACCTTTAAGGTGAATCTGCTTAGTGGCCATAATGTTTCAGACATCTCAATTGACACTAACAAGTTATAGAACTGTGGAGTGGATACCATAGATGGGAAGTACGTGACTACTAACATGCAAATATACAATTTTAGTTATTCTCACTGTATAAATAAATAAATGAATTTAACTTCTCTTAAACTTTCAGGTAAATGGTTGAGAACATACAAACCCATTATTGTGGGTGAATTACTTGAGACCTTGTATTTTGTAAAAGGAATATGGTATTTTTTCTTTCGGCGTGTGTTCACGGAGTGGAAGTCGCCCGTTAGAACAAACTTTTGTCTATTTTTAAAAATAAATACGGACAGTTCATAAATATAGACTGACATGAGGGTCAAGGTATTCAAATCTTTGAAGAGGTCCTTGCAAGAATGAGTACTTGGAACTCCCGCTATTATTCTAATAATTCTTTTTTGTGTCGAAAAGACATTTTTTGCCAAGGTGGAGTTGCCCCACAAACATATTCCATACCTAATTCGTGACACAACCTGTGCATAGTGCTGATTACGTAATAACCACCGAGTCGAAGTTAGTGTAACAGATTGAATTGACTTTTTCCGTCTATTACTATTTGTATTCAAATATTAATTAAGTGATTTTAGACAAAATCTGTCAGATATCAAATGGAAATGTGTGGAGCAATAACAGCCCCTTCCAGGAGGTTCGCTCACATGCTATTTTGGTTTCCTCGACCGTGCCTGCCAACGGGTTTGGGTATTTCTTGATATCTTTTGTCATTCCCGAGATACTCCCACTGGAAACTTTTTAAATTGACCCACTGTAAATAAAAAGCCCCCAGACAGTATTTGCAAAGTTCTTCGCCGGCATAATGATAATTATAACGCTTTTATTCACACAAATAGGAATACAAACAATTTTTTTTTCACATTTGTGAAGGAAAGCAGGAATCCGATAAGTGTATACACGCACTTTGTTTCGGTATTAGGAATGTGAGTCAATAAATATTTTAATAATAATAGAAAGGTATAAAATATAATAATGAATTATCAAATATATAATATGAATGAGTATATGTTTAGGGACAAGGTTAGTTTAGTAAAATAACAGTAGGGTGTAAAATGTTAAGTGGTAGATATTTCAAAATAGCAACGTAAAGTTCTTCCATTTTTCAATTATTGAAATGATTATGAACAGATCTACCAGTTTCAAATAGGTGAGTCCTCAGCATTTGAATTGATTTATATTGATTTATATTGTTTTCTGGAATACTATTATATAATTTTGGCGCGAGGTATATAGGAGTAAGACCGTTGAGTAGCTGTTTTGGGCATGAATGGAATGATATAGTGTTGTTTTTTCGAATTAATGTTCCGGTATTTTTGGGAAAAGTGCTTATGTAAGCGATGACGCACACAGGAGCAATGGTAATACAAATGCCTGATATAAAATATTTTCGTTACGGCATATAAGATATTTGTTGAGTACCGGGAGTTCTTTGAAAAAAATAATTTCAGGAATCTTCTCTGCATGACTTCTAAAGTATGGAGATACGTTTTCGGAGCTGAGCCCCAAATGAGTATCCCGTAACGAAGATGGCTTTCAACTAGGGAGTAATAGAGTATTTTAAGATAGTTGTCAGGTTCTTTGAGTTTCCTGAATTTATACATTATGCTTAAGTACTTGTTTTTTTTTTCAGGGAAGATGGAGAATTCATATTAAGTTGGTTGAAGGTCGGTCTACTGGCGTAGTCTCTAGTTTTTTTCTGTATTCCCGGTTAGTAATTTGGAATCCAGCCATTGCTTAATTCGTGAGAATCTAGATTCCTCAGTAACTCTCAAATCATTCCAGGTGTCCGCCCTATGAAAGATAGCCGTGTCGTTGGCAGAACCTATTGTTATCATTATTTTCCAATGAGAATAATCCGTTTATATATATATATATATATATATATATATTATATATATATATATATATACAGGGTGTTACCAAATAGGTGCGAAAGTTTTTAGGGGGTGATTCCTTGTCGAATTAAAGGGGGTCTTTCATGTAAACGAAAGCCTTTCCTTGAAAAGTAACAGGCTTTCAAAAAAACATGTTTTTTTTTCTTGAAATTTCTGAAGAGTTGAAGCTATGGCATTTTGTTGGCATGTCCTACCAATAAAAAGGCTACCTATGAATTTTTTTTAAAATTTTTGTCAATCTTTTAAAAGGGTGAAACTTGCAACCCCTATTCCAATTTTTACTTTTTAGCGAAACAAAATTTCTCGATTTAAAAAAATGTGTTGAGAAGAACGATTCATTGCAAAACATTTTCAACTCCTGTATTGTGTCCGTAAAAGCAATAGTTTCCTAATAAAAAATCAAATACAACATTTTGCATGAACGGATCTTCTGTAAATGGAATCGAAAAAATCTAGTAGGTGGCTGTGTATTACAACATAGAAAAAGGCGACAAGATCAAACGGAACGGAGTTATAAACTGCTCAAAATGAGCACCTCCAACCATTAGACAGGAATCAAGTCTTCGTCTCATAGACTGGCGCAAACGTTAAAACATTCCTGGTGTGTTTTGGATTGTCTCGCAGGCTGCAATGATGCGATTCCTCAAATAACTCACACATTCAATGGGGGTCGTATAAATCAAGGACTTCAGGTGACCCCAGATGCAAAAGTCCAATGGGTTTAAGTCTGGAGATCTGGGAGGCCAAGGTTGAGGTCCTGCACTGCCTATCCAACGATTTGGATACACGTCGTCCAAGTACTGACTAGCAGTTAAGCAGGCGCACCCTCGTACATAAACCACATTCGTGGTCTAATAGCTAGTGGAACATTTTCAAGTAAAATCGGAAGCTGCTCCTGGATAAAATTTGTATAGGTTGCACCAGTTAGCTTCAACGGTAGAAAATGCATTCTAATTATATTTTCGCCAATAATTCCGACCCACACGCTAAGTGAAAATACATATTTATACCTTCTTGAATTGCATGTGGGTTATCTTCGACCCATATATGATTGTTATGGAAATTTGTAATCCCTTGCCTTAGAAAGTTGGATTCGTCAGTGAATATTACGTTTTCGAAAAATTTAGCATTTTGGGTATTCATTTGAAGGCTCCATTGACAAAAGTCCACTCGATGGGGAAAATCTCGCAGTAAGAGTGCATGGACTCGTTAAATATGGTAAGGATACAATTGGTGGTCCTTTAAAATTTTCCAGATTAGTTTATTGCTAACACTAGGTGTGTTAGCAATTTGTCTTGTACTTAATTCCGGACGATCTAAAGATGTCCCACCTCTAAATATTTACAACTATGATGAAACAAGCATGTCTGACGATTCAGGCAGAAAGAAAGTGATTTGTCGAAGAGGGTCCAAGTACCCAGAGCGAATCATGAATTCGACTGAGTCTAACATAAGCGTTATGTTTTGTGGAAATGCTGATGGCGACTCAGTAGCTCCATATATTATTTATAAGGCTGAGCATTTGTGGACCACATGGTTAGAAGGTGGCCCTGAAGGAGCGCACTACAACAGGACGAAGCAAGGTTGGATCGATGGAGCAACTTTTGAAGACTGGCTCATCTCCTTCCAATCTTGAAAACACAAGAAGGTAAAAAAGTTGTGATTGGAGATAATCTTAGCTCACATGTGAGCTTAAACGTGATCAGGCTTTTTGAAGAAAATAATATCGAGTTTGTATGCTTGCCTCCTAACTCTTCGCATCTGACACAACCACTTGATGTTGCCTATTTTAGGTTCCTCAAAATGATATGGAGACAGGTCCTTACTGACTGGAAACAGTCTGATCACGGCAAAACTGTTGCCACATTGCGCAAAGACATTTTTCCAAGATGGTTGAAAAAATCTTTGGATGACTTGGAGCCCAATGTGAGGGAGAATTTGAAGTCTGGTTTCGAAAAGACTGGCATATATTCCATCAACAAAGAGAAAATTTCAAAACGCTTGCCTTCTAATAATGTCTCAATTAATTTGGAACTGGTAGGCGAAACATTTATCTGCCATTTGGAACAGAAAAGGCAAGAAGTTGTCAAGCCCCGAATAACAAAAAGACAGAAACTAGAAGTTCCTTCTGGTAAAGGTATAACTGCCAATGATATTCTCAACTATCAAGAAAAACGAAAGAATCAGCAAGATCAGAAGAAAAAGAAAGAGAAAAACAGGAAAAAAGAAGAAAATCGCGCAAATATTCACCCGGTTGTGTTAATGTTTTTCGACGCCATTAATATTCAAGAAAAAAACTTAAAGAAAAATCTTTAAGACGGAAATTTTGTAGTTGTTGAATGGAATGGGCTACAGTTTCTCGGAATGGCTGTTCACATATCAGAAGAAGGTGCTGTTGTTGAGTGTATGGAACGCAATAAAAAGTGTTGGAAATGGCCTAAACAAAAGGACTCATTATTCTACAAATAGAACGATATTAAGAAAATAATCCACCCTCCAAAACTTATGAAAAGAGGACTATTTTCCATCCGCGACATTGAGTGAATATGTATATTTGTAAACTTTTATAAAAATTGTTTTACTTGATTTAAAATATATTTTTCTTTCATGTAAATGGACTTTCC
Source organism: Gonioctena quinquepunctata (assembly GCA_018342105.1). Classification (NCBI taxonomy): domain Eukaryota; kingdom Metazoa; phylum Arthropoda; class Insecta; order Coleoptera; family Chrysomelidae; genus Gonioctena; species Gonioctena quinquepunctata. Next base: position 17,918 of record JAFIRS010002541.1, read on the forward strand.
AATGACCCCAAGTCTTTCTTTGTTTGAAAGTAGGTGAAATCATCCCCAACCCAAGGGTAACCCAAGCCCAAGTAGAAAACGCAAAAAAGGTAATACCCCTTTTAAAAACACAAGAAGGCCCACTACATTTCATTAAGAATAGTCTAGTTGTGTACAAAAATTAGCAGAGGCTTAGAAGTAGGAAAATACACAGATTTATTAAGGCATGATTTAAATTTTTTCAAAAAGTGGACCAAATTAGCCCACGTTTACGGTGCAGCTTATATTTCTCTACTTAATATTATTTATACAAATTGGTTAATAATTTTAATCAACCATTTTGTTTCTATTTTTTAAGTTAGCATACGGGATGTTCTTGCTTATATATAATTTTTATCTGTTTGAATTCTAAGATTTTGTTTGTAGATTTTGAGTCTATTTTTTTATAGGTTGTGTAATCTAAGTGAATAGTTGGAAACCTATTGATGTCAATCGAAAAGCTCCACTGCTAAACTCTTTGATGATCTGCATCAAACATAAGATGGTAAAAGGTTTCAGGAATGCAAAGTCCACAGAAAAATTGTAAAACCACCATAGCAGGTATTCATGTGATGTATAAGAACCATTATATACAATTTTCATTCTTGTAATAGTTAACATATATTTGATATCATAACACTATATATACTGTGACTACTTCCATATCATATTTCAAAATTTACACTTATTACTTTTATACTAAGATAAGTTTCATGCAATGGAATATTTTTTGCAGACGGTCTTAGACACTATAATCTGAGTGAGTCTACCATGATAAAATCAATACACCACATACAAGTAGTTTCCACTACTTCCGTGGTATTCTTTTTACATGTTTGTTCATTTATATGTAACTAAATGCCTTGTCTATTTTCTGAGATTGAATAAACTTATTATTATTATATTATACATTAAATATTTTAATACACTTTTAACACTTGTATCATGAATACCTATTATTAATTTCTATCCATGCTATTACACGATTTCTTATATCGAGAATGTTCTCCCTGCCTATCACGTCGAGTCTGTTGACCGTTTATTGCCGATTATTTATACAAATATACTACCAACTCCATTCTAAATGATACCCCGATGATAATTTATGGTAAGGCCTATTTGTAGAATATAAATGAAGTATTTACTGTTGTGGTCGAGTGGTCCAATCTGAGTTTATTCTACTGCCCTGTCCGTGAATCAGCTCATTAGTATGAAAATGTAATAAGATATATTCGCAGCTTATGCAGGAATTTTGACATTGAAGAATAAGAAGATTGTATTGGATGAAAGGAAGTGGAGTGTTTATTAGGTGTAGGTGTCGTTATTTTTCTTCGACATGTAAGGGATCATTGAAGTCATCATTTCATTCGTAAAAGAACTCTTTGTAGAACGTGGGAAGAATGGTAACAGTACCAAGTCCCTGAATGAATATATAAAATAAAATAAGAAATTCTACGGCTGCCAATTTTTCAGTCCTGATGAGAATTCATTCAATTCTCAGATCATGGGAAGAAAATTCTTAGATACTTGAAAACGAGTGTAATATTTTCGATTCATTTCTGGATATAACCAATACTAGCAATCTGAAAAAGTTAAAATTAATCGGAAAATCGACACAAGTATAATATACAGAAACGCTAGTAAGCAATAAAGAAAGGTCACATTCAAAAATCATGGCAAGAAATCGCGAAAAAAACTGCGCCTGATTTGAGCCTTGAAGGTTTCAAATAAGGGAACGAGTTTGGCCAAACAGCTGCATCAGTCTCATTTATCCCGCTACTGTTAACAAATGTCGGATTTAAAAAAATAGTGCCATAGTTAAATTGAATAACCTCTAAATTCGACTCGGCTCTAATTTCTAACCCAATCCCAGACATATTCTCAATGATCTTCTTCTATATATGATGAGAAATGATTTTTCAGCTCTGCAGTCTGTGACTAATAAGATCCATTCGTTTTTATATTTTCACAAGCTTTTATTTAACTTACTTCGTTCGTTTGTCAGTCATTCTTTCCGGTTCAATATTTGTAATCTATTTTTGGAGCACTTGCCGATATCCGATAGAGCTGAAATTTGGCAGGTGTTCATATTGGCGGCTCCAAGATGGCGTACGAGTTTTGTGATCATGATACGATTCGATTCAAAATTGGTATATGGGGGTTTTCGGCGACGGAGATTGTGAAATTTTTGTCATAATTGGAAAATTCAAGATGGCGGCTCCAAGATGGCGGACAAGTTTTCTGATTATGGTCCGATTCGATTCAAAATTGGTATGTGGGGGTTCTCGGGGTTGGAGATTATGAATTTTTTCGTCAAAATTCATGAATACAAGATGGCGGCTCCAAAATGGCGGAAGAATTTTGTGATTATGGTCCGATTCTATTCAAAATTTGTATGTGGAGGTTTTCGGAGTCGGAAATTATGAATTTCTTGTCAAAATTCAATAAACTGAAATTGCGGCCCATGGAATTTTTGTTATAGAAAAAAACAAAATGGCGCTCCAAGATGGCGAATGAGATTTGGGTGTATGGTCTGATTCGATTCAAAATCGGTATGTGGAGGTTTTCAGGTTCGAAGATTATGAATTTTTCTTCAAAATTCATGAAATTAAAATGGCGGCACTAAGATGACCGATGATCTCTGTGTTTATGGTCCGATTCTCTTCAAAATTGGTATGTGGCGTACGACTTTTGTAATTATGGCCCAATTTGATTCAAATGTCGGGGATTTTGTGGTCGGAGATTATTAATTTAGTCAAAGATTATTGATTTTTAGTTGAAATTCATAAATTGAAGATTTCTTTATTGATTTATTCAGTTTCACTTACAAACACATTAAAATGTAAGGTGCGGGTGCTTAAAACTAACTTATACTAGGAAGAGAATACCTACTTCAAAAGTGCTCCAAAAATAGTCGAATTTTTTAAATTTTACAGCATACAAGCTTTAATAGTTTTAGGACAAGACATGTGAAAATCTAAGTGATACTTATCAACAAGGGGATTACATTGTTGTAGCATGTTGTTTATTGGTGAGCAATCCGTAGGATTTGTGGATACACTAATTTTTCTATTCATTCTCAAGTTTATTTTGGGTACTGTAATTTTGACATTGTTAAGATGGCAACTACAAGATGGCGGATGAGTTATTCTTTAGATGGTCTCCTCATTGAAGGACTAGATAGCTCAGAACTTACAGGAAGAAGGCCTCATAATACCTCATAATAACGATGCTTTGACAAAAATGCATAGATTAATGATGAGTACTAGAAAGCAAAAAATAAAATAATTAATAAAAAACCTTTTTAAAGACAAGCTTTTATTCAAAGAAGTAAAAAATAATAGCTTTGGATGTGCGACGTAGGTTATTCCGTGAGTTATAGATTCAAAAGCTTGTCGCTTTTGTATTCGAACTGGAAACTTTGCGCGACAAGCTTTTGAATCTATAACTCAAGGAATAACCTACTTCACACATCCAAAGCAATAATTTTTTTAATTTGCAGTGCAAATGTATAAAAGCCTTTGAAGAAGTTTTTTTATAATTATTTTATTATATGATCACCATCAGATAAAAGGATGTGTTCAGATATTTTTGAACCAGATATATTTCGATTTCTCATATAAGTAGGTATTAGCAATAGAAGTGAATGATATGTATCTTTGACAAGAATAGGCAATATAGTTTGAGGTGGAACAACTCGGACAAAACACCTCAAGAATCAGGTTAGTGCTACCTTACATATAAACTTTTCAATACTCATATTTTTTCATCGCATAGTAACATATACACCAGAGTAGAGAGAAATGAAATAGCAGATGAATTCGCAAAAAAACGGCTGAAACACCATTTTTGAGAACTGAACCCTTTTGCGGTATTAGCATTCAGACAATATTAGGAAAACAAGAAAGTGTAGAAAAATCCAAATATTGGGAAGATCTACAAATGATGAGACAACTTCAGAAAAGATGTACCGAATGCATAACTCTAAGCAAAAACAAATTCCGAATACTATCCGAAATCCTCTAGGCCATTACCGGCTGTAGAGGAAGCAGAGTGCAGATTCAGCAATGAGGAGGACGAAACGACCATCTTCGTCCTATCAGACTGCAAAGCGCTGCACAACTTTAGGGCACTACACCTAGAACCTCATGAGATAGAAGAGAATGTACCGAATGCTTAACTCTAAGCAAAAACAAACTCCGAATACTATCCGAAATCCACTAGGCCATTACCGACTGTAGAGGAAGCAGAGTGCAGATTCACCAGTGAGGAGAACGAAACGTCCATCCTCATCCTATCAGACTGCTCAGTGCTGCACAACTTCAGGGCCCTACACCTGGAAGCATATGAGATACAAGAAAATGTAGTAGGTAGGTAGGTAGAAATCGTCACGTAAGAAAAAAGTGGTATGCCCCCTCCATGCGACTTTCTCTCTCTATATGTCTCTTTCTATTATATACGAGTCGGTGTGACAAGCGTCTAGCCCTTGCTCATATGATTTCGAAGGTGTGCGAAACCATCCGAACTGCTGTTCTGCTTGCGGGAAATTTAAAATGATACATGAGCGGTAGGATATCTACGCGAATATAAGTCGGATATTATCGTTGAATGGTAATACGTGAAAGATATTTTTGTTTCTTTTATATTTCTATACAGTGAGGACGTAAAATGTCCTCCCCCCACCCTCAACTTTTGAACGGAACAAGCTGTCGGAGTCGGGTAAAATTCAGGTAAAAAGGTACCACTTTTACCATTTTTTGGCATAAAAATGATTGTGGTCTAGTGTCAAGAGGGCACCAGCAACTTTTTTTTTAATGTAAAGGGGGTCACGTGGCTCCTGGTTTTGAAGGCCTTCCGATTCTCTATCCAACACCGCTTCGTTTGTGAAAATCGGCCAAGCCGTTTCAAACTGACAAGCGTTTGAAATTTGCTTCAAATATTTTACAAATAAATTAGTTTAACTATTAATTGCAGCAGAATTTCAACTCCGTTACTGATTCTGGTCGAAAAGTAGATTTTTTGTGGTAAAAAAGGTTCGCATATTATTTGTACTTTAAAATGTGCTTTTTGTTTAATTTTTTTATACCTTAGTTATTTTGCTGGAGACTCCAAATAGCATTTCATTTCAATCTCAGTCTAATAGTGACGTTAATCATATCGATACTTTTGACAGTTGTCATAGGTTTCAGCATTTCTTTATGAATTTCAAATGCCTCGTTCTCGTCCTTTAGAAGAAAAAACCGAAGCAATTTTAATTTACGCTGAAGCTAGGCGTAATTACCATGAAGCAGAAAGAATATTCAATGAGCGCTTCCCACATAATCCAATATCTCGTACCTACTTAAAGGAATTGGTTAGTACATTTCTAAGGACTGGTTGCGTAACGAGGGAAAAAGGATCTGGAAGAAAATCTATTTCAGAAGAACAGCAAATCGACGTTCTGTTAATAATCCGCAACAATCAACGAAAACGGTAGCCACGGATTGTGACGTATCTACGACCACTGTGAAAAAATATTTTAAAAAACACAAATTTCACCCATATAAATTAAAAAATTTGCATCAATTAACAGAAGACGTCTCGGATAGAAGACTGCAGTTTTGTGAGGTCATGTCTGACCGCATAACCCAAAATCCCGGTTACATTAACTCTATTTGTTTTATTGATGAAAGTACGTTTTATCTAAGTGGAACAGTAAATAGACAGAATGTGCGTTATTGGTCAGACGTAAATCCGCACGTTTTTCGAGAGGGTCATACTCAAACTCCAGAGAAGATCAACGTATGGGCTGGTATTTTGGGTGACCATATCATAGGTCCATATGGCAGAAAATTTAACTGGGCATCTGTATTTAAATATGCTTCAAAATCAGATCCATCACAGTATTCAAGAAGTAGTTGGGGCAAACCCAAATGAATTTACCATGGATGTTACCTTTCAACAAGATGGTGCACCCCCTCACTACTACAGACCTGTCCGAGAATGGCTTAACGAGAATTTTCCGGGACGGTGGATATGCCGACGTGGCCCCATTGAATGGGCAGCTAGGTCACCTGATATGACACCTATGGACTTTTTTCTGTGGGGGGGTACATAAAATCTAAGGTGTACGTCACGCAGCCACAGTCACTCCAGGAACTTATGGGCCCTAAGGTGTACGTCACGCAGCCACAGTCACTCCAGGAACTTATGGACCGAATAACAGATGTGTGTTACAGTATTCCGGAAACATTTAATAACGTTGGGAATGAATTTCACAACCAACTTTTTTTCTGTCAAGACGTGAACGGTGAACATTTCGAGCACTTGTTAAAATAGTTGCAATTGTTACTTAAAATTCTGTTGCAATTAAAAGTTATTTGGGTTTTTAATTTATTTGTAAAATATTTGAAGCAAATTTCAAATGCTCATAGTTCGAAACGGCTTGGCCTTTTAAAGCGGTGTTGGATAGAGAATCAGGCCTTCAAAACCAAGAGCCACGTGACCCCCCTTTACATTGAAAAAAAAGTTGATGGTGCCCTCTTGACACTAGACCACGTGACCACAATCATTTTCATGCCAAAAAGTGGTAAAAGTGGTACCTTTTCACCTGAATTCCACCCGACCTCGACAGCTTGTTCCGTCGCTTGTTCCGTTCAAAAGTTAAGGGGAGGGGGGGAGGACTTTTTACGTCCTCACTGTATAACGTTTGTTTAGATGATCATATCCTTTTTTTGGACAGAATTTCTTATGTTTTTTTGTATACCAAAGTTGGATTAATGGTTTACATTGAATATGTGGCACATCAATTTGATATGAATAGTATTATCAGGAAACCTTATCAACAGGCTTCTTAACCTAATTAAAGGCACAAACCTGTTTGAATGAGGAACCACTGACGACAGAGTGATACAATAGACCCCAGCTGGTCGCAGTGTCAAGGGAAGCTAAGTGCCAACCCTGTCTCTGGCTCGTCAGCCTCAAACCAACCAACCAACCAACCATTATCAGGAATAAAATACCTTCTACTGTGGCAGAGGAGTTTGGAAAAATGATATATAGGTATAGTATCGCATGGTACAATGACAATTAAATGTGATGGAATAGAAAACGTCAACTTTCAAAGGGAAAAAGCGCAAGGAACTTCGTTCCTGACGGGGATTCCCCGGCCGCACACCATTTTTTAACTTTTTTGAGGTTTTTTGTGTCAGGGGTTTTTTAAATTTTGAATTTAAGTTTTATTATAACAAATGTGAATGTAGAGGCACATGGTACAACAATCCATTCTCTTAATACTGCTAAAAATAAAAATCACAATGAAAATTAAAATAATCGTGTGTAATTCACTGTATCAAATGACTTACTCCATTACTGCCATAACCACCATATCGAATTCTAAAACTCGCCTCCAATATCACCGCGTAATAGAGCCATCAAAAAACTAAAAAATTCACACGATCGAAGAACCGACTCCAAACGACGGACTCCACCATACCCGTGGCAAATGAATGGCCGTTAATAAACGTACAAAATCAAGAGTGCCGTATAAACGCATTACCATATTTTAATTGTCAACTGTTATAAATATATCTGGGCCCACTTGATCGCAGCCAACGTTCACACGCTCCGAGATCTCGATGTTCAATTGTCGATCGTCGGAAAAAAGCTAATGAGGGTTCATCTATTAAAGTGACACTGGTATTTTTTTCTTTTTACACATGCTCGAGCAGAGGGTGGTTGTGATTTGGGGCGATTGTATTTGCAACATTGTGACCGGAGATTGATTAATGTGACATTAATTTTGGAGGCGGGTGACTTTTTTCAAGAAATTAGGGCGTGTGAGTGATGATATCGACTGTGAAAAGAGTTGTTAGGGGCATGTAGAAAAATATGCGGGGAAAATGCTGTACCATATAATGGATGGAAAATATTACAAAGTTTTCCTTGAGAAAATAAGCCTATAGTTTGGTCATTTTCAAGACGAACAGCTGAGGGAACGAGTTGAATATTGTGAGAATTACAGGCATTGACATTTCATAAAAAATTTGAGAACGAAAGTGGTCGCTGTGAACTAGAAGCTACTACAGGCAAGAACATTCATCCCGAAAATCATTCTTCTGAAATTTATCTCATTCACCTTTTGGTAGTTTTCTCAGTGCTTTTCAATGAAATAGAAAATGCAGATTACAAGTGACAAAAAACTGAAATAACGAATAAAAATATTACAATTCAATTAATGTGAGATCCAAACAATAAATGTCACAAATCTGGCCTTTTTTTAAAATTGGGTTATCATATCTACAAGAAACGGAAACCACATACGACTTATAAGATTAATTTCTATCTATTCAAAAATACATATAATAATAATAATGTATTTACTTCAAGTGGGTGCATTACATTTTTTGTAGCAAATAAACAGAGGGTTCCATTACAACCGTTGGGTTGTACATAGCTGGTGATTGTCTATTCAAGTTAGTTCGTAGTTTTATGTAAATATGTGGTCATCATCTAGTTATGCTTATAAAAATAATAAAACAGTGAAAATAATGAAGAAGATGCAATATAATTAAACACGATGGTTTCACAAGTACTATCAGTTCATGATAAGTATTAAGAATATATATTTTAATGATATTCGGAGGAAAGTGTTATTATACTCATTTGGGATAAAATTGTGTATATACAAATTTGTTCTTTTTTTATTTTGAAATAAAATATTAATTTTTGGTCACCCTGTACAAACAAATCAAATTATTGAATGCAGTATCGAAAGACCTTTCAGATGAAGTATCACAGACATATATTTCAATTTAAAAAAATTACCGATTACGTTACCACGTCAAAACCAGTGACATAACCACTTTAGAAAATACATTCAAAAATCGGCATTCAAAAACAAAAATCGACCTCTTCCAGGATTTTTGTCAAAAGTACATTGCTTGCAAAATATCGAATTTGTTCCATATTTTAGCTGCGCACTGTATAATAGCTGTGTCATCTACAAAGCTGATGATTTTTCCGCAACTGTGAGATGAGAGTAAGTTATTTATATATAGTGAAAAGAGTTACGGTCCTAGAACTGTTCCTTGTGGAAAACAAATGGTTTTTTCTCCACTCAGCTCAGTTCTGATTCTAACAATCTGTATTCTATGTTTAAGGTATTCTTTTAATACCTTAGTTTTATCTTGTGACAGTTATATACCCTGATTTTTACACCATTTTCTTGTTGTCTGTATTACCAATCTTTTAATATTGTATACTTTCCATAGTTAATTATTTATATCTCAAATGAATGTTTATTATTGCACAATCTTACTATATTGTTAAACTACTGTATTCTTACACACAAGCAGGCATACCCTGCTTCGTAAGTATTTTCTTCAATTTATTCACCATTCGCCATTCCAAGAATGCAATTACACTATGAAATTATAAATTATAAACTTGAGTGAATAAATTATGATTATGATACATAAAAAAAAAATAAGGAAAGTGGTATTCCACGTATTCCAGATTCCTCCAATGCTTCTGCTAGTTGTGTATGACAAACTGTGTCAAAAGAATTCGAAACTATTAGAAATGAATATGTAGCTTTGCTAAAGTTAAAAAAAAGTTCATTATTAAGAAGAAAAAATTGATTTAAACAAAAATGACCCAAAGAAATGTGGAAATACTTAAAATCTCTTATTAAAGAAAAAATAACACAGACTTTTCAAAAATTATGTTCTATGATGAAAGCAAAAACACAGTTGTCTCTAATGGTTTGAAAATATCGAACTGTTTCAACTCATTTTGCATAAACAGTATCTACAACATATCTAAAAGCATAAATGACGGCCCGCCATGGTCTGCAGAAAACTTCAGAGTTTTAAATTGCACTTTGGGTAAATTTGAATTACTCACAATGTGTCAGTTGAGGGAAATAATTTTCGGGTTGAACAAGATAAACAAAGGTGAAATACTGAACTCTAAGTTTTTGAAAGAAATATTTGAAATATTTGGTCATGTCAGTTTGAATTTAGTAATACATCTTTAGAAAAAGGAGCATTTCTTAATCATTTCAAAACGAGTACTATAATACCAATACCCAAAATAAATAATTCCATACAAGCAGAAGACTTCCGCGGTGTGAATACACTTCCCACACTAGAGAAAGTTTTCGAAACAGTTGGTGAGTTACCTCAATAAAAATAACTTTTTTATGGAATACCAATCTGGTTTCAGAAAAAATCATTCATGTGAAATAGCAATTCAGTTTACGATCACAGACTGGAAAAAATATGTTGACCAAAATAAATTTGTTGTTGCAATTTTTTTAGATTTGAAAAGAGCGTTTGAGACCATCGATAGGAACATTTTAGTTGAAAAACTGAAATACTATGGTATAAGCGGTACAGTGTTATTAGCTTGGCTGGAAGATTATTTAACCAACCGAAAACAGATAACCAAAATAAAAAACTTCGTATCTGAAGAATCCACTGTGAACATTGGTGTTCCACAGGGAAGTGTATTGGGACAATTGTTGTTCATCATTTATCTCAATGACTTGGATTATATCGCTGATTTACATACTATGAACTTATAGATTTTCCTGATTATATTTTTATTTTCAGACTGTGGAAGGTTACCCAAAAAACATGTCAAGAAACGTTGTTCCTCCACAAAAAAACACATTCATTCAATATCAAATGATAATTTGGAAATATGTAGATGTAAAAAACAAATGAATCTCTGAAATCTATTACCACTTATTTTAAAACAAACACATTAAAACTGAATGCTAATAAATCTAAAGCTATGATTATATCAACAAAAAATAAATTGAATCAAGTGAAATTGGTAGAAATTCATATTGAAATTGACGGTGAAGGATTACAAATTGTAACCGAACTGAAATAGCTAGGATTCATGGTAGATAGTGTAATATCGTTAAATAGTAATGCTGAGTATGTTATAAACAAAATGAGCAAAAAACTGTATTTTTCATCAAGGGCTGTAAACTTGCTATCACTGAATGCCAGAATCACCTGTTATAATTGTATTATCAAACCTCATTTCGACTACTGTGCTAGTTCAATGTATTTATTTAATCAGAACAAAATATCCCAGCTACAGAAATTGCAAAACCGCGGTATAAGAATAATTCTTAAATGTAATCGATTCACCTCAGTCCAAGAAATGCATAAAACATTGAAATGGATGCCAGTACGCAGAAATGTATAGTACTTGGCGATGATATTTATATACAAAATCTTGAAGGGTTTACAACCAAAATATTCTAATAGATTTATTGTATTGAAGAATGAGATTCAATGAGACAAGGTCGAAAAATGAATTCCATATCGAAAAAGCAAATTCAGAGAACTGTATGAATTTTCTATTTTTTAAAGGCCTGGATGAATTCAATAAGTTACCAAAAATTGTGAAAGGATCACAGAATCTGAGAAGCTTCAAGCCTTTGTTGCGGGAATATATTATAAATGCTGAACTTCAAGTTTCTTGAATTCAAATTTTTTAATTTTTTTAAATTTTAAGTTTTTAATTTACTTTTGATAGTGTGTTATTGTAATTAAATTGAATATCTGTTACTACTGTTTGTATATTAGGCTTGCCTATTTCAATATATTACTTACTTACTTACTAGGCCTTGGCTAAGTCATCAATTAATTTATATATATATGATGCTATTTGGGGTTGCAGTCAGGTATATGGCTGATTATTACCTTCCAAAGAGTTTTCCTATTCAGCCCTATACCTGACTGCAACCCCAAATAGAATCAGCTTGTATACAATATGCCTGTTACTACTTCACCTCATATATGTATATATATATATATATATATATATATATATATATATATATATATATATCTCCTGTAGTAGATTATTCTTATTTATTGCATCATTTGTCGATAACTCATCTCTGACTCCAAATTGATTGTCCGATATTATGTGAAATTTGTTCAGATATGATGTTAATTTATTTTTAGAGCTTATTTATTGCCTATTTATCGTAGTACAAAAGATGCAGTAGTAGTTTTCAATTCTTCTAGATATGATAACTCAAATCTAAAAAATATGTCACACACGACATTTTTGCTCAGCACGGCAATATGAATGGACTGAAGATTGATCCTAATAAAAGCGTTGCTATAATAAAGATTCATTTAAAAATAACAATCTGAAATCATTTGAAAACTATTTAACCCATAAAAAGCAGGTTGTGGAAGTCCTTAGTAATAGTATTAGGTCCCATCCTTTTCAGTGTATTGTTGAAGAGAGTGGGTTTTACAGACGTTACTGCCATTTTTTATCCGGCAAATAACTGGCAAACGCTGAAGCTGAAGGCTAAGTCAGACTACTGCATGTTGAAAAATTGGATCATAGATTACCCCCAAGGGACAATATATAAATATATATATATTATATATATATATATATATATATATATATATATATTATATATATATATTTATATATATATATATATATATATATATATATATATATTTATATATATATATATATGTTTATATTTTATATTTTTTTATTGTATGTTTTGTAGTAAGTATATTTATGGCATATGTAATATGGATTTTTTATAAGGAAAAAGTTTGTCATTGAGATTTTATTCTTCTTCAGTCAATAAAATCATATGCCTCTCTCTAAATATGAAAATTGTTAGCTGGAAACATTTATTTCCAGGTAGTTCAGAAAGAAACACTCTGGTCAAATCAAGACAAGATAAGAATTTCAAAAATTTAGTATTTAATTAAACCGATCCAAAACTCATGAAGATTTTTTTAATTTTAAATATATTTTTTATAAATCTTCAGCTTGTAAAATATATAGAAATATGTCTTATATTGATTCAAACAAAATGTATTCCAATTTCGATTTTCAACGCAGAAGAATTATTTTTTGGCTTTCAATTGGCAATTATTCTAAATTCTCAATAATTAAGAAACAATAAAAAACACCGATGAACAGAGGAACGCATTACGATGAATTATTATTATTAGGTTTTCGGAGAGTGTTGAGAAAATTAAATGGGCGAGTTATTACAAAACCTGACGAGGATGCCAACTTGTTTTCTGACTTTGTAACTACAAATTCATTCTTCACTACCATTGAGGTGTCAAAAAATATGATATATTTTCGTTAAGCAGGTCATTGCAATGGTAGTATATGATCTGTTTATCCTTGACAACTGTAGGCAATACAGTTCGAGCAGAAATAACTTGAACAAAACACTTTTTCCATATTTTTATTTCTTTATTGAACCACCGAGAAAAATACCATGTTATTCATAACACATACATTTTTTAAAGCACGTTATGAAAAAAAATGTACAAGAAATTTGATATTGTGGTAGTATATTTCAAAAATCAGACTATATTTTCGAAGAATACAATTTAAAATCTGCATTACAGAAACCCGAGACACTCTCCTAATAGAGGGCGGATTTTATAGACTATGAAAAATGTCTTATTCCTCAAGACTGCTCTCTACTACAACATATACAAAAAAAAACACTTCCCTGGCTAGGGCTTCGACGAACATTCGATTACATCCGATTGATAATAGTGCAAAGTGCTGGAAGGTTACTTTGCAACTGTTGTTTTGAAATGGAAATTCCAGCTGACCACCTGTAGACCGGTTTCGAGTTATTTGCCCCTCATCAGTACAAGGTAGGTCAAGCATTCATGTCTGCAAACCCGAATTTCCCGACTTCATGATCATGATCGATGGCAAAAATAATAATAATAGAATAAAATATATTTTTATTAAAAATATTCCATTCGAAATTTTCAGTTAGGTAATTTCGGAATAAAAAGTCCAGGAAATATATTTCTGCTACTAGAAAATTAAAACCTCTTCAAAGACTATGTTAGCCACGCCAGAAGTTAGCCGTGCCTATTCACGCGCGAGCCATAGCTCGATAGAGTTTATTTAAACGAGCAATTTTAAAAAAACTGACAAATGCCACCTAACGAACATACACCATTTTCATGTGAATAACAATTTTTAGTGATATGCAATGACTGAATCATGAATATTAAAGTTGAACGGGCCACTCACCATAATCACATCCACTGAATAATTTACAGGGTGCGCAAATGAAAAAATCTATTGGAGTTAAATCGGGACATCGCTGTGGCCATAGTTGTGGACCGTCGGGTCCATCTAAATGGGTTTTTACTAAATGCCGATTATGTGGGGGTGCTCCATCATGTTGATATATTTTTCTATGGCCGGCTAGGGTCAGCTGTTCCAAATAATCCGTATTTTGATTTCTCAGGATTCATCGTTCACCTGATAATGAAACAACCCTTTAGATCTTTTCTTTGTTTTCCTACATGCTATGCGCTCTGGTGATATTTTCGAATTTAATTTACCCATCATTTGATTCAGATCATTATACTAATATAGATACATTATGCTAATAAATATATTTCAACTTACCATTCAAATTTCCGAACAGAATGTGGATTGCTATCTAGAAGATTAAGTTTATTGCTTTTTTCACAAAAGTGTAAGATTTTTAGGTAGTCATCGAATTGAAAATTGTTTTCCGAATTAGTTGTTTGATTTGCAAATGAGCATTTTGTGTTGGATTTGTGATTGTTGACATTTAATGAAATTCTTGTTTACTTGGTGACTGGTGAATGTTCTGTTGACTATTGTACGTCCTTGAGTGAAAAAATGATGGATTCAAGTTCAAATCATTATTGTTGTGTACCTCAATGTGACTCTTGGCCAAACAATATCGATGTACTGGAATAAGTTTTCATCATTTTCCGTGAGAAAATAAACGTAAGGTTCTGGTGCAGACTAATCTAGGATTGAGCGAGACTATAGAGAGATGATGGGCTCTTGAAGAAGAATACAGTCCCTTCCCAAAATCTTCCTGTATCGTCTGTGGCAAAAAAAAAAGTTTAAAAGGGAACCTTTAAAGATAGTTGGGAGGAAAGAAAGGAGAGTTAAGAAGAGAAAAAAGAGATATTATTCAACATACGGATAATTTTCCATAGTGTATGGAAAAAGAGTGACTATATATGTATGGTGATAAGGACACATTGTTTCCTTCTCGAAACATTAATGTTTATAGGATTTTAGCCATTGTACACTTAAAACTTGTCGAATCTCTTGTGATTGTTGACATTCAATGAAATTTTGGTTTACCTGGTGAATATTCTGTTGACTATTGTACGTCCTCGAGTGAAAAAATGAGTGATTCTAGTTCAAAACATTATTGTTGTGTACCTCAATTTGACTCTTGGGCAAAACGATCCCGTTGTACTGGAATAAGTTTTTATCATTTTCCGTGAGAAAATGAATGAATGGACTGGTGCAGACTAATCTAGGATTGCGTGAGTCTATAGACAGACGACGGGCTCTTGGGATCTTCAAGAAGAATACAGTTCCTTGCCAAAATGTTCCTGTATCGTGTGTGGCCAGGAAAAAAAGTGAAAAAGAGAACCTTTAAAGAGAGTTGAGAAGAAAAAAAAGAGTTGCCAAGAGAAAAAAGAGATATTAATCAACATACCGAAGATTATTCATACAGTATGGAAAGAGAGTGACTATATAATGTGTATATCTAGGTGATAAGGACACAATTTCACACCATCTTGTTTGTTTTAGATGAAATAAGAAAATCTGTTTTTGTTAGTTTTATTCTCAATTCGAACATTGACAAATAATGTGTAACATTTCTCCAAAATAATTCATTACGATAATTTCCGATGACTTCACTAAGCTGTCCAGAAACTTCGAAAAATATTTTTTTTGCTAGCAAAATTGGAACATATTTTGTCTCCTTCAAAGTGAGTTTTCGCAAATGATATTATCTTAAGATTTAAATACACCACTTCTCTAGAGTCTTGAAATGAATAACACTACACAAAAAAACTGGAAAATAATACCAAATGGAAATATTTTAAGAAAAACTCCAAACACAAGTGTATAACCTCTGAGAAAACAGACAAACAATGTACGTATATCTGGTTTGAATTTTCGACACTCTGGCGCTGGCATCGAATTTTGAATTCCCAATAGATCGTGTTAACTCGTACCTTGTATAATGATTTATATTGTTATTAGTGCAGATAACTGTTTTATTGTTACCTATCTGGGAGAACATACTTTTCGTAAGTAATTGCACAAGTGCATAAAAATTGCCGATGATTTTGCATGACAGCGTGTTGTCAAAAAACTGCATGAGTTCATTTTCATTTTTGGAGAAAGAGCCCGACACCGAAGGTGCAGTTTTTCAAAGACAACACGCTGGAATGCGAAATTATCCGGTTATTTTGATGCAAGAGTGTAATTGGGGGGAATATTTCCCGAATAAACTGTCAACTTGTCAAACTGACATTAGTAATTTATAAATTCTTAGCTTGTCATCAATAACTATCCCGTAACTGGAAAAAAACAAGAGACGTAGAAATACGTTTGTTTTAATATTTTTCATTTATATATTATGAAAGTATACGTAAAAATATAATGAAACTATTTATTCAAGGTTAAACTAAATCAAAAGTTGCAGGAACTGCAGTGAAATACACAATTATTATACGTATTCTGTTAGACAAAACAGTTATCGGTGCATTAACGGCTGAAGAGGGTGTTTGAGAATGCTGTGCTGTACGTCATTGCCACGCATTTTTTGACTATTTCTTCATGGTGATCCTCATCCATTTGAAGATATGGCGTTATTGGTTTTGAATTTGAATGGCCCGTGATTTTTATAAGTTGCTGCTCGCCCACCCCCTTTTTTGCGAGATTGTGATTTAAGCTTGATATTCTCTGTATTTAAACCAGAAGCTTCGGCTTGTAGAACAGTCCATCTGCTTACTGTATTTCGTCCAGCAGGAATATCTTTATACCATTTTCTGTTCAACTTCAAAGCGGGATTTACAGTGAGAAACACTCGTTTTGTTTTTATTCCAACCCGCTTTTCTAGGAGTTCTTTGTACAGTCGAATTGGACACAAATCAGGATTGATTTCATTGTTTATTAGCCATTTCAATGAAACGCATGGTTTTTACCCTCCTTGCATCGTCTTAGTAAACACAGGATCGTAAATAATCCTTCCTGTATTTTCTTCTTCTTTAAAGTACGAAATTAAGCACTTGTGGCCTTCTCCACAACGCCAAGCTAATTCAAAAGCAAAAACAAAAAATACCTTCTTCTGCAAACCATCTGGGGTGTTTTCGTCAAAACCACGAACCATATTTTGGAATTCATCGAACTTCAGAAAAACTGCACTTTCCTTTCTCTTCTCTGGATCTGTTTGTAGTTGTTTTCTCTTGGCATTTTTCGCATCTATGGCTGCTTTGAACTCAATATTAGTAAAAGGGTTAAAATTGATGTTGTATTCAGTGAAATATTGTTCCATCAGTAATTCAGCGGTTACGTTCCAAATCGTTTTAACAGTAAATTCTTTGTACTCATCGCCATTCTGCTTACGCCTATTGAATGCCCAGTCCGTTAATATTTTTGCCAGAACATTAATGTGTGTTTTTTCATCCAAAGCATAGTTTTTCTCAGCCCAGAAGCTCATAAACTGACGCCACACGTATTTTCTGTTCTGTTTTGTGTTATTTGGTTCGTTTTCCAACACATTTTTTTCAATAGTTTGTAATGAAGCCCGACCAAAACGAGACATTTTTAATAAATAATATTTTGACTTGTCAAACTGACTTATAAATTGTCGCTGTATTATCAAAGTGTACAATGGAATTGCCATGGATATGAACTGTGCAATTATCGGTCTACAGTGCAATTATCGCAGGGCTCTTTCGCTTTCTACAATGCAATTATCGCTGTAATTTTGCGATAATTTCACTCTATCTACATGGGATTTTTGACAGGAGGGAAATATTCGTTAAAACTAGTGTAGCATTTTCGGTAACCAAATTATTTTCTGAGAAGTTATGTTTATTTAAGAATCCATTTTTTTCGACGATTCTTGATATATTTTCAGTCTCGCATTTACTAGCAAAGTCGTCCGTAAACTTTGGCGGACATTGCCTCGAAGGCAAAGAAAGCGAGAGTGTGTCTACTGTGTCTTCGAGAGCACGTTACCAGTCTCTGGTGTCCGTCCGAGAAATAGATCATCGGCACGTGGATATTCACCAGGTATACGGGTACCTGAACGTTCGTCCGTCTAACATGGGCTGTTAGCTCGTGCCCGAAGAAGGCACGCTTACCGCACTAGCTCGACACCGGCCGGTCGACCGTCAGAGGACGCGCGAGCGTTCCACACTCTGCGCTGCCGATACCCCACTACCTGCTTGCGAGTGCTTGTTCGATGGATAGTCCAGTGGAAGTGGGAATTTCTTGGAAATGTCCAATACATTTCTGTGGCTTGGACCTGAAACGGCCAATGTCAGTATTTTGATGTTTTGAGTTAATAATTGCTTAGGATGTTATTTACTCAAAAAATTGTATCAGATGACCTTTCCAGTGCCAGCTGACTTTTCATATTAATTAATTCTTAGATGAAATACAGGGTGATTCAAAAATACTTTGACAAACTTCAGGAGGTGATTCGTCACAATATTCTAATATGAATTGTTCATATAAATATATTCGTTTCCAAGATACAGGGTGTTAATGTTTTATTTTTATTTTTTTTAAATAACTTTTTTTTGAGGTGTCGAATTCGAACCTGATTTATTATTGCTCTTACCCGTAGGGGGCGCCACCTACACGTCTTTTTCTTTTTTGAAGATTCATAACTTTTTTGAGCGTACTTCTAGCACATTTTTCAGTGAAAAATCAATTCCTCTATCGTATCTATGTAAAAAAAGCTACCCTTGTTACAAGTCGCTATGAGCAACCGTTTTCTAGATATTTGGACTTGAAAATTTCTAGTCGATTATTTGATAATCGATGCGTGTTGAAGTTATTACCATTATTTTGCATTTTTCACAAGAATGCTTGGGAAATGAATTTGACGTTTAAGTGAGTAATTTTGGTTTTTTGTAGGGGGCGCCACCTATTCTATTTATTTTTACTCGTTTGAAATAGTTATTTTTGTATCAAGGGTGCAAAATCTGTATTTGTTTTGATAGAATTTGCTAGAAATATCAACATTTTATTTCAAGAAATTTTTAATATGTAGAATAAAATAAAATAAAGGAAACTAAATTGTATTTAAATAAATTGTTCAAAGTGTCCACCTTCAGCGAAGATACAGGCGTTCAGTCTTCTAGTCATTGAATCTCGTACCCGCTCAAAAATTATTGGTGTGTTTCTTATTGTTTCACAGGCGTCTACTATTCGGTTTCTTAGATCTTCCTCGTTCGCTACTGGAGTTTTATAAACTAGTGACTTCAAATGTCCCCAAAAATAAAAATCTAGCGGGTTTAGATCTGGGAACCTTGGTCCCCACGCCTGGTTAGGTTCTTCTACACCCCTACCGATCCATCGATTTGGATAGACAGTGTTATGGAATTCCCTGGCTACAACGTTAAAATGGGCCTGAGCCCCATCATGCATAAACCACATGCAGATACGAATTTCTAATGGTACATTCTGAAGTAGTCCCGGCAATTTATCTTCTAAAAAGTATCTGTAAGTTTCGCCATTCAGTCGGAACGGAAGAAAGAAAGGGCCTATCAAGTAATTATCAATTATTGCCGCCCATACATTTACAGAAAATTGATACTGATAATGTCTTTCACTAACTGCATGCGGATTTTCCAGAACCCAAACATGGTTGTTATGAAAGTTTGTGATAGCATTTCGGAAGAAGTTTGCCTGGTCCGTGAAAAGAACATGTCTTAAAAATTGAGGATTTCCAGCCAATTTTCTCAAAACCCACTGACACATAGTAATGCGTTGGGGAAAGTCTCGTGGCAAAAGAGCTTGTACCCTTTGAATATGGTATGGATTAAATTGTTGATCGTGGATAATTTTCCAAACTGTGGACTGAGTAGAATTGAGAGCTTCAGCAATTATTCTTGTACTTGTTTCTGGCTTCTCCTCGAGATCGTTCAAAACAGCTTCTTCCAATTCTGGGGTTCGGACTGCTCGTGGTCTTCCAATAATATCAGCTGCCCTCTAAAAGCTACCTGTTTCTGCCAAACGACGGTGGGGACTGGTAAATGTTGGAGCTGAAGGCAGTACTCGATTAGGAAATCGCTCCTGGTAAATACGTCTTGCTTCGCGCGCATTGCCATCCGCAAGGCCATAAACGGAATGCATATCGGCTAAATGACCATTATTGTTCAAAAGAACCATTTTTTCAAAATCAGTGTTTTAAAACTTACAGAAACTTCAACAAAACAACAAAACGTTTAAATGTCACATAATATGTAGTTACCAAAGCTACTTACTTGAATGTCAAATTCATTTCCTAAGCATTCTTGTGAAAAATGCAAAATAATGGTGATAACTTCAACACGCATCGATTATCAAATAATCGACTCGAAATTTTCAAGTCCAAATATCTAGAAATCGGTTGCTTATAGCGACTTGTAACAGGGGTAGCTTTTTTACTAGATATGATAGAGGAATTGATTTTTTCAATGAAAAATGTGCTAGAAGTACGCTCAAAAAAGTTATGGATCTTCAAAGAAGAAAAAGACGTGTAGGTGGCGCCCCCTACGAGTAAGAGCACGAGTAAGACACATAAAAAAACCTCTTAGTACCAATTTTCGTTTAATTAAGATCAGTATTTCGAAAGTTATTGAAAAAAAACGAGAATAAAAATAAAACGAGAATAAAAATAAAACTTTAACACCCTGTATCTTGGAAAGAAGCGTTTCCGGACATATATTTATTTGGGCAATTCATATTAGAATATTATGAGAAATCCCCTCCTGAAGTTTGTCAAAGCACTTTTGAATCACCCTGTTTAGTTTGTAAAATTTACTAATGACTATTTGAACGCCGAGCGCTTGCGAAATTAAATTGAACTAAAAAAACATCTTTTTCAACTTGCCTAGGTTCGGAAAATGCGAAGAGAAGATTTGCCAGAGAAACACAAAGATATTTTCAACTTAAAAAGTCCGGGCATCTCGAGACTAGAAGACATCGGATCTTGAAGCACTGACTCTACATTTCATTGTTCTCAATTACTAACAGATTTATGAACTCTGTTGAGAACTGTAACCTTTTCACAGCCATAATGATATTTCTTAATCAAATTGTACTCTGAATATTCTTCTCAGAGAGGGTGTGTTCAATGATAATATGAAAGAAAACAAAAAGTTGAGCTTCTTCTACATAAACGATGAATACTCATTTAAGCTCCTATTCTGAATGAGAGTACTCTGTGAAATTGAAATTTTAAGAAGAATTACAGTGACGGAAACTGATAATGCAACTTCGACTCGGTGGTTATCACGTAATCACCACTAAAGCTACCACTATACAGTAAGAATAACTGAAATTTTATATGTGTATGGTTGTAGTCACGTAATTCCTATCTATGGTAGCCACTCCACAGTTCCATAACTTATTAGTGTCGGTGAGGTGTCTGAAACATTATGGCCACTGAGCAAATCACTTTAAAGATTTGCAAACTTAAAAATGGAAAATAACCGTTGCGGTAACCATCCTGTACATAAATATCACTTAGAAGTCACATTCACTTTCAAGAGAGTATGATAGTTTCGGTGACGTTTTGGTAACTTCCATAAAACCTTCAATGTAGCACTTGATTGTGATATGTGGTGATGGTTGCCACGTTCTTGCTTGCTATCTCCATAAGTGATAACAACAGTTTGCATTTAATAAAAGTCGCTACAAATTACATAACCATCAATATTCGCGCGATGACGAAAGCTAACCTAAGTTTTCTCAAATTATTTTATTGTGGCTTACAAAAAGTTTGTTTAACCTGTTACGTGAAACATGAATGATTTTGAGAGATAAGTGCCATGTGAAGTGGAATGAATAGAAAAATCGAATTTAAACGGTTTTCTTCACATAAAGGGTTCAATATAAAATTGAACCAGAGAAAGGTAGATCTCAGGTGAAAAACAACTACTTTCCTGGCAAATACCACGCAGAACGTTGAATGATATTCACCTGTGAAGTATGCATGGATTTTCAGGTGAATATCATTCAACGTTCTGCGTGGTATTTGAGGAAAGTAGTTTTTTTACCTAATTTAATTTTATATTGAACCCTTTATGTGAAGAAAACCGTTTAAATTCGATTTTTCTATGAATGATTTTATTGAATATGAAATGGGTGCGTTTTGAATAGACAATTTTCCTTGATTTTGAAGTGACCGTGGATTGGTCCGTGCGATGACGAAACCTAACCTAATTTTCTCAATTATTTTATTGGCTTGAGTCGTTATCTGTTACAGAAACTATATTAATTAAATGGGAAAAGCTTACAAAAGTTGTTTTACCTATTCGTGAAACGTGACTGATATTCATTCAAAATAAAATGGGTTATGCGTTTTCAATAGACAATTTCTCTTGATTTTGTATAAAAAGGTTAATTTAAATAGATCGGATCTCTGACTTGTGTTCCTGCTTGATATTTATACTTCAATCGGTAATTCTGTTTGCATAAATGCCATCATTTCCATTACTTGTTAATTGATAATTGTTACTTGATACTTGATAAGTGTTGATTGGAGCTTCATGAATTCACTATACTTGCTACATGTCCTTTTTTAACAATTAATAGACATGTACCCCAATTTCGAGATTATAACTTTGAAGTGGCAGGTTATAATAGCCCGAGGTATTCGCCCCTTTCAAGGGTATAAGATATTTTGTTATTTTTAGGTTATAACTTAGTCATGGGCCTGCGACGTGGGAGCCACTTTCCAGTTGTGGAAAAGTTAATAATTTAGTTCCACTGGGCACTTTATGATGGGAAGAGCTTCAGAGTGGTATATTTATACTTTCTGCCACTTTGAAGTTATATTCTCCAAAATCTGCCATATTTACAGAAATATGCTGGGTCGCCATTATTAGAGAAATTATCGAAATATTCAATAAAGATTTATTCGTAATCAGCACTGCATCAAACGTAGTAATTTGTTACGTAAGTATTTGTTTTAACTAACCAAGATTGTTAAAACAATGTTTGAGGGATTGAAGTACATAATTTCAGAGGCGAGTTATTTCCAAAATTATAATGTTTTTCTTAAATAAAGTGTATTCAGATGGCGCGTACTCACAATCGAGCTAGAACACTCATATTTCACATAAAACTTCCAATCGTTTTAATTTTATCCCGATCAGAAGTATCCAAATTCAATATACTTACTTACGCGTTTGTATGTTTATATGTGATATATTTTTATAGTTGATCGAGTGTTAGGAATGAATCAGGCAAAATGGAAGAATGAGGAACATTTATCACAAAAATTTTTTGCTGAATAGAGATAGAGCTACATATTATTTACACAAACGCAGTCGGTTGTTTAACGTGTCTAGTGTCGGCCACTTCATATCCACGTTTTTGCCAGGTGACCACAACGTGGTTGGAGTGTGGCTATCTGAGATCCAGGAACGTAGATCGGAACGTAGCAGCCACCAAAAAAGTGTTCCCCATTTTGGTAGCCGCCGCGTGATAGAAACGTGTATATTACGTGGCAGTGGTTGTGATCAAACACTTCAAAGTTTTCCAGAATCGTGGCCGCTACGTTCCGTCCACTTAAAATGCTACTTGATTTGTCTTTTTTTTATATTCTACATATGGTGAAAAATGCACCGAATGCTATGAGCAAATCCGTATCCATATTTTCTTCTAGCCTACTCTTGTATGTGGACATGGCATGACATGACTTCCGACAGCTGTACCACGAATAGTTTGAGCACCTGGGAACGCAACGAATACCTCGAAAAGCGCGAGAGCATCCTGAACGCAAAAAAAAATTTGCTCGCCTTGTTCTTTCGTGCGCGCTCTGCTTGTTCTCCTCGTTCCTGGTAAAAATGTTCAAGTCAGGACGCACATTAAGATACAAAATGATCTCGAGCTCCCTCCACTATGAGATACTCGTGGCCAGAGTGGTGAGAGGCTGTCCACAGAAAGGGGTCTTATCCCCCTTACTATGGACAATTCTCGTAGACGATCTGATCAGAAACCTTATTGTGGAGGGAATCGAGGTTCAAGCATACGCTGGTTAACAATATACGCTATTATTACAATTTGGAGAAGTGATATCGAACATTCTCCAAGCGGCTTTTAGCACTATCACTAGATGGTAGGAAAAAGAAGAACTCTCAGTTAACCCCAGCACCACAGTGATAGTACCATTCCCCAGGACGAGGAAGCTAGATTCACTAAGAAAGCCGGTCCTCTATGTGGAAATAATATCATTCACGGAAGAAGCCAAATACCGAGGAGTATTTCTAGATGAGAATCTCACGTGGAATGTTCATCTAGAAAAAGTGTCCAACAGAGCAAGGCAAGTCCTATGGACTTGACATGGGCAATGCAACCCGAATAAATGTACTGGCTTTACCTCACAGTGGTAAGAACAATGGTCACCTTTGGAGCGGTCGTCTGATGGAGCAAAGGGGCACAGAAGATGGTACAAGGATAGCTAAACAAACTCCAGAGACAAGCATCTGACCATAGGCAATTTCCACCACTCCGACAGCACCAATGGAAGTCCTCCTCAACATCCCTCCGTTGCACATTTGCTAGAGAAGGATGCAAAAGTGAGTGTATACAGAAACCTGTCGAAGTCAACGAGTAATGGGGGAGAAAGTTGTCGCAAGAGCGAGAACGAGATAAATTAATTCCCATACAATTCTAGCAATTGCCATCCGATTCCCATACAACTTTGATAGACCTCTAATTTGGTTAGAAAGGAACCTAACCTAGGGGGTTGATTTTTTTCTCCGCTAATTCTGTTAAGGTGATGAATCGTCGATAAACTTTACTTGGATTCAAATTGTGCACATTTTTCCACAGAAGATAATATTCTAAAAATATCGATGTGATCAATTATTTTCAACCAAAATATTCATCATATCTGCCAAATTTTATAGATTTCATACTTTTTGCTGAATCTGGACCACTGATCGTATCAATTTCAGGTCACGCTATCACTACTGAGAGAGATAGCTCAACAAGCATTATAGGTATAATTCACAATATTTTGACCTCCAATTGAGTCGGCGCCCATTTTGACGATGATAAATTTAACGTAATGTTACATTTGCCCAATAGGTCGCAGATGTTATATATAATAATATAATGAGGAAATACTTACGAAACTTCCAATATTTCATGCAATAATAAACTTCCAGTTTTCATACAGTAATATAGTAACTCTGAATCTTTCTGCGTAAAAATAAATAACCTTATTCCACTGGAGTATACTACTTGTGCTTGTTGTGTTATCTATGTTACGGTCCTTGGACTGAAAGGCACCTGGTCCCGATTATCGAGTATTGTGTTTACGTTTAAATCGACTGGTTACAGGATTTCAACTGAAAAATAAAGTAGCCGTTTTGATACGGATCATGTTTTTGAACGTTTAAAAATGATATTACTTATTGAAAGACCTCATATATATAATTTACTGAGAATTTTTATTGAGTAATAATAATTATTATAATTATTGTACCTACTCTTTCATTTCAAGAAGATTCTAGTTTTAAAGGAAACTCGCTCTGTCGCTAATTTCGCCATGGTAGTCGTCTCGGAAAAAAATTGACTCATCTTCGAAGAGCGTTTTAGTAATATGAAAACCTGTATACCGGGTGACACAGGATATCGGGCCACCCCTGTAACTTTTTCTGAAATTCGGTACAGTTATATAAGCAACCATTTCGGATTTGATCACATTACAATTCCGGTTTTTCTGCAAATGCCAGCAACTTTGTTTTTTCAAATAGAACACCATGTATATTTTTACATATTAAAGTTCAACAGGTCAAAACAAGTCCAAACCTTATGTCAAATGTCATTTCTTTCAAACAATTTAAATTAAAATTGTTTTTTTATTTTACCTCGTGGATAAATGAGATTTGGTCGAAGCTATTCACAATGAGTCGCAAATAACAGAGAAACATATTTTTTTCTGAAAAATTATTTTTTGTGTCATTTATTGATGAATTAATTCAGTCACATCACATTTTGATCAAAAATTATTTTTTTTCAAATGAAACCTCTATGGGCCACCTACCTGTCTCTCTAGAACATTCATTAAGGAAAAAATGACATATTATTTTTGTATTTCGGTGCAGTAAAAAATTGTATACATTCAAAAATCTACAACTAGTTCATGAGTTTCCTTGCAGTTCGAATAATTTTTCAACTTAGTAAGCTGTGAAAAACAACATTTCTGAATCTTGTCAACTAATTGTGGTTCGCTGTCATCTTTCATCTCAACTCTCGAAAATTAGTTAACTTCCGGGAATTAGTTTAGTAGAAATGTAAAATCAAAATTATAGGTTCACAAGAAGTGAACAGGTTGATATGTTATTCATTTACGGAGAATGTCTTGAAAACATTGTCGCCGCTTGTCAGTTATACGCTGAACAATACCCACATAGAAGACACCCACAAAGAACCTTTTTCAAAAATGTGGAGAGAAGATTCCGAAAAGAACCCAACAATGGAGAATCGTACGTGAGGATGCAGAAATGAATGTTTTGCTTATGTCGATTTTGATCCAACCGCTTCGACGCGGGAATTGGAATACCAATGCAATGTCAGTCGGGAAAACGCTAGAAGAATTTAAAAAAAAAACACCATTATCGTGCTTATAAGTATAACTTACACAATTAGTTGACAAGATTCAGAAATGTTGTTTTCCATAGCTTACTAAGTTGAAAAATTATTCGAACTGCCAGAAAACTCATGAACTAGTTTAGATTTATACAATTTGTTACTGCACCGAAATACAAAAATGATATGTAATTTTTTTCCTTAATGAATGTTCTAGAGAGACAGGTAGGTGGCTCATAGGGGTTTCATTTGAAAAAAATGAATTTTCGATCAAAATGTGACTGAATTGATTAACCAGTAAGTGACACAAAAAATAATTTTTCAGAAAAAATAAGTTTTTTTGTTATTTGCGACTCATTGTGAATAGCTATGACCAAATCTCATTTATCCACGAGGTAAAATAAAGAAACAATTTTAATTTCAATTGTTAAAAAAAACTACATTTGACATAAGGTTTGGACTTGTTTTGACCTGTTGAACTTGAATATGTAAAAATATACAGGGTGTTCCATTGGAAAAAACGAAGTTACTGAAATTTCCAGAAAAACCGGAAGTCCGCCATATTGGATTGTAATGTGATCAAATCCGAAATGGTTGCTTATACAGTGCTAGTCAAAAGTCCCCTCCCCCCCTCGTATCTTTTGAACGGGTATACTTATAATAATGAAATTTGGAGGGTGGAAATAAACGGATGTAGGCTTCTTAACTGGTCATAACAGGTGACGCAATAGTCATAAATGACGTCACAAGGCCACTGTGACCAATAATTTTAAATGGGACCCTATGGCAAGTGACAGTTCGTTTGAAAGGTATTGACAATACCTATTCAGTCATACCAATTTTGTTTGGGTTTCGGCTGATTTTGATTGATAAATTGAAGAAATACGAAAATTATAGTTTCGCATTTAATTAATAAAGATTTTAAAGTACGCCTCTGGTTAATTGTCAAAAAGGTTGACGTTTTTGAATTCTCTACTTGTCAAAAGTGTTTATACCTTGAAAATTTACCTAAGCTATTGTTTAACGAGACGTTTAAGTGTTTACATAGGCAAAATGGTACGTACTGTAGTCGACAAAGTAGCAGCTATCTTAATAATTGGTGAATGTAGAAACAATTTCCATGCAGCGGAACGACTGTTTAATGAGAGGTACCCCGATCGCCCTATATCGAGGGTTTATTTGAGGGAGCTTCTTCGGAAGTTTGAAGCATCAGGTAGTGTTCAAGATGCCAAACGATCTGGTCGACCAACAATTAGTGATGACAAAAAAATTGACATAATTGGAGAAATGGTAGTAAACCCTACTTCTTCCACAGCCCAAGTTGCGTCTATCTGTGAAGTCAGTCGGAGGACAGTACATAGGGTGTTGGCTAAAACAAATTTCATCCATACAAATTAAAAATGGTGCACCAACTTTCAGATGATGACCCGACCGAAGACTAGAATTCTGTGAAACTATGTCCAATAAAATGAACCAACAACCAGGCTACATACAGACAATTTGTTTTAGTGACGAAAGTACTTTCTTTCTCAATGGAAATGTTAACACTCAAAATGTGAGGTATTGGAGTGACACAAATCCTCACATCTTTCGTGAAAAACATACTCAATTTCCAGAAAAAAGTAAATGTTTGGGCAGGTATTTTGGGAAACCACATAGTTGAGCCTCTTTTTCTCAATGCTTACTTAACCGGTGAATTGTATCTGGAGATGTTACAAAATGATATTGAGTCGTTAATTCTTGAAATTCTAGAAGATAATCCAGATGAATTCGACAACTTGGAAATAACGTTTCAACAAGATGGTGCTCCTGCACACTATTACGGTGCAGTAAGACGTTACCTAGATGAAGAATATCGTGGTAGATGGATTGGGCGACGAGGTTCGATCGAATGGCCAGCTCGGTCACCGGACCTTACACCATTAGATTTTTTTCTATGGGGTACTTGAAATCTAAGGTTTACGCTACAGCACCTGACAGTATTGCCATTCTGAAACAACGAATTGTTGAAGAATGTAGGGCAATTTCCGCTGACACACTGGGACGAGTACGACAAGAGTTTAGCAATAGGATGCATTACTGCCAGGAAGTAGATGGAGCACATTTTGAACACTTATTATAAGAACTGGTTCTTAAATCTTTATTAATTAAATGCGAAACTATAATTTTCGTATTTCTTCAATTTATCAATCAAAATCAGCCGAAACCCAAACAAAATTGGTATGACTGAATAGGTATTTTCAATACCTTTCAAACGAGCTGTCACTTGCCATAGGGTCCCATTTAAAATTATTGGTCACAGTGGCCTTGTGACGTCATTTATGACTATTGCGTCACCTGTTATGACCAGTTGAGAAGCCTACATCCGTTTATTTCCACCCTCCAAATTTCATTATTATAAGTATACCCGTTCAAAAGATACGAGGGGGGGAGGGGACTTTTGACTAGCACTGTATAACTGAACCAAATTCCAGAAAAATCCGTTCACGAATGCAGATGTTACAGGGGTGGCCCGATATCCTGTGTCACCCGGTATGTACCTATATATACTGATTAGTTGACGAAAATATCCAAGAACCAATGCACCTAAAAACTGGGCTAGGTTAAAGAATATCCTTTGTTATATCGTGGAGCTTTCGGAAATGTTTATTCCCTTTATACAGAAATATATAGAAGAAAAAAAGTTTGAGCCACATCGTACTCAGAATTAGGTTATAAACTACTTACTAACTTAAGATTATTAATAAAGTCACACACATACATCAGGAACATAAAATTGATCAGAGATAATATTTAACAACAAAACATTCTAAAATCACAGTTTGAAAGGTAGAAATGGAAAATATTATTTACTGATTGTTGAAGATCACAACAGAAACTGAAATGAAACTTGACAGCCACATTCATAAGTTGAATTGGGGAAAAAATTCATAACAACTATAATATAACTTCATCTTGGGAGGAATTTTGAAAAGTTAAAAGTTTCATAAATAATTTAGACAAAGGTTGGGATTAGTTTTCTCGGCTACTATATATCCTGTGTGTAGATGCAGAACGATAATGTTATTCTAGTTTCAAGATGCAATTATAGATAATGCTGAAGTTATTTACATTCGTTTTTTTGTTCATACTATTGGTATCATTTTTAAATTAATTTCGACTAACATATTCAGAAACTGCACAGTATAACTTCTTTGTATTACAGTCACTTCTGTGAGACATCATGCCTCCAGATAGATTCCTCGAAGATTGACCGATATAAGTTTGATTAGAATTCTGACAGGAAATATTATATACCACATTTGATTTTCAATTTTTTTTCTTTTGATATTTCATTAAATGACATCAGAATTGCTCAACATATCTTGTTAACCATCAACAGTAATTTTAAACGTGCAGAATCCTGTGTTTATGGATGTTCGCTTCGTAGAGAGAAATACTTAATTAATCGATGAAAGAAAATTGTATTTCGTGCATAAAATAATTTATTAAAATCGTAGCAAAGCGCTTTTGACCCTTAGGTTTTTTGAGAAAGAAAATAGAAATATTTTAAATGCGAGGTTACCTACTCGTCAGGTGTACAAGTAGCCAAAAAGACCATAAAATATCTCATGATCAATGAGTGTTGCATAAGTTTACGTGACAAACATGTTAAAAAACCTATCCTAGGCCAGGATGAATATTGAGAATACATTTCGATATCTTTTATAAGCCATTGTTTAGGTGTGATAGCTGGACCCAAGTGACAAGATTGACAAGGGATTCGACCTCTGACCATGGTAAGGTTAACATGTGGCGTTAACTGGTTGGAGGTCAAGTAAATGTATATTGTGAATGTCTGCCGTTTTATAACGTGCAATACAAAAATAATCTAAAAATTGTGAAAGTCGAAAAAAGTTTTGTGTATGAAATAGTCCCTTTCTTCTCTACGCCAGTAACCAGGCTGGATGACAACGGACTTGTCGGAAGAAGGGGCGCTCGGGCACTCCTGGTATCACTTCGAGTGAGACTTCCAGGGTGCCATACGAAGGGGGGCAAGTGAGGTATTACCGCACGAGGCCCTCGGATCTGTGTAGATGGTTATATAACCGAGCACAAAAAAATGAACTAGAAGAAGAAGAAGATTGACAAGTGAACGGTGAAGTAGATTGACATGGAACACAGAACCATGGAGATATCAGAATCATGAAAGGAATATCCCTGTCATACGGAAAACACATCAGAAAATGATCAATCTAATGGGGACTGTTATCTGTCAAATATATGTTCCAGTATTCTGAAGAAGACCAGACAAGACTCTCAAAGTCCCACATTTTAAATACGTATTTGGCATTAAGACCAATCAAAGTGCAGTCCTGGGTTAGCTCAGGTCCACAATATGATTGGTCTTACTACCAAATACATATATCTCTCCACAAAGCGATCATCCATGAACACGTGATTCTGTACGATTCGATTTTTTTTTAATAATAACATACAATCAATCACTGAATAATGACAATGAATATGAAACCTCGTCCAATTTGTGCCAAGCACCAATCGATACCCAAAATCTAGTATGTTGAAGGAAAAAAATACCCCTGACCACAGTTTGGTTTTAATTTCACGAATCCGAAGGCCAAGAATCTCCCAACAAAAAAAAAACAACAAGAATTAAAGAACCCTCCAAAACTCTCTATATATTGTTACGAAACTGGGGTACGTTTTTATTGCAATAAAAAAATTATTCCGTTTATTCCGCTTTGAAACACAACACAATTATACACTCTGACAAAACAATACTTGTTTACGACTAAGATGCACTGCACTAAATAGAATTCACTTTGAACCACTTTATTTCTCTGGACAACAAACAATATTCACAATACTAACTGTCGCGTCCGTGATTGGCATGACTTGTATATTTAAAACATTCACCTAGAATTTTCGTGGTCATTTCCGGAACCGTCTCTCTTTTTCTCGATGTTTCAATGATGATATCGGAAAGTCCCGATGGCCCGCATATTCTGAAACGTGCGAGAACAGGGAACTATATATATATATATATATATATATATATATATATATATATATATATATATAGATATATATATATATATATAGATATATATATATATATAGATATATATATATATATATATATATATATATTTATATAGAGTGATAATTTTAATAATGAAAGGAAACATTGTGGCATATCAGACAAATTATTCGGGATTCGAGCCCACGACCTCTGAATCTCTAGTCAAGCTATTGATGACATATAGGTACCGTCGGCATATTATATTATTATATATTTATATATATATATATATATATATATATATATATAATATAAAATGTACAACTCTTCTCCTGAATGTTATAGTTTTTTAGATTCGTACTAATGAGTATATTTTCAAATTTTCTCCAATAACTATTCTGAAACTTTTGCCTTACTATTATACTTATGTTATAATTGTTCTGTTTCCAAACTGATGGATATTTGTGTATTTGAGAAACATTCATCATTCATGGAGCTCCTAATCAATCTAGAATAATATTAATGTCAACTCAATATTCCTCTCAAAGGAAGGATATTCCCCAGAATATATGTTCGCTCATACCACAGTGAAAAAGAAAGCAGTAATCAGTACCTTCAGACTGCACCAGACATCAAACATGAAAGCTGGAAATATGACTAGACATCTCGAGTTTCTGGAAAATATTCCCCTAGAATCCAGGTATAAGCCATCAGATATTATGCCAGCTAGGCACGTGAATTATGAAGTGGTTATAAACAACTACCAATCATGCACCTCAACGGACTTCAACTAGAAAGGGATGAATCAATATGGTATTCTGATTGATCCAAGATGGACGAAAGGGCTATAGTGGAAGTTACGGGTCCTGGTTTCAGAATCTCACAATCCCTTCGCATAGTACCAACAATATTTCAAGCAATTCTTCATATAGAAATATGCACCCAGAAATGCCTTTTGAAAGGTTCCAGATGGGCAGAAATATACATCTTATCAGATAGCCAAGCAGCACTAAAATCTCTAAAGGCACGCAGTTTTGAGTCTCGACTGACTTTGGACTGCAGATAAGCCCTGAGACAACTGGCTACAAAACAATCAGTTTCTTGGCCCAGTGGTCTATGCAACACCCACATTGAGGTAGAGTTTCGATGTTGGGAAGCTGATCAAATCTCTAACCCACTGGAATACGTTCCAGGACAAAGACAATCGAAAAGGATTCTGAGCTAGTCCTAAAGAATGTTTCTTTCTTAAGTATGTTAAATGATTCAAATTTGGATGATGATTCAGTTCTCTTGAAACACAATATGAACCATATTTGAGATCTATAACATTATAAGGATGCATCCAGTCGTTTTTTTATTACGTTTTATTTTATGTTTTGAAAGTAGCAGTGTTGTGACAACAAGAATTACTGTATCATCTACAATATCCATTTTGAAGCAGAACTTTATACTCGTCCTCCTTAACTTAATATTATTTTGGAAATAGGAAAAAAATAAAGATGGCATTTCAATGTGAAATTGTATGCTCTACAATTCTTATTAAAAAAAATTTTCTAACTCTTACCGTTTGGGAATTGTATTCAAGAAAAATCTTATTTTACTTTTTTCTTCAACCCTTCTCTTTTTTTGACACATGGAATTGCTTCCATGAATTCACGTAAATTGTAAATCCATAATTTTACTCAAATTTGAATTCTCAATCTAGACTTATGAAAAAATTGTATACTGTTCCCACATATTGTTGTCAACCTGTATATTCGAACTGATGAAAGTAAGAGTCCATGCAAGCGCAGTTATCTTTTCATTCC
The DNA here is from genome assembly GCA_018342105.1 of Gonioctena quinquepunctata. NCBI lineage: Eukaryota > Metazoa > Arthropoda > Insecta > Coleoptera > Chrysomelidae > Gonioctena > Gonioctena quinquepunctata. Next base: position 51,419 of record JAFIRS010002541.1, read on the forward strand.
GCTGCCATTAAAGCATTCCTCATTAAACTCATCATTGTGTTAATCGAGAGTATAACCAAAGTGACAGAACCTGATGTAAGGGCAAAAAACCGACTGGAGAATATAATTGATATGAATCGTAGTAGTAGAATGTTTCTCCGACCGGTTATATTGCTCAAATTAGTGTAAATATTCTCGCAAAGCAAAGAGCTCGTATCTGATCCGATCGAAAAATAATGTCATTACTATTTTCAACTCATTTAGCGGTAGTTTGATAGTTTTATGTGAAGGTATTTTCGTTCAATTAACATTCATGTGGAGGTCTTCGGTGTAATCTCTATGATATGTTCAAATTCATTTACGTGTGGCTTGTTCAAACTCAGGGTTTCAGTAGTTGGCAAAATCCTCCTTCTAGAAATGTTAAAATTAATTGAAAAACATTTGATGGTATAGGCTAATCAAGTTGAATATTTGGGACTTTCTATTGACTATCATGAAATAAAAGGTTAGGTTAGGTTAGGTCTATGATATGTTCAAATTCATTTACGTGTGGCTTGTTCAAACTCAGGGTTTCAGTAGTTGGCAAAATCCTCCTTCTAGAAATGTTGAAATTAATTGAAAGACAGTTGATGGTAAAGGCTACATCAAGTTGAATATTTGGGACTTTCTATTGACTATCATGAAATGAAAGGTTAGGTTAAAGGTTCGAAACATTTGATAATTCGGCAGTTAGTTGCAAAAAAATGGATAAAAACATTGATATTTCGAATTTCCTCAAGTTAAAAGCTTTTTTGTGGGGGAAAAATTATTGTTATAAACAAATATTCAATTCATTAGAGCGGTAATGGTTACACTTTCAAAGGACGCCTCCGACGAAATGTAGTTATTGATGATGCATTTCACTAATGAATCAATGTTAATACAATATTTTAAAGCTGTTTGTCTTCTATTTATAGATCACCGGAGCCCGTCGGAAGGAAGAAATACTCAGAATAAGTGTGGACGATACTCAAAACCAAGACGCTGTTAATCATCAATATTCCACGCTTTAAGAATAAGACTATATCAGATGATGGTAAAGGAAATGTTTGTTACCCTGATATTTTTAAAATATATTGCAAATTGAAGAAAAAATTTGTCAACAACAGACGTTTTTTTATACAGGGTGATTCAATAGTACTTTGACAAACTTCAGGAGGTGATCCCTCACAATATTCTAATATGAATTGTCCAAATAAATATATGTCGGGAAACGCTTCGTTAAAGTTTTATTTTTATTTTCGTTTTTTTTAAATAACTTTCGAAACACTAACCTTAATTGAACGAAATTTGGTATTGAGATGTTTTTTGAGGTGTCGAATTCGAACCTGATGTTATTGTTGCTCTTACTCGTAGGGGGCGCCACCTACACGTCTTTCTCTTTTTTGAAGATTCATAACTTTTTTGAGCGTACTTCTAGCACATTTTTCAGTAGCAAAATCAATTCCTCTATCATATCTACGTAAAAAAGCTACGATTGTAACAAGTCGCTATACGCAACCGTTTTCTGAATATTTGGACTTGAAAATTTCAAGTCGATTATTTGATAATCGATGCGTGTTGAAGTTATTACCATTATTTTGCATTTTTCACAAGAATGCTTGGGAAATGAATTTGACGTTTAAGTAAGTAGTGTTGGTAATTACATATTATGTGACAGTTAAACGTTTTGTTGAAGTTTCTGTAAGTTTTAAAACACTAATTTTGAAAAAAATTATTATTTAAACAATAATGTTCATTTAGCCAATATGCATTTCGTTTATGGCCTTGCGGATGGCAATGCGCGCGAAGCAAGACGTATTTACCAGGAGCGATAACCTAATCGAGTACTGCCTTCAGCTTCAACATTTACCAGTCTCCACCGTCGTTTGGCAGAAACAGGTAGCTTTAAGAGGGCAGCTGATATTATTGGAAGACCACGAGCAGTCCGAACCCCAGAATTGGAAGAAGCTGTTTTGAACGCTCTCGAGGAGAATCCAGAAACAAGTCAAGAATAATTGCTGAAGCTATCAATTCTACTCAGTCCACAGTTTGGAGAATTATCCACGATCAACAATTTTATTCTTACCATATTCAAAGGGTACAAGCTCTTTTGCCACGAGACTTTCCCCAACGCATTACTATGTGTCAGTGGTTTTTGAGAAAATTGGCTGGAAATCCTCAATTTTTAAGATATGTACTCTTCACGGACGAGGCAAACTTCTGCCGAAATGCTATCACAAACTTTCATAACAACCATATTTAGGCTCTGGAAAATCCGCACGCAGTTAGTGAACGACATTATCAGTATCAATTTTGTATGGGCGGCAATAATTGATAATTATTGATAGGTCCTTTCTTTCTTCCGTTCCGACTGAATGGCGCAACTTACAGAGACTTTTAAGGAAATGAATTGCCGGGACTTCTTCAGAATGTACATTAGAAATTCGTATCCGCATGTGGTTTATGCATGATGGGGCTCCGGCCCATTTTAGCGTTGTAGCCAGGGAATGCCTTAACACTGTCTATCCAAATCGATGGATCGGTAGGGGTATAGAAGAACCTAACCAGGCGTGGGCACCAAGGTCCCCAGATCTAAACCCGCTAGATTTTTATTTTTGGGGACATTTGAAGTCATTAGTTTATAAAACTCCAGTAGCGAACGAGGAAGATCTAAGAAACCGAATAGTAGACGCCTGTGAAACAATAAGAAACACACCAATAATTTTTGAGCGGGTTCGAAATTCAATGACTAGAAGACTGAATGCCTGTATCTTCGCTGAAGGTGGACATTTTGAACAATTCATTTGAATACAATTTAGTTTCCTTTATTTTATTTTATTCTACATATTCAGAATATCTTGAAATGAAATGTTGATATTTCTTCCAAATTTTATTAAAACAAATACAGATTTTGCACCCTTGATACAAAAATAACTATTTCAAACGAGTAAAAATAAATAGAATAGGTGGCGCCCCCTACAAAAACCCAAAACTACTTAAACGTCAAATTCATTTCCCAAGCATTCTTGTGAAAAATGCAAAATAATGGTAATAACTTCAACACGCATCGATTATCAAATAATCGACTTGAAATTTTCAAGTCCAAATATCTAGAAAACGGTTGCTTATAGCGACTCTCAACTAGGGTAGCTTTTTTATGTAGATATGATAGAGGAATTGATTTTTTTACTGGAAAATGTGCTAGAAGTACGCTCAAAAAAGTTATGAATCTTCAAAAAAGCAAAAGACGTGTAGGTGGCGCCCCCTACGAGTAAGAGCAATAATAACATCGGGTCCGAATTCGATACCTCAAAAAACCTCTCAATACCAATTTTTGTTCAATTGAGGTTAGTATTTCGAAAGTTATTTAAAAAAAACGAAAATAAAAATAAAACTTCAACACCTTGGATCTTGGAAACGAAGCGTTTCCGGACATATCAAAATATTTTGAGTAATCACCTCCTGAAGTTTGTCAAAGTACTTGTGACTCACCCTGTATATATATATATATATATATATATATATTTTAAATTCCTGCATATTATGATTAGTGTGTCTACGGAATTAAAAATCATATATTTTGAAAATTCTATATACAGTTGGTTTGTTCCGATACTTTGAGCATTTTCTTCATATACCCCGATGATGTCCAATAAATAAATGAAATAAAGTGGGTAAATTATCAGCTGCTGAAGCGTAATTAAGATTTTGTTGGCGATACCACCCTACTCATAATTGCAGTTTACTAGTGATAGTATCTAAAGACTTCATTTGCTGAGCTTGAAAGGGCAGTAATTTATTTATTTTTTCATTTACCTCGTCAGAAAACTTCAATTATGAGACAAGTGGATAGGTTCAATCATGAATAAATTGAAATCAAAGTTTCTCATCTCTTGCTTACACAACGAAATGATTCCTTAAAAAATCTTGGGAAACAGGCATAAACCAGCCCTCTTTCCAAGTATCATTTATCTAGATGGGTTTTTTGTGGCACAGTATCAATAAATAAATAACTTCTAGTAGAATTTTTTATTCCATTGTTGTTTTTCGGCACTGGAATGAAAAATTATTTTGTACCTGGAACAAACTGAATATTTTTTTATTTAATTTTTCTCACCAAATGTGGTAGAAAGCCAAAAAAATGGTTCAACTTTAAACTTATTTTACTAAAAAGAACTTTTTCCATAAAAAAAAATAATTTCGATGATCAAATCATCAGAAGTAATTGTTTCATTAATATTTACTTTACTAATTGAAAAATCTTTATTTTCTATAGGTTCTGAAGACTGGAAATTATTTGAGTCAAGTAAAATCAACGAAGCGAATCACTCCTGATACATATTTCTGATTCCCGAGTAGGGTAGACTGAGTACGGTTGAAACGATTTGGATTTTATCGTTCATAGTATTGTTGTTTATAAACCAAGCGACGATGATGATATGTCAAATACAAGAACGCGTTTCTAACTACGAAAGGGCTATACCATTTTACTTCCTGGGGTGCTATTTTTAGAAGTATACAAAATTTTGATTATTGATTTTTTTAACCCATGCCAGGGGCGGTTGAAACAGTGATTGGGGTCAGTTGAAACACATGCAAATAATACAAAATATAATATTACAACTTGTTTTATTTACCATTGATCCTAATTATAAGCATAATTATGGCACCGTATGACAATATTTATCAGTCTTCAAGGTTTTAATCCTCAGAAAGATATTTCTAATCAGCCTTTTACGAATAATAAACAATGTAATTAACAAAAATACTGAAAATCAACAGTATTCTTTTGAACAAAGCAAACTAAACGAAAATAATTTCAGAATAAACTAAAATGAAACAAATCACAATTTAGCATAGGGATCAATTTGAGTCGCAATTGTGGCAAACATAGCTAAGACCACCTTCTGTGCATTCTTCGTGAGCCCACTGTTTACAAGTGATGCATTGAATCCACTTTTCTCCGGATCTGCTTTCTGAATATGGTGACAAACAAACAATACAGTAGCATTCTTCCTCTTCTGATGACATTTCCTGCTGTGTATTACTTTTTTTTCCTCTTGAAGTATTTTTTCTACCTTTTCTTCCATCCAAGCTTTTCTTAACTTGCTTACTTTTAATCCGTTCCAATCTTGTTTCATGTTCCTTTCTTATGGCTTCTTTCTCTGGTGTATCAGTGTAAATTGTAGATTTTCTAGTTTTTCGCCCTTTATTAGATTTCCTCGGGGGAGCTTTCGGCAATGGCCGTACTGCTTCCGGTGTGAATACAATAGGATTTTTAGAAATTGCTTGTACGCTAGTAGACGGTCTCGGTGAAGTTTCCTGATTGATAATGCTGCTGCAACGTCTAGGTGGTGTACTCAAAGTGTATTGACGTTCATCAACGTTTTCTTGCTCTTTTGTTGGAACTGGTGAGTTATTGATAGCCTGTTGTTGCACCGTTGTCTTTGTTTGTAGTTCCTCAGTTAAAAGAGAAGGCGATAATGGCGGCGTTTTATATTCAGATGGAATTGCATTCAATGTAGAAACAACTGCAGACTCAGTTGTATATTCGTGATTAGGTCTATCTGTTACCTCAGTTGTATTTTCGGGATTGGGTCTATCCGTCACAAATGCAGGAGCAAAATCGATCTCAGTAAACAGATGCCGGTTATATGGGTGAATTCCTGTTTTGCGAAAGCCGGCTTGTATGTTGGATGGCGTTAGAGCAAGGGGCATAGCAGATGCTACAATTCCGGAATGTCATAAATTGACATTGTTTTCCTGGATGGCTTCGCATCCACGCATCACAGGTCGAATTTACAGCTTTCTTCAAAGGGCCATATGCAGATCGATCAAGTGGCTGGAGTTTGTGAGAGCAATGGGGAGGGAAAGACAGTAAGACAATGCCATTGTTCTTGCAAAAGTCCAGTGCGTTAATATGAATGTGTGATGAGTGGTTATCAAGTACGAGTAACACTTTATGTGATGGTGAAACATTTGTATATTTCTTGAAGTGTTCCAGAAAATGCATGTATGATTCATCCTGCATCCAACCAGAGGGATTTGCAGTTCCAGCAGACCCTATTGGCCCATCCCTAACAAAATGGTCTTGGTAACGCACTCGTGGAAACACAAAAATGGAGGAATTACATTACCGATGGCGTTTGCTGCAAAGGTTACTGTCACTAAAATACCCCTTTCAGCTGAAGTTACTGAACCTACTTGACGAGCACCACGTTTAGCTACAACTCTATCAGGTTTTTGCACCGTTGTTATGCCTGTTTCGTCGGTGTTGTATATGTCTTGGGGCTCAAACTTATGACGGTCCATGACAATGGTCAAATTGTCATAAAAACATCGACGTTAGATTTATTAAAGCTAGTAGCCCTTGACAGGCTTGTAGCTTGCGCGGCGCGTACGGAGAGTTCAGGGTTTCTTCTCATAAACATCCGAAACCATTCCTCACTAGCCATCTGGTTGTCTTCCCAAGTTCGAGGTCGTGATAAATTATACTTAATAGTAAGTTCGTACGCCAATTTTCTCACCTCTTTCTTAGGTAGTCCAAAATATATGTCTGCACATCGAATCAAATATTTTGATAATTCTTGCTCTTGCTCTTCATTGAAAATTCGATTGTGTGCTCTATACCCCATAACTTGATCGTCCTCGCCAGATGCATCTCGCTTTCGAATATATCTCAGGAGAGAACAGTGGTTTATTCCATGCTTGTCCGCCGCATTTCGTAGTGAATCTCCAGCTTTCACCTCTTCATATGCATCTCTATACCTCGACAACTCAATCTGTCCTCTGGAAGTCTTTCTTACGCGAACTCTCGGCATCTAGAAAATAAGAAAAACTAATATATTTACTGTTTCAACCGTACCCACAAAAATTGTTTCAACCGTCCCCAACCCTGCCTTTCGTAAAATAGCGTTAATAGAAATGGTAGTAATAATAACACATTAAAACGAGTTATTATTCCGTATTCTAAAAGCTTCATAAAAATCAGAAACACACACTCAATACTTTGACTTTAATAGAATTCACGATATTAGCATAAATCTCAGAATAAAAATACTTACTTTTGGGTACCAAAATATAATACGGCCTCCTGTAAACAACAACACCACGAGAGAGCGGGCGCAACACTAAGTTACGTGTTTGGATCTGTCGTCTGCTTCGTTCTCCCCTTGCACCCTCACTCCCCGCGTATCCGTTCGCGAGATATTGCTTTTGTTTCAACCGTCCTTTGTTTCAACCGTACCCAGTCTACCCTACTACTGATATTCCAATGAATAAATAATAGTTTAAAAAAACTGAACGACACGCTTTTACAGAAAACCAGACTAAAAAAATAGAAAATTAGAAAAAAATGTATTTAATTTAAAAAAAAGCGTTGGGTGCATGGTATCGCCTCGGGCAACAATTTCCTGCGATTTGAGACATTTCTTACTTTACTGCCCTAGGTGTGTAATGTACTATATAACTATTGATACCATGCACCCCACGCTTTTTTTTTAAATAAAATAAATGTTTTTCTCATTTTCTATTTTTTTAGTCTGGTTTTCTATAAAAGCGTGTTTTTTAGTTTTTTTAAACTATTATTAATTTCCTACTTTTTAGTGTGGTTTATTTATAAAAGCGTGTTTTTTTAGTTTTTTTTAAACTATTATTTTTATTATTTTTTTGCAAATTATAAAATGGAATAATCTCATCAAATTAGGTAATCATAAACCCCGACATACCAATTTTGAATAGAATCAGACCATAATCACAAAACTCGGCCGCCATTTTAAAGCCGCCATCTTGAATTTTCCAATTTTCACAAAAGAATCATAATATTCGACCCCAAAAACCCCCACATACCAATTTTGAATAGAATCAGACCATAATCACAAAACTCGGCCGCCATTTTAAAGCCGCCATCTTGAATTTCTCAATTTTGACGAAAGAATCATAATCTTCGACCACGAAAATCCTCAGATACCGATTTGGAAGCGAATCGGACCATAATCACAAAACTCGTCCACCATATTGGAGCCGCCGTCTTGAATTTCTCAATTTTGACGAAAGAATCATAATCTTCGACCACGAAAATCCTCAGATACCGATTTGGAAGCGAATCGGACCATAATCACAAAACTCGTACGACATTTTAGAGCCGCCATTTTGTTTTTTTTTCCACACAAAAATTTCTTAATGCATTGTCACCGGAATTATGTACACCTGCCAAATTTCAAATCGTTCGGACGTCTGGAAGGGCGTCAAAATCGCGCCCAAAGGAGTCGGTTACAAACAAACGAACATACAAGTGAAGCTAATATAAAGCGTGCAAAAATATGTCCCATGATATGTAAACTCGATTGATGATAATTTGATAATCAATAATTAAATTTTGAAATCTGCCTTTCTAACTGACCACGCAATCGGGTTTTTTCTCGTGAAATATAAATGAAAATTCAACCTACATAGATAGATACTTTATTCGTTCACCATTTAACATACTCACAAGGAAATATAAATGGACCGTCAAAAACACAAATTGCAAATACAAAAAATTTGATATATAACACAAATATGGTATTTGTTACATAGTAACACAGAAAATACCAAGTATAAATACAATTTGGCTGAACAATTCGTCTAGTAAGTAATACGTCAGAGAGAACAAATAAAAATATACAAAACAATATACTATATATAAAAGAAAATATACACATACACACACATGCATATAGGTATATCAAAATTATCACAAACATAAAAATTCGTCTAGTGAGTAGCAGCACTTATCAATTAAAAATTATTTTAGTCTATCTTTGAATATTCTGACATTTGGTGCAGATTTTATTTCAGGATTCAATTTATTGTACAATTTACACCCGATAAAATAAAAACTTTTTTGATAAAGTGCAGTGCAGTGAGGATTGGGTTGTAACGTATTGCGGTAACGAGTGTTATGATCATGTTTTGGCATGCACGTTGTAATGTTTTTCCAATTACGCTATATTGTGTCAGGATTTTTAGTTTTTTGAAAAGTTATCTACAGCTAGTCCTCAAATTAATATTTTTAATAATGCGTAATACGTTTCTTGACAGGTTTTTTGGGTAACCTTCCACAGTCCGAAAATGAAAATATAATCAGGAAAATCTATACAAAAACATGTCAAGAAACGTTGTTCCTCCACAAAAAACCACATTCATTCAATGCGTAATACGTATTTCTGTAAAATAAAAAACTCTGTTTACATTAGCACTATTACCCCAACTTAGGTGAGTTGGGGTGGAGTGAAAATTGGTATAATACAGTGTAATAAGAATGTGTTTGCTGCAATGATTTTTCAAATATTTGATGCTGCACTACGAAGTTTCTTACATAATTGGTTGGTATGTTCTGTACATGATAATTGCCTGTCAAAAATAACTCCTAATAGTTTCACGTTTTCAGAGCAGAGTAATTGATTTTCTGTATCTTTAAATATTGTAGGTGGATCCTGACGTCTATGTCCAGAATATGTCAAAACTGTTTTTTTGTGGTTCAATAGAAAAATCAATATAATCAATAGAAAATTACTATTTTCGGATCAGCGTATTATATTATTGTATACTATTTCTGTAGAACAGATCAGTGATTGTTGGCTGTCACCAGATGAAATGATGTTGGTATCATAAGCGTAACATACAATCTTGACATTCGGAATGTTTTCTACAAAATATATGAGGTCATTCGCAAAAACGTTGAGAAGCAGAGGCCCCAAAACTGATCTCTGTGGAACTCCCTGTGTGATGGTATAGGAAGGACTGTTAGTGCCGTTAAGTAAAACAAACTGAGTACTATTCAAGAGTTATGATTGACAGAACTCTTATTATTCGAGTTTAGTAAGTAAAATGATATGGTAAACCATATCGAAAGCCCTCAAAAAATCTATGAACAATCCGCTCACATGATCTCCTTTGTCTAGCCTACAGACAAGTTCAATTTGAAAAGTATTCAGTGCAGTCTCTGTACCCATATCAGTACGAAATCCATGTTGGCTTGTTGATAAAATTTTATGATGTGTTAAGAATGAATTCAGCTGCTTTTTTACGTTCATTTCAATAATTTTGGAAAAAATACAAGTAAGCTGATAGCTCTATAATTTGCAAGGTTATTACAATCTCCTTCCTTATGGAGAGGCATTACCTCTGCTAGTTTGAGACAGCATGGAAAAATGCCCAGGACTATGGGAATATGTGTTGAGTAATTCTCCACCATGCAATTGATAATAGATTCTGTATCTAGAAGCAGCAAACCCAAGTAGCATTTTCAGTGGAAGCAACATAGCGGTCACGATTCTGGAAAACTTCAAGGTGTTTGACCACAACCACTGCCACGTAATATACACGGTTCTATCACGCGGCGGCTACCAAAATGGGGAACACATTTTTGATGGCTGCTACGTTCCGATCTACGTTCCTGGATCTCAGATAGGCACATTCTAGCCAAGTTGTGGTAACCAGGCAAAAACACGTTAAACAACTGTGTAATTGATTGATCTCTGTCCTGCAACATATTTTTATAATAAATGTTCCTCATTCTTCCATTTCACCTGATTCAATTCTAACGTTCGATCGACTATAAGTATAAGAATATATAACAAACAAATACGTAGATAAGTATATTGAATTTGGATACTTCTGATCGGGATAAAATTAAAACGATTGAAAGTGAAATATGGGTGTTGTAGCTCGATTGTGAGCACGCGCCATCTCAATACTCTTTATTTAAGGCCAACATTATAATTTTGGAAATAACTCGCGTCTAAAATTTAAATCCCTCAAAGATTCTTTTATTGATTTTGGTTAATTGAAACTTACGTAATAAATTACCACTTTTGATGCAGTACTGACGACAAATAAATTTTTATGGGATGTTTCGTTCATTTCTCCAATAATGGCGACCCAGCATATCCCTGTAAATACGGTGGCTTTTGGAAAATATAACTTTAAAGTGACAGAAACTGAAAATAAAATGTGGCGCCCACGACGCAGGCCCTTGACTCACCACTTTAAAGTTATAACCTAAAAATTACAATAGGTCTTATACCTTTGAAAGTGGCGAACATATCGCGGCTATTATAACCTACCACTTCAAAGTTATAACCTCGGGTACATGTCCATTAAAAAAAGGACATGTTGCAAGTATGGAGGATTTATGCAGCTCCAATAACAATTATCATTTACAGTACTTTGTTTAGTGGACGCAAGAAAACATCAGTATCCCCCATAGGAGACCTGTATATACATAAGAAATTGATTTTTCCATTAACTAGCTCAATTAAGGTAAATTCAGCATGAATATCTACGCATAATTCATTGATTTCTTCAGATTCAATTTTTAGCATACCTTACCATGAGCATACGTGTTTCTACAGTAATAAGTTTAAAATTAGGAATAACGATATTTACAATTTCTGATTCAGATACCCAACTCTCAGTAAGAAACAATATATCTATGTTGTTTATATGCAGAAAATATTCTACTTCACTATTTTGTTGTTATATTTTGGATAGTTAGATAAAAAGCGTTTATTTCATGTAATAAGCCGAAATCAGGTACATATATATATATATATATATATATATATATATATATATATATATATATATATATATATGTGCCTGATTTCGGCTTATTACCCAACCTATCGCCTGTCATTTCGTTTACATTAGTTGTTTGAATCTTAAAATGAATAGCTGAGAAATACTCTCAAGAGGCATTTATGGTTGAAATATCAGCTGAGATAGGCGGGGATACGAAAAATTGTTTTCATCCTCTTCATTCCTGGTGTCTTCAGTTTTTTCCCTACAGCAAACAAAATTATTTTCATCTTTTTCATTCCTGGTGTCTTCAGTTATATCACTACAGCAAACTGTTGTCACTACTTCGGCCTTATTTTGCAAGTCATCATCAGATATTTTAATAAATCTCAATTTTTTCATTTGGTTAGGTCTTCTTCTATCTATCCACTTTCCATTTATATAACTTGTTTGTCCTTCGATACATTTGTTAAATTCACATAGATAGTCATTTAAACGTGAATTGTACTTAGATTTGGTTATTCTTGAAATTACTTTTGCAGAAAGGAACAGAAGAGAATATCACATTAGTATTTGAGCATAACCTTAGTTTTTTACACATAAAACTGAAAGAAGGCGTAGTTCTGCAATTGTTTGATCCAGCAATTATTACTACACATCATTTAATGTGAAGTCTTTTATTAAGTATTCTATATTTTCTAACACATTATGGAGCCGCACACCAGGTTTCACTAAAGCACTTATATTGAATGTGCTTTTCGAAAGGCGTTTTCTCAATACATGAGCTACATTTTTGCCTAGATCATCACTTAGTATTAGTATTTGATTGGTATTTTCATCAGATTTTGCCCCTGTAGTTGGTAGGGCATTTTGTGCCTTGTATTTATAAACATTTTTAAGTTCCTTGTCAACAGCTTGTATTTTATTAGTGATAACATTTCCGTTATATGTTTTAGGACAGCCTGTATAGTCGATTTGGCATACCGCTGATGTATCCATAGTTAAAATTGCCTCAGTGTTTGTTGATGAACACTTTTTGTGTGTTTTTTCAGTTTGCACTTCAGTGTTTGTAGTAATCTTATCGGTTGTAGTTTTTATAGATTTTTTTTTCAGCTCTTCTATGTGGGCATTCATTTCTTTTATTTTCCATTTATGCAATTTAATCGTATTGTTCATTTCCTCCTCCACCAATGAAACATCATTTAAGAATAATTTATATTGATGTAATTTCTGAATGTACTTGGATTTTGTTTCATTTTCCAAATTGAGTTCTAGAAGAGCAGTGTCGAGCACCAGATTAGAATAACTATCAGAAAAGACATCATTATCTTTACAACAAATGATCTGATTTTCTTCAATCATCCTAATTTTATTTTTAAAACGAGGTATAGATAGTGTTTGTGATAAACACTATGACAGATGATACACACATTTTGTATAAATGGTCTGGTTGAACAACATTTAAAATTAACCGCTACTGGAGACATTTTAATATGTCTATGCTCACTCGATTCACTCGACGGAACATTGAATATTGATTCCATAAAGTTGTTGCATAAAGTTGTTGGTTTCAATACTTTTGCTTTTTCAGCGAAATATGCCAACAACACGTTTTCGGAGAACGATGCCATACCCAGAGCCGGATTAAGAGGGGATCAAACAGGGCTGCAGCCCCGGGGCCTCCACAAGAGAGGGGCCCCCACAATAGAAATTTTTAGTTAAAATTTCCTAACAAATACCGAAGGATATGCAAAATTATACATAAAAAATCTGACAACAAAAGAGCAGTTCTCCCACTTTGTCCTCTAATTTTTCGTTTTAAACATTCAAAAGCGTGTTTCGTATTCTTGTCAAAATCCATGGTTAATATTAATCTTCGATCTGATGAATCATGTGTATATGCGAGAAACAATCACCAAGTAAAACATCATACTATTATACAAAATATTATATCGTATCGAAATTAGCTGTAAAAACAAGAACAATTGAATTAAAAAAATATATACATTTTTTTTAATTAAATGGAGGATTTTTCGTCTAATGTATTCTTCGAATGACACAAGCGATCTAGATTCACAATGAAATTCAGTAATCATAAGCAAAAGAAAATAATATTTCAATTTATGAATATGATTGCATCAAATTATTTATAAGAGCCCTGTGCGCTTTCCACAAGAGAACAAAAGTTGCAAATTCTGTTGACTATTTTTCTGCCGATTCTACAAACACTTTGCCCGTCTATACCTGTTTTTCCTATTTATTGGCGTTGACAAGTGTCCGCTGAGTGGCGCGCTTATAACAGAGAAATCCCCGAAATCTGAAAGGATGACATTCCGCAACAAATGTAAATCCTTAAAAAAAAAAAAATTCTTGAAAACCAAAATTTCAGGCTACATTCCCAAACATTGAAATTACGGTGATTATTTTTTGACATTGCTAGAAACCAATGGAAACGTTCAATTGAAATAATTCATATACGTTTTGGCCAATCAATAGTGGGAATATTCTACCTAGAAAATTGTCGCGGAAATAATTTGAGGTATTTTGTTTTTATTGTCGGATAACCTATATTTTTAATTTGACGTCTGTCATCAATTTTCATGAAAGGTGAGAACTGAATCAAGACCGGTATAGTACATTATATAATTTTGCGAGGAAATGTGTTTATGATCGTAACATAAAAAAATAATCTAAAGAATACCAAGAATACCTACCACACGAGAGTTCGATATAGTAGAAAATAATTATCTAGATTTCTTTCTCAAACTTGTTGGCATTTTGCAATAGCCACTCGAGCCCTAGTCTATTGCCTGGCAACAAATTTTCGAAAATCTGTCGAATTATTTTCACTATCTTGTGATATTACAACTGAGAATGTACTTGGTTTTGATGGTGTCGAATTGCACTGGAAAGCGCTCATTTTCCAAAATGAAAAATGTAAAAAATAGGCGAATTACGATGAGACAAGGCCGCCTATCAAAGTTATCGCTTCTTAGCATTGAGAATGATTTTCTCCGGATGCTGGATTTGACCGAAATCATCAATGACTTTTCGTCGAAAAAAGCTCGCAAGAATCCATTCGTTTACGCTGTAATTTAATTCATTTCTTGTATTTTATTATACCTACATATGCTCGTGTCAAAATAATTTGATTTGTCCGGCAATAAATAAAAAAAAATTAAAATTTGTTTGAAAAATAAATAGGGGCCTTCACTCCTTTGTTGTCCCAGGGCCTCCACACCTTTTAATCCGGCCATGGCCATACCATTCTTCCCATCAATGAATAGTTTATAGGCAAGTTCACACTTTTGTCTAAACTTCTCTGGGAGTAAATTTAAAGCAGCTATCGAATCAGAACGTTGAATCATTGAAAACGTTTGTCACTTCTGTTAGAGTTTTCCTGACAACTCGTCCATAGCTTTCTTGAACCCCCTCCATTCGCCAATAATAATAATAATGATAAGTTTATTTATTCACTAATGTAAGACAACAAAAATAAGATACAATACGATACAATAATACATTACATCTACTCGATTTTGAATAAACTCAGTGGCTCCCATGAAGTTCCCTTGTTATGGGAGTATTCCATTTACATATTCATCTCGTAGTTATGTTATTGCTCAGAACATATTTACGCAAGCACACACGCGCATATACAAAATATGATATATAAATATAAGTATAAGTAAAAGTTCAAGTAAAGTATAAGTAACGTATAAGTAAAGTATAAGTAAATGACATATGCAAAAAAAGAAGAAATAAAAATTATTAACCAATATCTAAGACCCATTGACCAAAATTCATAATATTATTTATCATCTGGTATTGAAGCTATTTGTATTGATGACTTTATTCAAATTATCGATAGATAAACTTCTCAACCAATCCTTGATTTTTTTTGTATAACTGATGATTATTTATATTCCTTATGTTTTGTGGTACTTGGGAATATATTCGGGGGGCTGTGTAGAGGTAAGAACTCTGACCGATTGATTTTGTAACTCTCGATTTTCTGCAGCTTTTTTGTATCTTGTGTTATGTTCGTGGGAGATAGCAACTAAGTTTTTTTATCCTTCTGTTGGAGAGATAATATTTTGTAAAAATATAATTTTGATATAGGTAGGTACTAAAAATGGGAATTTGACTGAAAAGACACTCGGTGGGGTAAGTTCTGTTTTGGTCAGATAGAATTTTCCGGAAATATTTTTCAGGTGACATTTGTATACTCTTCCCCATCCTGAAATACCATACTGTATATGTGACTCGACGAGAGAATGGTATATTATTTTTAGCATCTTGGTATCGAGAATATTTTAACTGTTTAAATGTAAAAAGAATTGATTTCAGTTTTTTTATTATTTTATTCACATGATTATCCCACTTCAGATATTTATCCACTTCTATTCCAAGATACGTTATAGAATCTACCATTTGTACCAACTGGTTGTCACCGGGTATTATTAAATATTGTATGTTAGGTGAGTTGATTTCATTGCAAGAAAAAGTTATCGATTTAGTTTTTTCTAAGTTCAATGTAAGGTCCATTGCACTAAACCAATCCTCCATTTTTTTTCAGGTCTTCTTCTGCTTTCAATTTTGCCTCCCCGCAAGAAGCAGCGGAACACATGATTACTGTGTATCGGCGAATGACGACACAATGCCATTCAATTCGAGATTGAGTAATCCATTGATGTATATTAGGAACAGTAATG
Organism: Gonioctena quinquepunctata; assembly: GCA_018342105.1. Lineage (NCBI taxonomy): Eukaryota > Metazoa > Arthropoda > Insecta > Coleoptera > Chrysomelidae > Gonioctena > Gonioctena quinquepunctata. Next base: position 67,696 of record JAFIRS010002541.1, read on the forward strand.
GACCAAGTACCGTTCCCTGTGGTACACCAGTTTCCACTTCTAGGATATCACTTTGGGTGTCATCAATTTGTACAACTTGTTTCCTTCCAGTCAAGTAAGAATGAAAAAGGTTTGTTATAACTCCTCTTATGCCAAGGTCCTCCATACTGTCAATGAGTATTTGATCGTTGACAGTATCGAAGGCCTTAGGCAAGTCTAAGAATACACCAATGCAGCATTTTTCTTCGTCCACAGATGTATATATATATATTATTTGTGAGATATACTATTGCATCCTCTGTGGACATTTCATTTCTGAAACCGTATTGTTTTTTACAGTAATTGTTTATTTTCCAAAAATTCCCTAGATCTACTTTTTATTATTTTTTCTATTACTTTTGCGACATTGCTCATAAGAGAAATTGGTCTATAGTTCAGTACCTCTTTTTTATCGCCTTTTTTTTATAGAGGTTTTACAATGGCAATTTTGAATATATCAAGGAAAATTCCCTTTTCGAGTATCATATTGATTATATACACTGGGGGCTTTTTTATATAATTTGCCATGAGTTTTATATATATGTTCTGAAGTTATACCATCGTGCCCTGGACTTTTAATAGTCTTCAATTCTTTTATAACACCTACCACCTCTACTAAGGAAGTTGGTCCCATGAACATTGTCTTATTTAATATATTTCTTGCGATTGCGTTTTTACGTTTTATGAATTTTTTCGCCATTTGTTTTCCTATGCTTGCATATTGTTGGTTGAAGATGTTGACAATATCTTTTTTGTTCGTTATATTTTTATTATTATGAACTATTTCAGATATTTCAGTTATTTTTGCTTTTCCCTGTGAAATTTTTCATAACATTTTCTTATTGTTTTTATTTGTTTCAATTTGCTGTTTATATAATAGTTTTCCTTTGTTATTTTTAGTAAATTAGTTAGATTATTTTTGTATTGTTTATATTGATCAACAAGCTGGGCATCATTTGGGTTTTTCAATACTCTGTTATAAAGATTTTGTTTGATTTAATTTTTTTAATTTTTTAAAATGAGGTTTTTATTGCATTTTGTAATTTAGTAATGAACCACTCGGCTTCATTAAAATTTGTAATTGCATACATTTCTTTCCATTTTTCACTGTTTCTGTAAGTTTTTTTTTAATCTAGAGTTTTTTAATTTTTTTCTGTTATTTCTCGACTTTTCAGTTCCCGACCACATGCTACAATGGTTAGGAAATGGTCAGTTATATTGGATTGGAGTACTAATGATTTATATCCTACATATTTGTTTGCATCTCTCACAAATACATAGTCCAGTGTTTATTTGGAATCATTGTGTATTCTTGAATATGTATTTTTGAGTGAATTATAACCCCTAATAAATTTAAGTAATCTAAATTATAATCTTGTTCTGATTCAATGTCGATGTTAATATACCCTACAAAAAAGTATGTATCATTAATATTTTTACAGAGCCTTCGGATATAGTCAGATAGGTTTAAGTTGAACCAATGGGGACATGATGAGGGTGATCGATAAAGTGCATCAATAATGAAGTTATTTTTCTGTCCTTCAGTTACAACCCACAATAACCTAATTCCACCCAAATATTCAATTACTGTGTTGAATACAATTGTGTCCTTTATGTATACTCTACTCCATCCTTGATCATATAAAGCTTTGTATCCTGGTAGTCAATATCTGGGATATACCATGTTTCCGTTAGGATTATTATATCAAATACAAATTGGGATTTTTCAAGCAGAATTGACAATTCATTGAAGTTTTTATTAATGCTCCTGATGTTAGTATGAAATATTGAGAAATTTGGTTTCCTGGGGTGTGTTTAGGATATTGTTCATTTCATCAACATCATTTATTTCTGTAGGAGGGTGTTCTTCATATTCGAAGTCTCTTATATATTGGTCCATTATACTGTGTTGACAATACTTCTAGACAGATTTGTTGAAAATATAAGCAGGATGTTCATAAAATCAGATGTGGAATCATCTGCGACTGAAAGATAAACTTTAGTCACTATCTTCCATCGTCAAGATAACCTCTGGTGGGGTATTCATGTTGAAAAGGGAAATATTCTCAATTGAATATTGATAGTTCAATGTCCAGCGTGGCTTTAGCCGGGGAAGTAGTTGTTTTCTGTTAGACATTCACAAAAAATAACTTCATTTTAATCGTGGATTTTTCATTTCACAGAAAAATCTTTCTATCAATATTCAATTGAGAATGTTTCCCTTTTCAACTTCTAGACACTTAGATTAAAACCTTTATACACATATGTAATTGGTAAAATGACAGCTTTTGGTTGAAATGACTAAATTGTAGCTATTGATTCAATAAGACACATCAACACATTAGTTGAAAGCACATCGAATAATTAAAAGAGATAGGTAAATAAATAAAAAATTAATCTATGCAGGCTTGAATGAAAAATACTGTTTTCGTCTATTCTAATGCTTTCAAAAACTATTTCTAAAAAAAATCAGTAAAATTTCCATAATTATCTCCTCACCTACTTTCCTTCCCTAACAATCGCAAAACTCAAACATTCGCAGCCATCAAACCCTACTAATCTGAAAACGATAAAGAGCCCCATCCCAATTTCACAACATTGTCCTGAAAACTTTCTTTCCGGACCATTTCAGCCAATGAACCCGCACTCACCGGTATCAGGTGTGAGATACCGGAAGCGATGGGCGGGTGTCGCCGCGAATTTACCAGTCTATTGGTCGGCAGACTGTTAGAAGTCTAGAAGTAGGAGAGGGGGGTGTGGTCGTCTATTCCGGCGCGGAGGTCGCGAAGCGGTAGGATCAGTTATCCTTGCCAGCTTCTAATGGTCGGTTGTATTCGTCCTCAGAGGATCCTGCAGTATTGCGATAGGTTTTAGTTGTAAATGGTTTTCATTTGGGACTTGTTGTGAAGTTTTGTTGTGCTTTAACGTGAATTTCGGACTAACAACATTTGTGAGCAGGGAGATATGGTAATATTGTAAGTACCAAAATCGTAATAAACTTCGTTAGTTGATATTTTCAACTGGAACATTGACTAGTGGTAGTCATTTTAATTGTATCACAACTACCTACTTTTCCATTTTGAACTTCTCGAGTGTTTTTTGAGCATCACTTTAATAACACTATTTGCAAAAATTATTACCTCGTTCAGTAATTGGTGAAATATCTTTATTTTATTCGCGAAAGAAATAAAATCAGTTGGTATGGAGGTGATATTTCCATGAAATTGTCTATATCAACTTATGCAATTTGAATGAACATAGTCAACAATATTCAAATGAGTTGATAACTACCTTCGAAAAGTGACTTCCCATAATGCAAAAAATTCAATTTAATTAAATTCCTAAATATAGAGGGATTTTTCCAACAATTCGTTTCCTTTCAGTTTTCCTGACACTGAAAATATGACAATCATTATAATCGTCAAAAGCTAATGGTTAGTGATCCGGTATCAATGTTTTGGTTGTGGTTTAGTTGTGATTGAGATCAATATGGTTTTGAGAAAAAAACTGTTGTTTTATTGCCGACGTTTCGAATTAAATTAATTCATCTTCAGGGCTCTGTAACAATGGTTCCTCAAAGAGTGAAAAATGTTTTATTTTTAAATTTTTTAATCGTTATACTTGCAACGATGTATCATTGCTTTTAACATTTTAACATACATTTTAAGTAAACTGATACATCGTTACAAGTATAATAATTAAAAAAATAAAAGCTTTTTCACTATTTGAGTAACCATTGTTACAGAGCCCTGGGGATGATTTAAATTAATTCGAAACGTCGGGGCAAGAAAATAACAGTTTTTTCCTCAATCCATATTGATCCCATTCCCAACTAAACCACAACCAAAAAATTATAATCAACGTTTGCTGATATTTTGAATTATTATACTAATCTTCATTATATCACAATTTTCTAGTTATTCCTAGTGAGTTTTTCTATTTTAGCTTTTGAATTATAGTCGATACTCTAGACAATGTATGTGCAAAATTTAGTAGGTATTTCAATTTTTTGTGAAACATTTTCATTTTATTTACTTAAAGAAATAAAATGAGTTGGTAGGGAGGTGATATTTTCAGAAAATTGTCTACCTATACCTATCGACTATACAATTTTAAAAAATTTCATTCATTTCATTCATTTTCATGTAGATACCTACTTACAAAAAGTTACTGTCTATAATGCTGAAATTTTCAATTAAATCGATCAACTAAAAGTAAAGGAATGTGTTTTTATGAATTCGTTTGTTCTGAATATTCCTGACATTGAAAATATGATGTCACATTAACCTTAAGGCACTTTAAAAATTCTCGAAGAAAATATCCGACATTCTTCCTTGAATAAACCTCTTATATTAATTTGTTCCAGATTTTTATACCAGATTAGTACTCAAAGAAAATTGGTATTCATGTGTTCAATCATTTCAAATTAAAATCATTTTGAATATACTTACCTATATGAACATATAGAAAGTACAATCAAAATTGAAAAACTGTTTTTGAAAGCAAATGTGGCCATTCCTTTTATTCAGATCAGATTCAACATGGAATCAATCAAGGGTGGATCCATGGGGGGCTAATAGGGATAATTACCCCCCCTCAGACTGAAAAATACTATGGCAGCTGACTATTATAGAATAACAATATACATTCCCATTTTAAGATGCAATAATAAATTATTTAGACTATGGATTTGATAAGTAGTGATTTTTTTTAATATAGGTACTAAATTTGAATATAGTTCTGCTAAGTACTTTTACAAAAAATGATTTTTCAAAAATCTTTCATCTGATAATGGAAATTCCGCCATGTTAAATTTAAAAATAGAATCAGAGCTAAAATTGAGGCAAAATAAATGTAAAAACGAAGAACTCCTGGATTTGAGTATACTGCATATGTAAAATTGATTTTACAACTTGTGCTAACTCTACCCTTCTCGTCTTTAAAGGGGTTCAAAACATGGCTTAGATCAAACATTACTGAGGAAAGTTTAGCAGGTCTTGCTCTTTTACACAATATTTTAATAGATGAAATCTAATAGAGAAACACAAAACTGAATTTGTCCTCAAGTTGTGATTTTAACATTTTAAACAAAGAATTAGTTTATAGTAGGTACCTACTTTTTCATTAAGATTTTGTCACACTAATATGGTTTGAATTTGCCTCTAGAATTACGATTTTAGTTAGTGCTGTTCCTATATCGTTTCGTACTGAATTTGTTATTAATTTATTTTTTTAGTTTAAAGTTCAATTTTTTACTTAATACCTACCAAAGTTAATGAGCCATTTTCTAATTCTCAGTTTGGTTTAAGGTTTAAAATGTATTCAATGTTTAAATGTAGCAGACACAAATGTATTACCTAATTTGTGTTCAAAAACGATAATTTATAAATCAATAAATTGTTTTTATGTTTCGTGTTTTACAATATGTATTTTAAAACAATGTAATTTCATTTTTTCCAAAATTGGGGCGCACCTATGACTATGTTTTACCCCCACCCAGGAAAGTTGCCTAAATCCGCCCTTGGAATCAATTCTCTTCCACTGAAAATTTTGTTAATATCTAATGATTGATACGTATCCTATATTGAGTCATCATTTACTGTAAATGAAAAAAATAACTTGAATGGAAAAAGTTGATGAGAATGCAGTGCAAATGATTACCCAAAATATAAAAAATAAATTATTGTCTTTGATGTTTGGGAATAAGCGTTATCGTCAAATTGAAAATAAATGGATTAACTTGTGGAATTAATCTCAATAAAACTGCCCCCTTTGGAATAAACATTTCAACAAATTCAGTGAAAATAATTCTTGATTTCTCATAAAAGGCAAAAACCAGAACTTCAAACTCCTGAAAATCACACCAAAATCGATTGAGAGAGTTGCTGTTCTAACCGCCCATTGACATCCCTATCCGAAACAGCAGTTATATGGCCTCCCTCCTGATTATGCGTTTATGAGTTACAATGTCGATTATTAGGGGTGTTTGTAGGATGTATTCTGCCACCCTTTGAGTACTCTCTCGCTACAATATCAATTCAATGATGTGGAAATTAAATTAAATCGCTTAAATTAGTAACGGATGTGTTGCATGCAGGGATTATATAATAGTTTGAGTTCTTGAAATACTGTGATCTTTCATTCCGGTTCGTTCCCAACTTCAAAAGGTGGAAAGCCTATTTCTAGGTAAGGGTATGCAATTCGAGTTGTTCCATATAGGATTATAACATTCGCCATATACTTATGACTGTTGCTAGAGTCTAATTATCGGTTCTAAAAATGCGAATCAATTCAGTGTTTGTAAATGAGAATTGATACAATGAATTAGGAAAATAAACCGGCTTTGATGTAAATAATTTAAATAGTCCTGTCCTTAAGATAACCTCCTTCATTTATATAAAGTGAAATGGTGGTCAGCTTCAGATTTCATGAGTTCGTAAAAATATATTTGAGAGAAAGTTTTGGCTTTCTACATCTTTAGTTTATGTGTACCTATTATGAAATTTGAAAATTATGAAAAACTATTTCAAATTATCATAAACAATGGGAACTTTCCAAAATTTATGAGAAAATAATTTAGAATTGTGAAAAATTCGCATTGTCAAATGTAACTGGAAAAGCCTTTTACAACCGATGTACCTAGTTTTGTTTACAAAAGGGAATAGGGTGTTCAGGAAAGGAAAAGTAGAAATCTTTTTTTAAACACTACATACTACCCATTAAAATATATTATTTTTAGTATTGAAAATATATTATTTTGTGAAAATTCAAATATGAATAGAGAAAACTCTCGAGTTCTGAAAAAATGGAAATATATCAGTACTTATATAATGACTACCCACCTACTGGAAATTCTTGTCATCATTAATCATGTTATAAATAATTCGATGCACCTGGACATTTTGAAAAATGTCATGCCATTTCCACGTGAATCGCAATTTTTCGAATCAAGTCACAGAAAACCAGAATTATTAAAAATAGATGGTCAAAAGTATACGTTTTTATGTTTCAAGACATATACCTCTGTTTGGAGAGATGATGAAGTTAGGAAAGACAGCAGGAATTTCTTTGGAATATTCATTCATTTCATAATTTTTGAACGAATATTTCATGGGAAATATTTTTTCGATTATACAGTACCACAATAACAAACGACTGAATAATTCAGTCATCCCACACCGTTTGTTCCTTTGAATTCGAAATGAAAGCCTTTGAAATGATAGTGAACGATAAATTCCCGAAGTGAGTTATCGAATTATATATTACGATCATTGGCGTATCAAAATTTCAATCGTTAGTCTGATAACGTATATATTTGATGAATTTCATTGCTACATGAAATATGGGAAAATTGATAGAAGTAAACTCACAGTGTTGCTATCTGATAGATCCAAACATATTTTCAGGAGAATAGGCAAGATCACTAATTTCTGGAAAAAATACCACCATGTCCAGAACGATGAGAAAAGTAGTTGGATTTAAAAAAAATCGAAGTAGTTTTTAAAAAAAAAAGTGCGGAAACCGCGTCAGGATGTGACGTAACAAGTTCAGATCTATATGGCCGATCGCCAAGAGCGTAAGATAATTACCGAGTTGCCAAGCGTTATTCATAATATTTTTTACAATGTGAGCAGGCCGAAAAAATAATGACATAGCACTCGTTATACAAACATATTATTCAATGATAACTAAATCATGAACAGCTATCAAATGAGAGAAATCTTCATTTCAATATAACACATGCTCTCACAAGTTATGTTTCATTCATAAATTGAAACAGAATAACATTTCCTCAGAAGTTCCTCAAAATAGTGACATTGGTAACTCGCCGATCGCCGAAAGTGCCGGGAATTACAACGTTGCCAAGCTTATTCATAATATTATAATAACATGAGCAGGCCGAAATAATAATGACATAGCACTCGGTATACATACATATTATTCAAGAATAACTAAATCAAGAACAGCTATCAAATACGAAATCTTCGTTTCAATATAACATATGCTGACACAAGTTCTGTTTTATTAATAGGATGAAACAGACAACATTTCCTCAGAAGTTACGCAAAATAATGACACTGGCAATTCGGGAAAATGCCAATTCAATGGACTTATGACGTCAAAAGAAGCAGCAATAATGCTGTGTTTGAATGAATTTGAGGGTTTCAGAGTATCGTCTAGGAAAAACTATGCATATATAATATTTTATCACTATATTTCAACTTCAAGCATATATGAAGCAAATTTGTGAATTTGTGATATCGCCTATTAAATCATAAAATCGAATCCATTGTAACTGCGGTTTATTAAAAAATGTCCGAAGCACAAAATAAAATAGAATACGATATGGGATATTTATTGAGGCGATACAATGATACAGGTCATTTAAAAAAACTATACAACTAAACAAAAAACTGTATATATATATATATATATATATTGTATAAAATACTCATACATTTATCTATCGATACATATAGGTTTATTAGGTTGGAAAGTTCACGCATTGGGCCTCAATTATCCAACATATTTGAGAAATTCATCTCTTGTATAAAATATCTCTGCTGATATTAAGTTTTTAACTTTATGTTTGAGGTTGACTTCAAAACTGAATGGACAGACAATTGAATAATTTAGATCCCATATAGATTGATGTTATTTCGTAAATTTAAGTTTTGTGTTTTCGGTCTTAGCAGATTTCCGTTTCTTGTTGGATTTCAATGAGATTGAGCATTAGTTTCCAAATATTTTTTATATAAATGATCAGGCTGTGAATGCGAATACTAAGAATGGAAAATTCTAATTATCTTTTTTTAAATGTGATTTGTAGGATTGATTCGTTCGAAAATATGAACATGGTGTTCATAAAATCAACTTTTGTTAGATATTCACAAAAACAACCTCATTTTTATCGTGGATTTTTCAATTCACAGAAAAATCTTTCCATTCGGAATGTTTCTCTTTTCTACGTGATTTGTTATAGGAGTCTGTATTCTTCAGATTGAATGCGAATTCTTCGTTTCTGGGCAATAAACACCCTTGTCATATCGCTACTACTATATACAATGATTTCTATCGATCTCTCAACGATCTTTCCCCCCAAAACGGAATTAGTAACGTTATATCAGAATTGACAATTCATTTTGATTAAATCATGTCGAGAACCCCACACTTTATAGAAGTGAATGAATATTCACCCTGAATTTAATATAAGTCCGTTGGAGTACCTCAGTGATCTGTCTCATTATCCTTCATGACCACATCTAACTCAAAATGAAAAGAGTGGTAGGTAAACAACGCACGGACGCTTCTGAATAGGTAACGGATAATTTACTAGTTTTAAATGAGATTCAAATTGAATAATTTCAGGAATAATGACAACAACCCTTTATAGAACAGATCAAATTAACATTTCAAGTCCTTATTTCAACTACAGATATATGTAATCGGCGAAAACGTAGCCCTTTATGTCATTGTTGGTAATACCACATCTGGTTGCTCTCCAAACTATGTATTTTCATATGATTTCTGATGATCATTAAAATTAATGAACTGATCCCAAAGGTATATTTTCCCCAATGCAACTCATGATCTATAGAATCGAAAATACTTTTGAAGCCGATGAAGATGGTATGTCCATCCAATATCAATTGCAGAAGCTGTTTCTATAGGGAGCAAATGAAAGCTCACTTCGCTAACACGAGCGTATATGCGAAGAAACGGAACGAAAAATAATCTGTACTACTCGTAAACATTCGCCGTCGGCAAACGGTAGATCAAAAGAGCCGATAGTCAACGTGGACTTGAGTGACGGCCTTCTGTTCTACAACCGATTCGTCTGGGCCAATCAAGTCGGACATCAATGCTGGCAGGTGTGTCTATACGACGGGAGGTCATAAATCACGCGTTATATTTGTGTTTTAATAGCTCTGAAAGATTAAAACCCAGTAGCGTCTATGGTCTTGGTGTGTGCCGATCGAAATACGTTTTAGGATATAATAATAACCTACATCAAACAATGAAAGAAATTATTTTTCTTTCTTAATGTATTTGTATGAATAAAAGCTTGTCTTTAATTTTTTTTTCATTTTTTATTATTTATGAAGTATTTTTAAAATCTTAAAATATCTAAATAAAATTAGTTATCTCCGCCACTGCTGCTCACAGGATTTCGATGCAAGACTTTTTTATGCTTTTGCAATTGATATTGGAGAAACTATAGATCATTTCTTCTCTTATGGCATAAAGGCAAAAAACTAATCATTTTCCGTATGGTCACTTTTATAACCCCTCTCAGAAACTTCATCAAGACCGTCCATGATAACAATAGAGTTTCTCCGGCCCTTGGGATACGCCGGTTATTAAACAATCGTAATTCAGCGTTGTCACTAGACCTGCAATTAACGTGTTCGATTAATTATATGATATCTGATCTCGGTATCGTAAATAATTCACCAGTAGGCCGCAGAACTCGATATAGGTACGAGATACACGAGTCGAAAAACGGCACTATCGGCGCTAGTGGGACATCGAGATAAAAGCGCGTTATTCACTTTTCTCCGCACTGCCTTCTAGATACGCGATCGACAAATTCTTCGGCGATGCAAAAGGAGTGATCGAATGAGAGTTCTCGGCCACTACTCAGGAAATGAATGCGCTAGAAATCAGGCGTGGAATTTCTCTCATTTATCCCGATGACGTTTGTGTGGTACACACTTTATATGTGTATATGACGTCCGCGGGAGATGTATACTCTTGATATCGCGAACAGAATGTAATATAATAATAGTCAGAATGATTATAATCTCCTTATCATTTATCAGAAAGATAAAACCCCAAAGTTATGGTGTGTTCGAAGAAGGGACGACTCACCGAGAAAACCTACTGTAATACCTCAAACATGGAGGGACTGCTGCAAAAGCAGCATGGGGCAATTGAAGCTCCAAATAAAAAGGCCTTCGAAGAAACTGTCAAGAGAGATCCTGTCACTCAAAAGACGGGATATCAGGACTGTGACTGGGCTCCTAACGGGACACAATCACTTGAACAGGCACATGGAACTCATCGGGATCACAGATGATCCCTTATGCAGATGGTGCCTGGAAGATGACGAAACATCGTCGCACATCCTTACTGAGTGCCCCGCTCTGGTGCACCAGAGGGCGATCAACCTGGGTAGCATAATTCTGAACCCAGAAGATGTCAAAGAGATTCAGCTGAGGAAACTGCTGAGTTTCGTCATAGAAATCGGCATGCCCAGCTGATTCTCAGATCATGTGGGCGCACAATGGGCCTTAGTAAAGAGGCATACTGCACGGGTTCTCCGAAACCAGCCCACCATGTGCACAGAAGAAGAAGGAGAATACCTTGGATATCAAGAGAACATACTCCTACCCGTGCTCTATGGATTAAATCCAGTCAATACGAAGGAATCATCTGAAATCAACTCTGGAGACTTTCATATACATACTTGGTATTGGTGGTGACCAAAGAAGCTGCTTCGACATTTCGGAAGCTTGGCAAAATGATTGGTCCCAATTCAACCCAGATGCAGACGCAAATATCGACTGCGACGGTGACACTGACACAAACCTAGCACGAAGAGCCTGGGTTACACTTAACAGACTCCTTACTGTTGAAGATAGAAGCGAGGAAATGGTGTACCTACAGATGGGGCTTACATGATGTACAGAGATAAATACATGTGATTGCGGGTATCCAGAACATACTGTACCGGATATCTTGAGCAACTGCCCACTTCGTGCCTTTCGAGGACCTATCAAGAAAGTCAAAACTGTCTTTCCTTTGTGTGTTTTTGAAGGGAAACTCTTCAAGGAGTGATGAGAGTAAAATGTGAAGATCGAATTTGAGTGTTACGTTTTTCAAGCGAAACGTTTCTGGCGCTAAGAGGATGGAGAATAGGTACTTGGCCAGAAAATGAAAAAAAAGAGAACTATGCTATTTAAGTTGCTGGGTAGTTTTGGCAAAAATAAAAAAACTGTGAAAAAACCAACGACAAACATCTCCCGGCCACAAAAAGACAGAAAAAGATCAATTGCTGGTCGCCACATAAATTCTCACAGTAACGGCACAGTTCTGATCTAAACATTTTTTTGAGGAGATACCTCAGAGGACAATGTCTGTTGAGCAGTCCCGTTACAAGTTTCAAGTCTTTCTTGTCCAACTCGAAAAGCTGTTAAGCTTTTTTTGGTGGTGGGCTCAGAAGCCTTTTTGCTTGTCTTTGTCCTGGGACCACAGAAGAGTTCTGGGCAAAAAAAATTTGTGTTTACCCCCTTTTTGGCAATGCTGTCTGCTTCCTCATTGCCTTTGATTTCCTTGTGACCTGGCACCTGGACCTGATTGTTCGTTCAGGTTCAGCATAACCTCTAATGCTACAGTGGGACACGTGAAAACTGCCCCCATGATTCACAGACAGGCTAACCACTGCATTTTTTGCGGCTTGATTTGTGCCGGGTTTTTGGCCCATACTAATGAGGCATAGGTGACCATGGGTTTGATGATTTGATATGACCAGTATATTATTTTTGATTTCAAACCCCATGTCATGACATGTAGCCAAAGAATGTTATAGATATGACTGTTCCCTGAGTTCCATTCAGGGTCGGAGCTTTCAGTTCGTATTTTCGTCTCTTTGTGAATGGAACCAGTACTGTTTTGCTGGGATTTACATTCAGTTCCTCTTCTGCATACCAGCTTCTGATTATATTTAGGGCTGTCTGCATGCTATTGAATAGTATCTTGTCATGTTTGCCCCTAAAAGTGATGACCAGGCCATCAGCGTAACCTAGAGTCGTAATTTTTGGATCTCAGTAAAGCAATAAAGCAATACTCTTGAACAAAATGGAAAAATATGAGATTCAAGGCATACCCTCACAGTGGATTAGGAGTTACCTGCAAAAGAGAGTTCATTATGTTGAAGCAAACGGTAATAAATAAATAAATTATACACAACAGGAGTACCTCAGGGCTCTATTCTGGGACCAATATTCTATATAATATATGTAACTGACTTCCAAAGTGATAATGACGTGATACTACACTCCTTATAAATAGCCACAATATTGAAAACCTCACAAAGGAGCGACTAAATCTGTTTCGAGAAGAATAATCTGATCATGAACGAAAGAAAACATCTCTTATAAGATTCAACTATGCTAATAACGGCGGTGAGAACTGCAAATGGGACAACCACATTGATGAATTATGCAAAAAATAACATCAGCCGTTTTCTGTACTTACCAATTACGCAATATTGTTGATACAAATTTTCTGCCACTCCCACTTCCACTCACTAATTTCATATGGTATTTCCGCTTGGGGTACATCTCCAAACACCACACGAGTTTTCGTGATTCAAAAAAGAATTGTCAGAATAAGGGCAGGAATAAAGAGGAGGAAAACATGTAGGAAATGTTTCATTGAGTTGAAGATCCTCACTCTACCCTGCACATACATATACAAGCTTCTGACCTACGTAAAAACCAACATTCTCAATTTCAAGACCCTTAATAACAGCAATTATAACACCAGAAATAAATATACACTAGAAGTACCTACACACAGACTGACCAAATCAGAAAAAGGACCACATTACATGGGTATTAAATTATTCAACAAACTGCCATCAAGCTCAAGGAATCTGGAAATTAGACTCTTTGAAATAAAATTGGAACAATTTGGAAGATTCGAAGCATACTATACAGAGGAATAATTTTCAAATGACCGATCACAAGAATAACGAATTAAATCTCCTGATTTTTTTTTCGTCTCCTATACTCTCTTAAGCTCCTCATGTCCTTGTTCTATTTTCTATCTATTAATTTATTTGTATTTTATGTTAGTAAAGTGCAATACATGAAAAACTGACCATTTCTATATCATGTACACATGAACGAAAGAAATAAAAGACTATTATTATTATCAATAATTCCGGAATCATCTCTCACTACTATCAGATTATCCATGGTCAATGGCCACAGCAAAGGCGATAGGATAACTTTTTTTCGCTGTCATTCTGACCGTTTTCCCTTTGAGAGTGGCTACAATGATTCTGATATTCAGCGTTGAGTGTTTGCTGATCAGTGAGGAGTTTATATTTGTAACCTCTAACAATCTGATGATGGAGTCATGTGAGATGTTATCGATATAGCACCACCTATATCTATTGATGCACATAGAGCCATTTCTTTATCTTTTCAATGCTTTCAACAAAGCATTGTGAGCATTAATCGTTGATTTGCCTGCTGAATACGAAAGATAATATTAACATGGAAACCACCAACGATACCAATTAACCACTGACGGAACTGACTCCACAATCAATAAAAAACAGAACATCACTGTTAGAGATAAAAACGAGTAGGTTACCCATTTGCGACAAGGCGAGGAAAAAGCAGCAAGGTACTACAGACGAGGATATATGTTTGAGAGTTTTTGATTGAAGGTTGAAATCATATGCTGATTCACTATTATTGCAGATATGTCTGAATAAGAAAACAAGAATGGGTATATGATAGACTTTATTGTAAATGGAAAATTGGAAATCGGAACCATCCGACTTTCCTCAAATGTTAGAGTTTTTGGGTAACCTGCTCTCCCCTATTCAACTGCTCACCTACGTTATATAAGGAACTCCTGTGCAAAGTTTTATGGTTCTAGACCCCCCGGTTTAAGTTGTAAGAATTTTATTAATGGTTCGGGATATTGGTAGAAAAGTTTTGTTTGAGAATATTCATGACATGTGTAAATGTTTTCAAGAAAAATTACTGACAGTTTATGTTCCATGCAATGCCAGTGTTTCCTATTGAAATTACATTTACGATACCTATTCCCTGATCAATAATATCATTCTTGTTGGATATTAGAATTTTATCGGAAGCAAGCGACAAGGAGAACTTGCCGGGCGGTAGCTTCAGCAATTTTTTAACAAATCATTTTTTATAATGGCATTATATAAATGCTGATTCGTTTTGAGCACTGATTTCTTCAACAATTATGTATTGTGTGAATGAGAGAAAATCTATTGAACATCATGAAACTTCCAGATTGCCAACACAAATGATAAAATTAACCATTTTTTTGTAGGCACACGCCCTCCTCCCCCGGCATGACGTGCCGTGCCTACTCGAATGCCACCGACTGGGATATCAACGACAGCGCCATCCCGCGTATCAACGAGTACGACCCTTTTTCCGAATGGGCCGACGGCCATTGCCGGCTGGTGTACAGGGCTGACAGTGAGGAGGCCAAAAGACACTCCTCGGGATGGGCCATGAGAAACACCAACAACCACAACGTGCATATACTGAAGAAGAGCTGCCTAGGGGTCCTGGTGTGCTCCCTGAGGTGCACCCTGTCCAACGGCGACACCGTCCATCTGAGGCCCGCCATTTGCGACAAGGCGAGGAAAAAGCAGCAAGGTACTACAGGCAAGGATATAATATGTTTGAAAGTTTTTGATGAGACGTTGAAATTATATGCTGATGCGTCTGAATGAGAATATAATAATAATATATATATTTATTTCTACAATTGAAATGCAAACAATACATTCACATAGAAAACGTCAAAGTAAAAATTTTTCAACAAAAGAACTCTTCGGGAGTATAATAAGTTTTTTACCCGACGAAACCAAAAAGGAGGAGGTTCTCTATTCGCATAACTTTTTACTGAGGCGTCCGATTCCGATAATTCTTTTTTCAGTAGATAGAGTGTACTTCGAAGTTGGTCCCATTTGAATTGAAAAGATGAAATCCACCCCTTAGGGAAGCAAAATGAAGGATATTGATCACTCACCCTCTGAATTCTGGTCCATTAACCGATTCTATCAGGCATAACTTTGTACTGGGTTCTTCGATTTGGATGTTTCTTTCTTTATTAGATAGGGTATACCTCATAGTTGATCATATTTGGAATTATTTACCCGCACGGGTAGAAAATAGGAAATAATTGATTTTTAACTTGTGAACATTGGCCCACATATGTAGTTGACAATGACAAATCGCTAATGTCATTATTTTTGTTCTCCTACATCCGTCACAATCATTATATTCTATGAGAGAATGGAATGATATACAAAGTAATGAAATAAACTAACCAGAACAACAAAAATAATTTATATTACAACAAATAGTAAAAGTAGATAATCATATTATTTAACTGGTAATAGTTGAAGTAAGGTGGGTAAATAAGTATTTTGGAAATAATCAAAAAACAAGTAGGTAGTAATTAGTAGATTTCAGCCACAAAGAATTGAAAAATGAAAACTTTTTAACAAAAAATTAAACCTACGAAACACGGAACTGAAAAGTAAAAAATAAAATAAGCCTTCTTAGTCTCAATAACTAAGCTCCTAAACTAATGTGAGTAACTAATTTTGAGTCAGCAGAAAATTCTAGCCGATTGTCAAAAACATCACCATACTCCAACGTAAGTGAGAGTTCTTTATGTACTTTTGTACCTGCAACCTGTAAAAGGGCCCCACTTTCAAGCTAGCAAGTATGCATACGTTCTTAACTACAGCATATCACACTACTCATACTCAAAATTTCAGCTTTGCTAAAATGGTTTGCCGGCTCTGGGACCTTGGAACTAAAACAATGACCGCTAACTCTTCATATTGTCCTGTATATTTTAATTTCCTCCATGCATTGAAAAAAAAAGTTTTTCTGTCGATATTGATCACAAATTAATTGGTACAGGGTTTTCACGTATTTTAAATATATTTTAAGCAGTCGATCGCTTTTTGGAAGTGAGCCTTGACACGAGCGTATTCTTTTATTATTCTCCGAATAGGAATAATAACCATTGGGTGTGGTTTAAAGGATCAATACTTCCATGGCCGAATGGAGTGTATCATGTGTGTCTATCAAACGTTTTCCTTGTAATGTTTGTTAGAATACCACGAAAACCATGTACAAAATGAACTGCAAATATTGAAAAAGTTATAAACAATTTATTTAAAAAAGGGTTTGGTTTTTAACATCTTGAAAACCATTGCAGTTATCGCAAAAATAAATACCCTGAGAGATTAGGAAATTTCCTAAAAAAACCTAGTCCCGGAACGCTACCACTAATATTTATAGTTTTAGTTTAGGGGTAAAAATAGTGCTCGAAGGGAGGATGTGGCTACCATGCGCTCGTATTTCCAAAAAAACTCATTTATTATGAATATCAAGAAACGAAAAATTCTGATATCATTTGGATACATGAAGGTACAATAATCCATAAAAAAACGCAATTTTCAAAATTTGTAAATTAACATAAAAACCTGTGTTGTTTCCAAATTGAAAACCTGATTTTTTTTCACCTCCTGCATCCATTCTTCAAAGAGTTTGAAAGAAATCCCCGTTCATAAAATTTGTTAATTTTGTTTTTTCACTGTTTTTTTTAAAATTCAAGGGATTAAAAAATTATAAAACTAAATGGAGCTATAAAAGAAATGTTTCCAAATAGTTCGATTGTTTCATTTTATAATCACTGAAAACTATATGATTTTTTTTTATTTCTCACTCTAATTATTCTAATGGCATTATCAAACATTTCTCTCTGAGAATTTGTCCATTGATATTGTTTAAAAACGCCTTTTTAAATCAACAATTTTTTTTGTTGCTAAAAATTAATATTAAGGACCATTTTCTTTCAATCATCTTTCAAATCCTGAAAAATGGAATTTCCACGAGAATCCTCGAAGCCAAAACTTGGAAAATGTCATTTTGTCTCTACTATTCCACTAAGGACTTCGATTGGTATAAATATATATGGAAATGAATTGAAGAACCTCTCAAATCACTGGATCTTAGCCCAATGTTTATGTTAGTTTTTCCTTTTTTTTTTCAGGAAAACCTTGTCCGAATAGACAATGTACCGGCCGCTTGGAAATCTTAGCCTGCCGAGGTCACTGTGGCTACCCCGTCACCCACTTCTGGAGACACACGGAGCACGCGATATTCTTCCAAGCCAAAGGAATTCACGACCATCCCCGACCTGAAGCCAAAAGCACTTCCGAAGCTAGGAGGACTTTGGGCAGCGGTAGGAGAGTGCGGGGATTGGCTGTGCTGTTGGCGAAAGAAGCGGCTTTGGGGAATAAGGTTAGTTGATGGGTTGTTTTTGCTGAAAATATTGTGGTTGGAGATAATTCGCATTCTCAAAATAAGAGGGTAGCCACTACGACCTTTGCAGATCTATTGTGGTTCCCTTGATATTTAGATGACTTGCGCGAGCTTCGTCCTTTTCAGTATGTTTAGGATTCCTCACAATGGTTCTTCAACGTAGCTTTCTGCCTCTGGGTATTCCGTTCCTTCCTGTGAAAACCTTGACCTTGCTATTATTTTGCATTCACATAAGATATGTGTGGAGATTTCTTCTTCTGTCTCGCAAAACCTGCAAGTGGTTTCTTCTGCCAGACCTATGTTTTTCATATGATTGTTGAGTTTACAGTGTCCTACTTTTGTAACCTTCTCTGTGACAAAACCTTGCGGTTCTTAGTGTGTTAACGGTGGGAAAATGCTCGTATCCATCCAATTTTTATCTTCCACTAGTAGAGGAGCACTGCAGTTTTGCGACCTCAGGGGTGCTTCAGTTTCATCTTAATCTCTGCTTTCAATTTGTTCATCTGACTTCTTACTTTCAGGTGTGACTAAACCTTGCCCTGTTTCTATCTGCAAATTTGAAAATCTTTATTTTTTGTTTTGGACTGCACTTTTCTTCCAATTTTTTCTTCTCCACAACAGAAGAAACATCACTTGACTCATGATTTTTTATAACTACAGATGAGCCTGGCATGACTTCACTTGATATATTTAGTTTAGTTCCAAGTTTACCGACCTTCTCGTTGTTTACACATTTATAAAATGGTTCAATAACCCTGTTGTTTTACAGATTTACAGATTACAGATATTTATTCATAGTAAAAGTGTACATAACATGATATACAGTGATTTATCTTAAAGTTTCTAATTGGACCACAAAACTGCACCTAAGCATACTGAATGCTTGTGTTGTGCTTGTCTGCAATCCTCCAGAAACATTGAGATTGTACAGAAATTCATTGATGGTGACAGTTTTTTTTTGATAAGTATAAGACATTTATATACAATATATTAGGTACATGAAGGCAAGATTAACTTATTGTTGAGTGAGATGTTCTTAAGAATAGGTGGGTACTGAGTAACACATCGACTAAATTAATATTTGATAGATTTTTGTTTGATTTTTTTGAACGAAAAGTTTTGTTTGTTTTTTATATTTATGGAGTTTTGTTATTGTCTTCATTTCAGGAGGTAGAATATTATAGAGTTTCGGCCCAAAGAAGAAAATAAATCTTTGTGTATGACTCTTTTGAACATTGGTATATATATTTCAAGTTTGTCTAGTGATCTGGTATTTTTTATGATTTCCATGGGACGACTAAAACGACTTACGTTGTGGAACATCCATTCCAGGCATTGATAGGCATATAAGCTTCTAATGTCTAGTATCTGCAACTGCTCATACAGTTGTACAGTAGAATGTAGTTTAGGTTTTTTAAATATGATTTTTAGAATTTTGTTTTGCATTGACTGGAGTTGTATTAAATTATTTTGGAATAGCCCGCCCCATACCTTAATACAATAACCTAATATGGATTCAGCCAAGGAATGGTAGATTACTCTTAGTGTTTTATAATTCAGAATATCTCTCAATTCATACATTTTTCGAGTCAGCTGCCTAAGCCTGTTTGTCAATGATACCACATGCTTTTCCCACCTTAAATGTTCGTCTATCATGACACCTAAATATTTGATGCTTAACATTCACTGTTCTATTTTCGGGCAATAGCATGTTGAACGATTTTGGCAATCATTTTCGTGTACAAGAATACTACTTTTTTCTGTCGGTTGATCACTTGCTGTTAAAGAAAATGAGATGTACTTTGTTTTCTTAACATTCAAGCTCAGTAGGTTTTGGTCTAACCATTTCTTAACTTGTCTTAGTCCATTATTAGCATTATTTATAACTTCGTCCCAAGTTTTTGCAGAAAAAATCAAAGTAGTGTCATCGGCATAGGAGATTATATGGCCTTTACAGTTTTCCAGATATCCGATACTATTTATGTAAATAAGGAACAGGATTGGTCCCAAGACTGTTCCTTGTGGTATACCAATTGTTATTTCTAATGGGTTGCTGTTATATTCTCCAAGCTTTACTCTCTGTGATCTCTTGTATAGATAATTTCGTAGAATATTTTTAATAGGCCCTCTAATCCCATAATTATAAAGCTTCTCCAAAAGTAATTCGTGAGATATAGTATCAAACGCCTTGGCAAGATCAAGAAAGATAGCGAGACATTTGTCTGATTTATCCAAGGCGTTTACGGTTTTTTCCACAAAATCAAGAACTGCTTTTTCTGTATTAGAGTTACTCAAAAATCCATATTGTCTTTCAGTAATAACGTTATTTTTGTTTAAAAAGGTTATTAGTCTTTTTATGATGCTGTGTTCAAAAATTTTTGCAAAATTGTCGATCACAGAGATTGGTCGATAATTTGCGATAAGTTTCCGTTCGCCAGATTTATAAACAGGAGTGATTAGACTTTTTTTCCACTCATGTGGAATTTCACCGCTTTCATAACAGATGTTTATGATATGAACCAGTGGATCTACTAGATAGTTATGAAATTGTTTACTGAGTTTTGCTGAAATTTTGTCTGGACCTGGTGAACAATTGCATTTGAGCAAAGCTATAATATTGATGATCTCATTTCTTGTTGTAGGCTCAAGAACCATTGTGGATGGCACTGTTGGGTCATTTGAGAGTCTTTGAGGATGTTCGAGCAGGGTTTTATTTATATTGTTTTGCATCTTTAATCCTATTTCAACAAAATATTTGTTAAATATGTTTGTTTTTTTCTTAAAAATTGGTTTTGGTTTACTAGGTTTTGTTTAAAGTTTTTTTTTTTTTTTTACTAACTCAAATTTATTTTATTCATTTTTTGGTTTTTTTATTAAGCTATTTAGTTTATTTCTATAAATTTTATACTCTCTGTCATTTTCTGGTGATTGACTGTACAATAATCTTTTCTTAAGGATGTCTAATGGATGTTATTAAGCCTTCTGTTATCCAAGGTTTGATTTTATATTCATTCTGTTTAAAATTCCTAGTATAAGAAGACATTTCTATGTACTTTTGAAGATTTTGCATGAATTTATTATAACTGATTTGTGCATTTCTACAACTAAAAACATCTTCCCATTCATCGTTCCTCAAATAAGATTCTAGCTTAGAGAAATTGATTATTGTTTTTGATTTAATTTTGTTTAATGGCTTTTGCTTTTCTTTTTTTTGTGTGACTACAATATAAGTTGGGTAATGATCTGTGATATTTGAATGAAAGATAGCCGGGTGGAAATTGGTATTGTTTATATTGACTGACTTTTTTATACATATATGATCAATTATAGTGGAAGTGTTTTCAGTTACTCTCGTTGGTTTGTTTATGTACGAACAGAAACCATGTTGTGATAATATATTCAGGTATTCACTGACCGAAATGTCATGTGTGTCTAATATATTTAGGTTAATATCTCCCACGAAAAATTCAAGGTTTTTTTTTATGCAGATTATCAAAGAAATTTTCTAAGTTTTCTAAGTAAGTGTTTATGTTTATTGATGGTGGCCGATATGACGCAGTTATTCCAGTCTCAATGTCTCCAAATTTCAAGTTGATTCTGATTAGATTTGTTTCTTCAAAGTAAATCGTTTCAGTCGCTGACTTCCACATATTCTTCACATAAATAATTAGGCCATCGTTCTGATTTATTTTAGATTCACTATAATAAGATGTATACCCTTGAATGTCATAGTCACTTACCTCATTAATATTCCACGTTTCGGAAAGGATGATAACATCAGTATTTTTGAAATCTTCAAGATATAAACATAATTCATCAAAATTTTTTCTAATACTTCGTATATTGAAATGTAATATTGATATGTTTTCAGTTTCATCCCATTTTCCCATTTCTCTCAAAAATTCATTTGGATAATCATATTCTTTAGTTTGTATCTCACCTTCATTATCAATTTGATCGAATAACTCATTCATTTTTTTCAAATCAGCTGAAAATTAATTGGAATTTTTCAATAGCTATCTACAGAAAGTAAGGTGTAATAGTTGTAAGTATATCTAGCATGTCCCAAAAGTTATATTGTAATTGTAAAAAGTAAAAAGTGATGAAAAAACGATAATTATATAGCTAATAAGAAGTTTCATTTCAAATTATTTTAAAAAACTTTCTTGAAATCTTCTTTGTTTCTAATAATGGAAATGTGTTCCCCTTTCTTAACATATATTCTTCCTGCATCGGTCCATACATCTTTCATTGAGGTGTTTTTTATAGCTTCATTTAACAGTTCCACTCTGAGAGTGGTCAAATCTTCCGGATGACTATTCCTGTTCCTTTTAGATATTTCTTTTTCTTGTAAATGTCCTGTCTTATCTCATATGTGTTGAACTTGATGAAGATTCCTCGAGATTTTTGTTTATTAATTTCTTTTCCTATTCTATAGCATTGTGCTATATCAGTGTCTTTGATTTCCATCGATAATAATTTTGAATTAACCAGCCTTTTTATTTCATCTCTCAAATTCTCATTCAGTTTTTCTGGGAAATTGAAAATTCTAAGGTTGTTCTTCCTACCTGCTTGATCTAATGTATCGTATTTGGCTTCCATAATATTTGTATCCTCCTGTAGGTTTCTGACTATGTCTTCTAAATTGTTTATCTTTATTTCGTTTTCTTTTATATATTGTTGATGTTCATTTCTAATCTCCGCTATTTTTTCCTCCATTTCAATCAGCTTTTTGTCTAAGGTGCTCGAGACGGCGGCCGATACCATATCAGATAAGGTTTTTATGAATGTGGCATCTTTCAGACATTTACTCATTGCTGCATTTATCGAAGATTTTATTTCTTCACTAGTCTCTCTAGTCAAAACCATTTTCGATGGCAGACTTTTGGTAAAGTAGAGAAATAATTTGTATGTTTTCTATACAACTTTTCACTAGAAAATTTGGGCTTTTTACACTCTTCACACACGTTTTATTGGGAGCGCACAGATACTCGACTATTCACTATGCTCCATCACACGGACTCCTGTTGTTATGCCAAGCATTGTTGTTAAACAAAACCTACTTTCAATGAATAAAAAAAAACAATACTGTTGAAGCCTCTGACCAGAGGCGAAACGTCTGTCTAAAAACTCACATTTCTCTTATCGAATCTACATCCCAAGAACCTCAAAAAAAAAATATATATATATATATATATATATAGTTTTGAGTTTCTTGAACCAGGAATATACAATTGAGTTTGAGTTTCTTGGGGTTTTGGTTCTTTTTGCGAATGACAGTGTTCTTTTAGGAGATAAAAATTTATTTTGTCGACGTTTCGACCGTGTCCACGGTCTTCTTCAGGGACTAACAATAATTAGCTGGACCAATATTTTGAAAAAAGGAAAGTTTAAAGGCAGCAGATGATTTATTAAAAAAAAATTCCGTCCACCGACAACCCAAGTCGCTTCACCGTACCATTCCATTCCGTACATTTGATTTTAATAAGGAAGAAAAAGAACAACAACAAAGTCTCGCGGTTTATTTATACACAATGGAGGAAAAAAATAATATCATTATGGAAAATAAATCATCTGCTGCCTTTAAACTTTCCTTTTTTCAAAATATTGGTCCAGCTAATTATTGTTAGTCACTGAAGAAGACCGTGGACACGGTCGAAACGTCGACAAAATAAATATTCATCTCCTAAAAGAAGGCTGTCATTCGCAAAAAGAACCAAAACCCCAAGAAACTCAAACTCCTTTATATATATTTTATATATATATATATATATATATATATATATATATACTGTAGATGCTCGAAAGTATTTACACAAGGCAGCTAGTTTGTCAATGTTATATATCCTGAGGCACTGTATGTATAACTGACTAATTACCAGTTCGAAATCTTTCATTGGGCTCTATAATTAAATATGTGTGGTCGATTTATCAGTTATCGATGTTCTATTCGTTTTGAAGAAATTGATGGCTGGAGATGTTCAATCGTTTATTCCAACAAACCAGTTATTATTGGATAGATATAGTTATTTTATGTACCTCTTCGGAATATATTAAGCGCATTGAGTTATGAAAGTGCAAAGAGTTTGTTGATGCTCGAAAGCATTGATTTATGCCTAGATAGAATAGATATGAATTCATGATTATATAATGTATTCGCTGTGTCAGTGTTTGCTTCTTGTGAAATTGAAATAGTCTCAAAGTAATGCCACCTACGAACAAAATTTTTAAAAATAGTGGAAATGGGGCACCAACTGACAAAAAGTTAAATAAAATTTCATCACTACAAATAATATAAGGACTTGCAAAACTATTCATTCAGCAGAAACGAACTGTTATCAAGTAGTGTCTCTTCGATAAATAGGAAAGCTATAAGTTGTCGAATCGATAGACTGAAATGCTTCTACAGTAAGTTTCAAAAAGTTTGAACCCAATGGAAAAAAAAATATTATCTCAGAAAATTGTATTCCTGTTAAAAATTAGTGCATTGCAAATTTGATATTTCACTCTGTATGTATGTCCATAATAACTATCAGAATGATTTAATGAAAGAAAATAATTATAAATAAATCAATCAATTAATGCTAAACAATTAAATAATACAAATCTGCAAGTTTTCGATGACTTTAATCAAAGTGTTAACTCAAAGGGCAGTCCTAATTTATGTATTGAACATAAAGAAAAATCAAACTACAAAAACGTTCAGAAACCTGAATAATCAATCATTGAATCCTTAAATTTGTCTTAAAATGTGTTCCTTCCAAAGCCAAACATTTTATTTATTATCATTGGTGCACAAAATTTTTTTTAAATATTTTGGTATACCGACACAACACTCCCTAATAACATTTTCTAATCAATCGATATTTTGAAATGGTCTTTGAGCATACACCTTTTCTTTAAGGTATTCCCATAGAAGAAAAGTATATTTTTTTCGAAAGTTTATATGTACTTCCACTATTAACATTTATCGTACAATATTAATAATAACAACATATTTCACATGGGAAATTCTTCTATGAATTACTAAAATCACATTACCTTTGACTTTTTGACATTTTAAGCAGTAAACAATTTTGCGTATCTCAACTGTGATTGTTTGCATTGTGAAATTTATCAATTAGAGAGTGTAAATGACAAAATTGAAATAATTCTCATTCATGGAGAAAATAGAACAAATCGAGAAACAGCAGAAATATTTAATTTTCGTCATCCTGAAAATTCGGTATGTCACACAACAGTAGGACGGATTTATAAAAAAAATTTGGCTACGGGATGTATGGAGAATAAATTTAACACAAAGCATGCTAAATGGGTAACTGGGAACAATGAACTACAACAAAATGTAATATTAGCACTAGCTGAGAATCCGAGAAGTAGTCTCGTTGCTTTACCTTCCATAACAGGCGTGAGTAAAACATCAGCACAAAGAATATTATTAAAACATAAATATCACCTTTATAAACCTAAATTTATACATACGTGATGCGGTTTTTTCTGGCAGTGCTAATTTTAAGAGTTGAAGATGGTATAGTTATTTCTTAGGTGTTCTAATAATAAATTTTATCAACAATTTATAGTGACCTACCTGTTAGCCAGTATTAAAAAGTAGGGTAGAATAATGGATAACTCAGTGGGGATGGGGAGGTTCTTGTACAATAGTTACGTTGATAATAAACCCAGTTTGAATGGAGAATGAGAAAAGTGTATATCAACCAGAACGTTTCATATACAAAACAGTCAGTTTTTAGTGCTAAAATTCCTAGCCCAGTACGTACTATAGATAGTTCTACAACTGAAAAACTAAGCGGTGGATACGTATTTTTCTATACGGTTTCAAAATCAGTGATTGAAGGCAATAGGCAAATTAAAATAAAATGGGTACTCATCCAAATCACTGCAAGTACTGATGGTGGTTCTCTGCTTCTAAGGACTACAGCGGGTCCTGTGAAGAATCCTCTTCGCGCGGAATTCCCAAGAGAGTACCCAATGACGGATTGAAAAAGGCCTAATAAATGAAAAGGAGAAGAATAATTCCAAGATCCGAGATAAATGGTAATTGATTCATACCTTGGATGGCGTATGGCCTCAGAGTCTGATTTCAGCTTATAATCCCTCTTAAAGTGAGGAGACAGATACCAAATAATCTTGATAATCACATAAAACGAACACAGAGATTAAATCCCCATACTTGGGTTATATGCAATAAAATTAACAGAACGTAATTTTAAATGACAGCACCACTGTGCTTTTGCTTGAAATAGTTTGCTATTGATTCGGTTTTAAAAAATGTTAAAAGGAACTCTCGTATAGGAATGCGCGAAATACTCCATCGTACCTCGATTGGCCATCCTTTTTCAGCACATTGAATATTAGTTGTAATTAGCGACCTATTGTCGGTTCGCACTGCTATATTCGTTTACATATCGAACGACTGACTAATCAGGTATTTTCTACGTTTACCTGAGCTGATGATAGAACATCCAAATAATTTGTAGAAACAAGGAAAAGATTCACTAAAAATATTAGTACACGTTACTAGAAACAGTCGCTCAATTTGAAAGATCCCGATCTGAAAATAGACCGAAACATACTTTGAAAGAAGAAGATTACGAACGGAGATTTGAATTCTGCGCGTAGGTACAAAGAGAGATAGAAGAATGTAGACAGTTTTCAAAGTAGGTATGTGTTGTTTTCTGATTAGGCAAGTTTCACCTCAAATGGAGTAGTAAGTTCGCAAAATTACCGGTGGTGCGCGTTTATTATTCTCGTCTATTAAACAAAATTAATATTTCAATTAGTTCCTTTAAAAAAACTCAAACAAACCATTCAATTGAATAAAGATTTAGTTGCATATTCTTTGTCATTATTTTTCAAGATAAAACCCATACTGAGCTATCTCGCAATATATATTATACTTTTATACATTGTTGTGGATGTCGATTTAGGGATATGCCTGTTGATATCCTATATTGTCCTTAAATAAATAAAAATAAATAAATAAAAAAAAATGTTATTGCATACGTGGATGTGATTTTAAATCTGAATTTTGTTTTCAGTTCTAAATAAATAAATCAAGAGTACTTCTGATCAAAATTCCTATATTTTTATTCTCCTCTGTACACCGTTTGGAAATTTAAAATTTTGACAATCCAAATGCAAGTTTTCCGCAATGCACAAAATTTTATCAGGAATAAAGTTTTCTGACAAATGGATAATAAAAAAAGTTCCCCATATGGTCCAAATCTTTCGAAACTCACTATATATTCTCAGCTTCTCACACATTATGATTAACGACACTAAATTGCAAATCACACTGTACCTAATCAATTATTAATGAATATTAACTAGAATTATTATTTACATTTTGTCCTCTTATTTATACCTAATATTTGTAAACGATGATTCATATGAGAGGAATGAATGGTTACTCGATATAAAAAGATCTTATTTTATTTCTCACGCAGAACACGTCACTTTCAAATACTAATTGTGAAGCAGAAAATACCCGTCTTTAGCTAGTATCACTCTATCTATATGTAGAAGGCACTAATTATTATTTTTTGTTTCAGTTGATGTCCTTGAGAGAGCCAAAGCGACAATGCAGAGAAATAACGAATCAAGTCTCGAGAAATATCAACCCCCCTGTTCTCTTATCGGAGTCAGAGAAAGGTAAGGCATTTCATATAACAATTTTATATGCCTTCAACTGGCATAATTGACTCTATTTACTTAAATCAAAATCGCATGAAATCTAGTATTGAAATGGTTTAACTTAACGAGAATTCCCAATACCTCTAATTCAAATTATTTGTCACCCTAAATTAAAGTTCATAGCAAATAGTACATTCATCATTTTGTTCTAGGTTATTGTTCCTGTCCCCCTTTCGAATGTATCTGCAGTTACCAGCAACCGCTTATGACAACTCTCAACCAGTATCCCACGTCACCTTCAACTTATCAACAACCTCAACTTCCTGAATCGTATTGGGCTCCAGAAACCGCTCACCAACCACAATATCAACCAGAGCTGTCTTCTCTCAACCAGCAATACGATTTCAATAATATATCCACGGACCTGTTTCAGCCTGAGGAAATATTCCAGATGGATCAGCCAGTCAAACCGGATTATGTCCATCTAGCGCATAGCAACGAGATTGCCCGAAGTCCTCCTACGCTGCTAGATCTAGGAAGTGGTACAATCCACAAAGAGTTCAAGACCGAAGATTACTGGCACCCCAGTATCACCAATATGCTCAATGATGATAGTAATAATAGTAGCAATAGCAACAGTAGGTTCAATCTAAGTCAGAGTCCAGATACTAGTCAAATACTGCTCAACAACAATGTAGCTCCTCTGGATCATCATCTGTACTTGGAGTCCAAGCTAGAAGACGCTCATTTTTCCTTGCAAAAGAGTTACTACCCCCAGCAGAGTTCCTTAGAAAGTAGTTACAAGCCTTCCAATTTCGATATGGCTGATAGCAAGACCTACTCCCTGGAGGACAAAGGTTTCCAAAGCTTCGAACCTTACCATGCTCCAAAAATGTACGCCAAACCGAGCAACCAAGATGAATACATCGATCTTGGACAATATACGGAATACAGTCACCTACTTAACGTTTACGACACTAGTAAAATGAACGACAGTACGATGTTCAGTGACCTTGACTTTAGGATTCAGAACTCCTGCGCGCCATCTTTAAGTAACTTACATAGTTATAGTCACGATACTTTCGATGTGATGTCTCATCAATGAGTTTGAATTATGTTTCATATTTGAGTGCCTTGTTCACGCTAAATGCTTTCCATGATCTTCACTATTTCTTAATGAGAATCAACTTGGTTTGTTCTCGTTGTTGTATATACTGTGTATAAAATATATAGTTGTGATATTATAGTTCTGTATTTCATTTCAATTGTACTCGGGAGATTGGGTACTAAGATTATCGAGAAAGTGACATATGTCATTTAATAATAAAACAATAATTTTTCCATGTAAAGCATGGTAATTATTGAAACGAGAAAGACTGAAAACCGTTTTTTTCTCCATTATTGGATAGAAAGAAAATTTAAAGTATTACTTGCAAACATTTTTAATAGTTTTTCAATATACCGGCTGCCTTAAGGAAATTATAAGAAAAATCCTCAGAAATGCATCAGATCACAAGAAAATATACTGGGTGATCAAAATAATGGTTACAGTTTTAGAGTTTTTTTTCAGTTGTAATATCACAAGAGAGTGAGAATAAAGTTAAAATAACTCGACAGATTTTCGAAAACTTGTTGCCAGGCAATAGCCCACGAGAGCCTAACGGGCTCGAGTGGCTATTGCCAAATGACAACAAATTTGAGAAATAAATCTGGAGAATAATTTTCTACTTTATCGAACTCTCGTGTGGTATTCTATAGATTATTTTTTGATGTTACGATCATAAACACATTTTCTCGCACAATGATATAAAGTACTGAAGCGATTTTGATTCATTTCTCACTTTTCATGCGAATTGATGACAAACGTCAAATTAAAGACAATAAAAACAAAATACTTCAAATTAGTCCCGCGGCAATTTTCTAGGTAGAATATTTCCACTATAATAATGTTTTGATTGGTCAAAACGTACATGAATGATTTGAATTATTACTTTCATATTATTATTATAATATTAGGCGTAATATTATTGCAAGCTAATCTTAATTTTCATTTCATCCCAATCAAAAGGAGGAGTAGTGAAAATCATATATTTCAAATAACCCCTTAGAAAAAAAAACAAGTGGTGATACATCTGGAGAACGAGCCGGCCACCGATTTGGACTCAAAACTCCAATGACACATCCAATCGGAAAAGGTAGATTCCACAACTATTGTTGATGGATGGCGTTTTGACCTATCATATTGACTTATGTATGTGTAGAACGACAATGAACTGTTATCAAATAGTCTTTGATCAATACGAACAAACTTCAAATGACTGGAGTGTAGGCCTGGGCGTCGCGTCTTCTCATTGAGGGTGGGGACGTTGAAAGGCGAAATGGATTTAAAAAATCCTGCACCTTGATGAATTTCCTGTTTTTGATATTCACATCCAAATTAGTTTTTCCATCAAATCCAACGCATTCTTCATGCAAACACAATTTCACCGAAACTTCTATACTCGTCGTGGATTCGCTTACATCTTTTGAAAGGTGAGTACGTTACTGGTTCTCCTTTTGTTGCTTTCAGGAGTTAACCCTTTTACCTCTTTTCGCTCCATCAAATCAAAGTGTATTTGTTCCAATAACTATTATAGAATTAGCTGTCAAAATATTTTAAAATGTGGAAATCGGAATTGATACCCCTTCCTTTTCCAACAATCCAGAAAACCAGTTTTTTAACAATTGGGTGTAGAAATCCTGCAAGCGAGAATCAAGTTTTAATCACTTTTGCTGAAAACTCGAAGTATAGTTTAACCTGATTTGTTGAAAATATGAACAGGATGTTCATAAAATCAGATGTGGAATCATCTGCGACTGAAAGATAAACTTCAGTCACTATCTTCCATCGTCAAGATAACCTCTTGTGGGGTATTCATGTTGAAAAGGAAAACATTCTCAATTGGATATTGATAAAAATATTTTTCTGTGAATTGAAAAATCCACGATAAAAATGAAGTTATTTTTTGTGAATGTCTAACAGAAAACAACTACTTCCCCGGCTAAAGCCACGCTGGACATTGAACTACATCTGATAGATATTCTGAAAAGACCCTAACTCAAAAGAAAAAATCTGAAATTGAAAATTTGCATTTTCATTCAGATAGTTATTTTATTTTCTATTCCAGTCTCAATTAAGAACTCATGAAGATGAATGAGGCAAAGAAGAATGTTTTCCAAAAAGAGTACTCACCAGAAATCATTCGTAACATTGACGCAAGAGAGACATCGCATTCACTAGGTCTTCAATACATTTTTGTCGACGAAAATCTACTTCACGCTTTCGCGATCATCAGCAAGACCGGAAGAAATGAGAAAACACATTTTCAAGAAGCAATCTCACTTTGCAAAGATGGAAAAAGTTAGAATCATTTCGTTTGGAGAGGCACTTTGAAATTAGTGTTTTCTGACATTAAAACCAGTCATGGGGTATGATAGATTGATTTGTTGAAAATATGAACAGGATGTTCATAAAATCAGATGTGGAATCATCTGCGACTGAAAGATAAACTTCAGTCACTATCTTCCATCGTCAAGATAACCTCTTGTGGGGTATTCATGTTGAAAAGGGAAACATTCTCATTGGATATTGATAAAAATATTTTTCTGTGAATTGAAAAATCCACGATAAAAATGAAGTTATTTTTTGTGAATGTCTAACAGAAAACAACCACTTCCCCGGCTAAAGCCACGCTGGACATTGAACTACATCTGATAGATATTCTGAAAAGACCCTAACTCAAAAGAAAAAATCTGAAACTGAAAATTTGCATTTTGATTCAGATAGTTATTTGATTTTCTATTCCAGTCTCAATTGAGAACTCATGAAGATGAATGAGGCAAAGAAGAATGTTTTCCAAAAGAGAGTACTCACCAGAAATCATTCGTAACATTGACGCAAGAGAGACATCGCATTCAATACATTTTTGTCGACGAAAATCTAAATCCAATTGAGAATGTTTCCCTTTTCAATATAGTTTAACCATTTTCAATTGCAGAAGCTGTTTCTATAGGGATCAAATCAAAAACTCACTTCGCTAACACGAGCGTATATGCGAAGAAACGGAACGGAAAATAATGTGTACTACTCGTAAACATTCTCCGTCGGCAAACCAAAGATCAAAACAATATCACCAAGGGCCGATAGTCAACGTGGGTTTGAGTGACAGCTGTTTGAGTGACCGCAAGCCAATAATAATGCTTGTAGGTGAGTCTATACGTTGAGACTAATAAATCGCCAGTTTCAGGAGGTCTGAGTAAATGAAAGCCAGTAGCATCTCTGGTCTGGGATCGAAATAGGTTTTAAAATATTCTATAGTTGCGATGTGTTTTGTTGGAAAATATGGCTTTTTTCGACCATGGGAAAATGAAATTATCATGATACGATTGCCTATCAAGACATACTTCCTCGTTTATGACATATTTTTTTATTTTAACGTATTTTTAAAATATTTAAATATCTAAATAAAATTAATTATCTCTGCCTCTGCTGCTCAAAGGATTCCGCCGCAAGACTGGGTAACTTGTTTTTTATGCTTCTGCAATTGATAATGGATGAACTATAATAATGTTAATATGTTTTGCCCCTTTTTGGACTCTTAAAGCTCATGTAAGATCATCCAGATATATGCATTCAGAAATATTTTTCTTAGTTATGAAAAACCAAGTTCATGTCTTGAGTATATGGCGATTTTTTTTACGTTTTTAATAATTTAGTCAAAAAAAATTAAGTACAGAATTCAATTTTCAGGCAATTGAATATGAAATGGCTGAAAATAAAAATCAAGTTGGTATCACTTTTTCCTAAGGAGAAATAGAAGGTTCAATGAGAATATCACCGCTTAATACAATGAATATGAAAATTTTCAAGAGAAGATTTCACCAACATTTTCAATAAAAACTCAATTGATATGTTTATTACATCGCAATATAACTAAAGCAGAGGGCGGACGAGATTTGTGTTTATGGTCCGATTCGACTCAAAATTGGTATGTGTGGATTTTCGCGGGGTAGAAGATTAAGAATTTTTTGTCAAACATAAGTTCAAAATGGCGGCTCAAAAATGGCGGGCCATTTCTGTGATTATTTTCCGATTCTATTCAAAATTGGAATGTAGAGGTTTTCGGGGTCGGAGATTATAAAAATTCATAAATTCAAGATGGCGGACGAGTTTTGTAATTATGGTTCGATTCTATTCAAAATTGGTATGTGGGGATTTTCGGGGTTGAATATCATGACTTTTTTGTCAAAATTCATAAATTCAAGATGGCGGCTCCAAGATGGTGGACAAGTTTTGTGGTAATGGACCGTTTCTATTCAAAATTCATATGTCGGTGGTTTTGGGGTCGGAGATTATGAATTTAGTCGAAGATTATTAATAATATAAAAAAATATAATTATTAAAAAAATTAAAGACAAGCTTATAGTGAGTTTTAGATTCATAAGCTTGTCGCTTTTGTATTCGAACTGAAAACTTTGCGCGACAAGCTCTTGAATCTATAACTCACGGAATAACCTACGTCGCTCATTCAAAGCAATTATTTTTTACTTTATTAATTATTTCTCACAAGCCTTTATTTATCGTCACATTTGTATGTATGTATGTTTAGTTCAAATCTTGTAAGTGAATTTTGACCCACTTATAGTTGTCCGATTAACGTGAAATTAGACAGGTGTTCATTCCGTTAAAAATGCATTATGGAATTTTTGCTAAAGAAAAAACAAAATAGCGGCTCCAATATGGCGAACGAGTTTTATGATTATGGTTTGATTCTATTCAAAATTGGTATGTGTGGGTTTCCGGGGACAAAGATCACGTCAAAATTCATAAATTGGTATTTGTTTTTTTTTGGGGACGCAGATTATCAATTTTTGTCAGAAATCAATGAGATGACGGATTTTCATATATATATATATATATATATATATATATATATATATATATATATATATATATAATATAGATATAGAGAGAGAGGATTGTATGTGGCAGGTTTCGCAGTCACTTATTCAAAGAAAATGCTCTTTTTTCTGTTCAAGCTTTCGAGATTTATTATCTCTTCTTCAGGAACTCTAAATTAACAATGATATTGATTAGTAATGTAACAGAAATAAAATTGTTCGTACTTACGAAATGTGAGGTTATAAAATAGCTACACAATACAGTAAAAATCGAGGAAATTATTCATTCTTGTACGGCTTATTGCAAAAAACATTGAATTAAGACCATCACATACATTCAGATAAAAAACTTGTTATAAAAATAATTAAAAAGGATGTTCTATTTTTCACCATAGAAGAAAGGATTCCAACTTCAGTGTATCCTTTTTAGATACAAAATTAATAAGGAGAGATGATAATAAGTTAATCACCACGTGGTATACAAAACCAGGCTCTTCTGGCAGATGCCTACATTATGAATCATTCCACCGAAAACAACAGAAGATTAAATTGGTATTAGCTATGAAAAACAGAGTCATCAAGACCACTCATACAACTTTAAAAGAAAAGAAACCGGAAAAAACTAGCAACATTATTCAACAACAATGGTTACCCCGCCAATTATTAAATCATCTACTATTCCACAGATCCTCAACACATTTAGCTTCAACAGATACAAACACCACCAATAATCAAGTACCCATGAACAAACCGACTTTCTACTATTCATTACCTTACCTAGGAAATCTATCATACAAATTAAAAAAAAAACATGAATATGACAATATTAAATTAGCCTTCAAGAATTATAAGACAGCCAAGAATTTTTTCTCCAAATTGAAAGACAAAGATCAACTATTACATCTGTCGAACGTGGTCTATTCCATTCCTTGGGCCGATTGTGACAAGGAATACATCGGGCAAACCAGCAGATGCCTCAAAGATAGAATCACCTCACATAAAAGTGATGCGAGAGGTAATAAACAAACAAGTACTTTGGTTAAACACGTTTGGGATAACGATCACAATTTTTCGTATGAAAACGCCAAAATATTAGACAAAGAAACAAACACACACAAAAGAGTTTTCCTAGAAATGACCAACATATTCAAACAACCACTGGCAGTAAACTCTAAAAAAGACATAGAAGGACTCAACATTATTTACACATATTTACTACAACCAACAACCAAATCTACAACCAACAACCACCAAACTCACAACACACTAACTCCCAACAACTGACGATAAACCCAGTGCCTCCCAAAACAATTGGCATTACTGTAAAGATGTCAAGAGTCACTGTCACTGCACACATCAGTATGAAGAGTGACAGACGTTCCTGTCACATGATTGTTTATGTTTTTGATGATCTGCTGAGCAGAACATCCTTTTTAATTATTTTTATAACAAGTTTTTTATCTGAATGTATGTATATATATATATACTATATATATATATATATATATATATATATATATATATGAAAACAATTTTTTTGGCATTCAGACAGGAAAATGACTACTTAAAACTGAAAAATAAAAATGTGGATCGGCCAGGAATCGAACCTGGGACCTTTCGATTTCTAGTCGAACGCTCTACCGTGTGAGCTACCAGTCCATGTTAGAAACCGGCGATTCACATCTTCAAATTCAGTTCCATGTTGGTGACGAAGATGATGATGGGGGTTATTGTGATGTATGCAAACATTCATATACAACCTAATTAAATTCAATTGTTCATTCCTGGTGTCGATCCTATTTTGGATCTTCGACCAACTTCAAAACTCGAAATTCTCAGGTGTGTATAACTAGAGCCAAGTAATATATAATAAATAGTGGAAATCAACGTCTGTAATTATTATCTATGAAAACAATTTTTTCGGCATTCAGACAGGAAAATGACAACTTAAAACTGAAAAATCAAAATGTGGATCGGCCAGGAATCGAACCTGGGACCTTTCGATTTCTAGTCGAACGCTCTACCGTGTGAGCTACCAGTCCATGTTAGAAACCGGCGATTCACATCTTCAAATTCAGTTCCATGTTGGTGACGAAGATGATGATGGGGGTTATTGTGATGTATGCAAACATTAATGGAACTGAATTTAAAGATGTGAATCGCCGGTTTCTAACATGGACTGGTAGCTCACACGGTAGAGCGTTCGACTAGAAATCGAAAGGTCCCAGGTTCGATTCCTGGCCGATCCACATTTTTATTTTTCAGTTTTAAGTTGTCATTTTCCTGTCTGAATGCCGAAAAAATTGTTTTCATAGATAATAATTACAGACGTTAATTTCCACTATATTATATATATATATATATATATATATATATATATATATATTATATTTAATATTAATATTTATATATTAATATTTATTACATTTAATATTTAGTCTTACTCCTTAACCAAAGCTAGTCTACTTAATTCCTTTTCCAACTTCAGAAGTTGAAAAACGAAAAACCTGTATTATGCCAGTTAAAATATTGTGCTGAAACATAAACAAATAGCACGCCTGCTCACAAAGGCTCTTTAACTGAGGCTAGGAGCTCTTGAAAATGGTGTGATCAACGCACCAGTGAGTCAGTAATGATAAAATGCACTCTTTACAATTGTATTTTTAAATTTACACTTTAGGCCAGGTTTTTGCCTCAAATACTTCACTGTACGGCGTATGTCTACCGCCGGCCACCTCCTCGCCCCCCCACTCCACCACCCCCGCCGAATCTGCGAATTTGTGAATTATTAAATAATTTGAGAAAATTCATTTGCTTTTTGTTTCCGAGAAACTTTTACATGTTCGTTTATGAGATAGTTTAATCACTTGTCCGGACCTGGACCCCCCCGACAAAAAATTCTGGGTACGTGCTTGACAGAAGGGTGACTTGAAGCCATCACATATACTAAAATCCAGTCGTGTATGGATTTGATAATGATATGTTGATTTGTTAGTATTATATATAGTCTTGTACATTTTGTATGTAATTACTACGCAAAACTTGGACAGACCGACTTATGCCGGGCTTATCTGGTTCAGAAAAAATAACTCCAGCTGTAAATCACATCTAGAATTTTATGCCATAGACCACGTATGGTAATTCTGCACTATAAATTAATGATCTAACAGGAAAAAATCACTTTTACCAGACCAGTACATAATAAGAAAAGATATATCACATGTTATGCTTAGGACGGTACGAAAATATATCGGTTCTATGATGCGCTCCACCTGCTACTTTTATAGCTGAGCATTATTACTACTATCAACTAGCAGCAAGCACCTGCACATTGAAGAATAGACACTTTACTATTCATCAGGTCCGTACTTAGAATTCAGGGTACCCTGGGTAAAGGACATTACACAATCTGAACGCTTCGTTGATTTCGATCAAAATGTCTTGAATTTTCATATGATGAAAGTTATAGGAATAGAGGATTTTTTCAGCAATACTATGAATATATATATACTGGGTGGTTCTCTAAGGTGGCTCACCCCTATAACTTTTTATTATTGAAGATAGAAAAGCGAAATTTGAGGGCTGTGTATTATACTTCAATTTAAATTTTTTTATACATTTACTTGCTTTGCCGTACTTCCGGTTTGACCGAAAAGGACCCCAACTTTCGATTTTTAAATGGGACTTCCTATATTTTTTTCCGGGTCATTTCCGGTCAAACCGAAAGTACGGCAAAGTATATATATCAAAAAAGTGTAAATTGAACTATAATACAGAACCCCCAAATT
The DNA here is from genome assembly GCA_018342105.1 of Gonioctena quinquepunctata. Taxonomy (NCBI): domain Eukaryota; kingdom Metazoa; phylum Arthropoda; class Insecta; order Coleoptera; family Chrysomelidae; genus Gonioctena; species Gonioctena quinquepunctata. The sequence continues at coordinate 105,227 of JAFIRS010002541.1, forward strand.
TCGTTTTTCTATATACAGTGCTTACAATTTAAACTTTGGATAATGAAATAGATGCATAAATACTATATTTTGCAGTAAAATTGACGAATGAAACTTTCAAGATGGCGACTGGTTGCCATCTGGGAAAAAAAATTGAAAGGGGGGTCTTGTGACACATCCTTTTGAAGCTCCTGACGAATACTTCACAACCCTAGAATATAAAGTCAATATCTTCACCTACTACAAAATTACGGAACATTTAATAATTACCTGCATATAAACACATTAATATCGATACATCTAGAAATATTTGTTTTTCTCTGCCATATGGCAATCCCAGCAACCCGATAAGGTTTGATAGGTTATTTTTTGTTTAAAGAAAAAATGGCAAGAAATGTCAGTACGACAACGAACATCATCGTTCAGTTAAAATATTCTCATTTAGTTTTCGGTTTTACTAGTAAATAGGTACCACGTGAACTGGCCAATTCTCGTCCATTGGAAGAAAAAATCGAAGCGATTTTTATTTACGGTGCGACGCGTAACTTTCACGAAACCGAAAGGATTTTTAATCATCGTTTCCCGAATCGTCCTATCTGTAGAAAATATTTAAGGGTAATTGTAACCAAATTTACAACTACCGGTAGTGTATAGAACAAAAAGCCTCCAGGTCATCCGTCCATTCCGGAAGAACAGCAAGTTCTACTTCCTCCGTCGCGAATGTTTGAGGTGTGCCCTTCTACTGTGTGGAGACTTTTGAAGAGGAATAAGTATCATCCATACAAAATCAAAATGGTACACCAGTTAACTGAAGATGACCCTGATCGAAGAACATAATTCTGCGAAATTATGACGGCAACCATTCCAAGGCATCCTACCTATCTCCACAATATTTGTTTATTGGCCGTTATTGGAGTGACACCAACCCTCACATTTTCCGGGAAACGCATACTCAATATCCAGAAAAAATTAAAGTCTGGGCAGGAATATTGGGAAACCATATTGTAGGACCTCTATTCATTGAACAAAATTTAACAGGGGAACTGTATTTGAATATGCTGGAAAATACTGTTGACCCTCTAATCACCAAAATCGTCGAAGCGAATCCTAATGAATTCGATATGGATATTGTATTCCAACAAGATGGAGCACCACCACATTACTACGGACAAGTAAGAAACTATTTGGATAATACTTTCCCCGGTCGTGGATTGGCCGTCGAGGTCCTACGGAATGGCCAGCCCGCTCGCCAGATTTGACACCTGTAGCCTTTTTTTTATGGGGCTATTTGAAGCAAAAGGTGTACAAAACTGAACCTGCTTCAATATTGGATATACGGCAAATAATAATAAATATTTGTAGAAATATCGACGTTACTGTGTTCGAAAATGTTCGGCGTGAAATATCGGATAGGCTGTTCTTATGTCAAGCAGTTCAAGGCAAGCATTTCGAGCATCTGAACTGTACTCAGCATCTTTTCTCAAATTATGAAGTTAAACGTCGATGTATTCAGGCAATTATTAAATGTTCCGCCATTTTGTGGTAGGTAAAGATATTGACTTTATATTCTAGGGTTGTGAAGTATTCGTCAGGAGCTTCAAAATCAGGTGTCACAAGACCCCCCCTTTCAATTAATTTTTTTTCCCAGATGGCGCCCAGTCGCCATCTTGAAAGTTTCATTTGTCAATTTTACTCCAAAATATAGTATTCATGTATCAATTCCATTATCTCAAGTTTAAATTTTTTGAGTTGACCCATTCAAAAAATAAAGGGGGGGGGGACATTGAAGAAAAGCACTGTTATATATATATATATATATATATATATATACAGTGACCGGCAGAAAGTACGCAACATATGGGAATTTTTTTCAATATAATATTTTGACAAATGTCGATACATGCAATCGCTTCTGCATCAAAAGAAACCCCAAAAGATGTTGTACAGTGCCGTTCGTCTTTTCTTGTTTGGCAGGAAATTTAAAAAATTCAAAAATTATGTCTCAAAACACACTTATTTGGGAAAATATTGAAAAATGTTATTTGGAAAAGTTGTTCAGAACGACATTTTATAGCTATGTACAAGTTTGGAAAAAAATCTGAGATGAAAAAATAAAAATCAATTTTTGCTATAAAAAAAATTTTAATTTGGAAAAATACATTTCTGAGAAATAAACTCATTAGTAAAGCCCAAGAGTAATATTGTGTAAAGATTCACCAGCTACTTCTATTTTATTCGAAGAAAATTTTAAATCTGTGGATTTGCCATGTGTTCAGCTGCTTCATAAGAGGTCACAGAAATATCTTCAGGACATTATAATCCCGATACTGTTTATTATTGACAAAGAACCATGTATCTACAGAATTTTAATATGAATTTTTTATTAGAACAAAAAATTGATTAAATTTTTTACATAATTACATTTTATAATAACATTAGAAGCTGAAATAATTATAAACCAAACAATTTAATGCATACTCGAAAGTTTGTAATCAATTTATTTTTTGTTTGAATAAAAAATTAAATTTGAAATTATGTAGATACAAGGACTTTTATTAATAATGAACAGTATCGGGATTATAATGTCCTGGAGATATTTCAGTGACCTCTTATGAAGCAGCTGAATACATGGCAAATCCATAGATTTCAATTTTTTTCCGAATAAAATAGAAGTAGCTTGCGAATATTTACAAAATATCATTTAAAATATTACTGTTGGCCTTACTAATGAGTTTCTTTGTCTAAAATGTATTTTTCTAAATTGAAATTTTTATTATGGCAAAAAATTGATTTTTATTTTTTTTATTCAGATTTTTTCAAAACTTGTACATAGCTTTAAAATGTCGTTCTAAACAACTTTTCCAAATAACATTTTTCACTATTTTCCCAAATAAGTGTGTTTTGGGACATAATTTTTAAATTTTTTAAATTTCCCGCCAAACACGAAAAGACGAACGGCACTATACAACGTCTTTTGGGGTTGCTTTTGATGCAGAAGCGATTGCACATATCGATATTCGTCAAAATTTATTAATAAAAGAATTTCCCATATGATGCGTACTTTCTGCCTGTCACTGTATATATTTACTTATATTGAGTGTCAACGTAGAATTGTGATATTTTTCAATATTTCATAGTCTCCCAACACTTCCGGTTTCACCAGAAACTACTCCAACTTGGGAATTTCAAATGGAACACCCTGTATGTTTTTACTCATATGTATTCTAGGGACAGTTCTGAGTACGATCATATAGTTTGGAGATACAAAATTGGTACATTTGAATTTTCAGAAGCATTAATATTTTTGCGCTGGAGTACGTTGGTTCCACTGATGGACATGAATGATGAGTGGAAAATATTATATAACAGCTTTTTCCACCTAGTTGAGTACCTATCGCGGCTTGATATTTCCAAAATCACTCATTGTAAAAAAAGTAAATTTTTTAGACACATGTTCCTCAGATTCTAATTTTCACGACAAATCCATTGATGGTTTCGAATCGAAAATCGGATGGATGACAATCTATACTAATTATTTGTCGAAAAATTATGAGGAAATTTGGGTATATCGCTCATCGAGTAAAATTTAATAAAACTGAATTAAAAAACATCAATTTTCACATATCAAAAGTTAATAATCCATTCCAGCAAAAAAAACTACACATAATACCAGGATTAGTTAAAGGAATTAAATATTCGAAGTGCATTCCGCCAACTTCCTGACATTTTCTGGCTCTATCAATTGTGATTCGCATCACATTTTGCAACATAGCGGGATTAATGGTAGCAAACACTTCACCAATGCGGTTTTGTAAAATTTCAAGTTTTTGAGGCGGTGCACAGTGGTCCCCATGGGAAAAAAAACTGAACTAATTAGTTTTTTTTGCTCAATCGCCTCTTTGTCTGTCAAAAAAAGGGATAGTTTTTAGGAAGGGGTGGTTAAAAAACGGTTTTAAGTCTTTTTTCGCGGAATGCTCTGGAGGCGACGAAAAATTAAAAGAAATAGTCACAAAGGGGTGGTTTTTAAAAGGGGTGGTTAAACAAAAAAACAGATTCAAGCCTTTTTTCGCGGAATTGCTTTTAAGGCTGACGAGAATCGGGGGAAAAATATTTAAAAATCTTGTCACAAAGGGTTGGTTTTTAGAAGGGGTGGTTCGAAAAAAAATCAGATTTGAGCCTTTTTTTCGCGAAATTGCTTCTAAGACTGACGAGAATCGTGGGATAAATATTTAAAGAATATTGTCACAAAGGGGGTTGGTTTTTAGAAGGGGTGGTTCGAAAAAAAATCAGATTTGAGCCTTTTTTTCGCGTGCAGAATTGCTTCTAAGGCTGACGAGAATCATGGAAATATTATAAAAACGTGTCACAAAGGGGGTGGTATTTAGAAGGGCTAGTTAAACAATAAAATCAGATTTAAGCCTTCTTTTTGCTGAATTATTTTCAAAGCTCTCGAGAATAGGAAAATTTGTTGCAAAGGGGTTGGTTTTTGAAGGGGTAACTTTGGTATTAGATCAAATGTTTTAAAAGATGACTTTTTGAATGTTTAACTTCAGTTAGCAAAATCAGTGCCCAAAATCCTCTTAAAATATAGACATTCACATTCTAGCAGAGAAGTCGATTTTTTTTACAAAATAATGAAGTGTTAATTCATTGTGGATCAAAATATATTTCATGCGTTTTTGATACACTCTTGCAGAGGCTCATAATTAATTAAATATTCAAAAAAAGTGCAAGTATGAGCGGGCAAATTTTTGATATGTTTTTATAGAGATTTCAGGCTATCCATTAGATATTTTTTCAGAGTGGGGAGTCGTTGGGCATTTTTTGTAAGTCTAACACAAGTTGAAGATATCCGCACATTTATTCTAATAACAGCACATACTATTAATAACTGAGTAAATAATCGACCAATTTACCTTATGAAACATGAAATGAAAACTACATACCTTGATTGACTTCTCACCTGAGTTTCACAGGAGTTATTCACAAGATGTTTTTTCTGGAGCTTGTCGAAATCGGAAGAAAAAGTACACGTATGACGCCGAGAAATGTACACGATATAATGGTCGTCTTTGAAGGGCTGAAGAGGGCAAATGTTTCGCAATAGTTACCCGCAATTCAGAAAAAAGGTTATCTGGTCTTTTTTTCTCCACCTCACAAAGTTGGGAGCGTATACGAAAACTTTACAAAATTCAAATTATTTCCGCTTTTTCGTTATTTTCGATCAGTGTGCGGTGTATAAAACACTCGTTCTTTCTCATAACCCCACACAAAAAAGTCTAAAATATTGAGATCAGATGATCGGACCGGCCAACATACACTACCATTCCCAAGCAGCATTATAGTGACGGAAACTGATACTGCAACTTCGACTCGGTGGTTATCACGTAATCACAACTTAATCTACCACTATACAGTAAGAATAACTAACATTTTATATGTGTATGGTTGTAATCACGTAATTCCCATCTATGGTAGCCACTCCAGAGTTCTATGACTTATTTGTGTCATTTGAGGTGTCTGGAACATTATGGCCACTGAGAAAATCACTTTAAAGGTTTTCAAACTCAAAAGTGGAAAATAACCGTTGCGGTAACCATTCCGTACCAGTTAAATATCACTTAGAAGTCACTTTCAAGAGAGTATGATAGTTTCGGTGACGTTTTGGTAACTTCCATAAAACCTTCAATGTGGCAGGCACTTGATTGTGATATGTGGTGATGGTTGCCACGTTCTTGCTATCTCCATAAGTGATAACCACAGTTCGCATTTAATAAAAGTCACTACAATTACAATAACCTTCAAAATTCACCATTCCGCGCGATGACGAAAGCTAACCTAAGTTTTCTCAGTTTCTCAGGTAAGTTTTCCAGAATCGTGGCCGCTACGTTCCGTCCACTTAAAATGCTACTTGGGTATTACTCGCTCATTAAACCGGTTCATTAAATAGTTCATGACTTGGATGGTATTAAGATGCGTAGCCCCATCTTGTTGAAAATGCATCACTTCAGAAATAGCAAGTGGTAAGTCCAATAATAATTATTCAATATCATTCTGAAGGAATTCTAAATACCTTACTCCTGTCTACTGTTGTACCTAACACATGGTCTTTTCCGCACGGCTTGACCGATTTCTTTCGGTTATCTGCCGTCAATTGCGGAAAAGTACCACTTTCCGCACTTGTTAGGTAAATAACTATTTCCTGAATGTGATTTTTGTCCAAATCAATGATCAATAAATAAAATAACAATCACTCCGTCCTCATTGCATCTGTGTGCACCTGCCTGCTCTATCTACGTCCGAGGCCGGCCCTGCGACTCATTGCTCCATAAATACGTCTTTCATGTTTGATTATCATTAATAATGGATTTTTGCACTAGATATTCGCACACTAACGATTGAACAATATATATTCATGATTGATATGAAGTTTCATAGATGATAGGCGGAGATATTTATGGCAGATAATTATATGCGACTTTTATAACTAAGGCCAGAAGTGATTGGTTAATTAATCCTGAGGGTATTTGACACTGAGATTCACAATACCACACAAACGAAATTCCGAAGCGAAATATGTACAGGGTGCTTTCTTATTCAAACAATAGCCAACAATTTTACTTTTCGCAAATGTTACAAACAAGTTTTGCGCGCGATAAAAATAAAATTTCAAGGTCGAATTTTTAGGCAACGTTTTATTTATTTATTTATTTATTTACGATCGAATGCTCATTTAGGTATTGTTAAAAAATGATAAGATTAAAATTAGCAAAACTATTGATTCTAGTACAAACAATAATCTAAATCTAAGACTAAAGATAAAACTTAAACTTAAAAATTCAATCTTAAAAATAATTGCAGTAGAAACATTTGAGTGAGTGCAAGTGTATAGTGTGAAATTCCTGTCACAGTAGAGAAATAAGAAAAGTATACAATGCCAAGTGGTATATTGAAACATTTTAAAGCACCTTTACTGAGAGAAGACTTGGCTGAGGGTAGACTTGAACTGTGCGGGGCACACAAAAAAGTCCAAGGAGATGGTGTTTGCTAGTGTGGAAGTTCTTGTAATAAAAGAATTTCCAGCGATATTAGTTCTGTAGTTGAGGTATTTTTTTTTATTTATTTATTTACAGCTTCGCCAACTCAACAGAACAAAAGAGTTCCAATTATAGAGTCGCACAGAAATTACAAGATTTATCATTACATTAGGAATGTTAAGCTAGATCGAACTAAAGATAATTATTAACAAATAAAAATACAGTTTACCCTTCAATTCACTACTATCAATCGAGTCGTTAAGCCAAGTTTCACAGATCATTATTACATCGTAAGTTAGACAGAGAGTCGATAGAAAAAGTCTTTAGTTTTGGTCCTGAGACCTCTTGTATTTGGAAAGTAAATATTCAACATTAGTCGGTATACCAAGAATCTAAATCATTTTTACACTGAAAGATATATAATTTGTTCGTGTCGTAATCTACGTGAAATTTTGTATGCTGTATGTAGAAGGAGTTGGTTGAGAGTGTTTGTCTGGGTGGAGCGTGAAGATTGATTTTATCAATTAGTTCGGGGCATGAATGTACAGAGTTTATCAGGTTGTGAAACATTGTGAGTTCTCTTTTTGCGGCGAGAGCAAAGGCTTTCGATATTCAAATCCTTCTCAAGAGCTTCATAGTTGTAATCGTGATAATTTCTCTTGAAGGCGATGTAGCTTAGGAATGCATGTTGGACTTTTTCCAATTTGTATATGGGTATCGTACTGGGGAGACCAGACGCAAGCAGCATATTCTAAGTGAGGGCGGACCAGTGAGCAGTAGAGCGACTTGATGGGGTGAATCGATGTAAAGTCTTGAGAGCATTTTGAGAGCCTTAGAGGATATGTTTGATATGTGACAATTGTAATTGAGAACAGAGTTTGAGAGGATGCCCAAGTCCTTTATGTTTTGTACTGATTGAACATTTGACTCGTTGATCTTGTATTGATGGGATATTTTATTTCGTGATCTTCCGAAGGATATTGCGAAGCACTAGCTGAGTTCAGATCCATGCAATTTGCGGTTCACCAGTCTAACAAGTTGTTTAGGTCACATTGTAGTTCGTGGAAGTCTGTGTCATTTTTAACAATGGAATAGAGCTTTAGGTCGTCAGCAAATAAGAGGAACTTCCTGTGGTGAAAGCACTCATGAATGTCGTTTATGAACAGGGTAGGCTCCAGATGTGATCCTTGAGGAACACCGGAGGGAACATCAACTACTCTGGAGTGAAAACCATAAACCTTTACGATTTGTTTTCTGTTTACTAGGTAGCTTTTGATCCAGTTCAAGAGTGAACCGTGTAGGCCGAGATGCTCAAGCTTATGGACAAGTAGGCTGTGATTTACCCTATCGAATGACTTTGAAAAATCTGTGTAGATGGAGTCAACCTGCATCCCTTGGTCCAAGGCACCCGAGACAAAATCGTTAGAGGTTTGAAGGTTTAGTTCAGTAGATTTGTGTGATTGGAATCCGAATTGTTGGTCAATCAGAGAGCCTTTTATAGATGATGTCGCAAACTGACGATTCAAAGATTTTGGGTATGAAGTTTAAAATGTCTATAGGTCTGTAATTAGTGACCAAGCGCCTGTCTCTAGATTTGTGTAGTGGAATTGAGAAACTCATCTTCCAGAAATCCGGGAAGGTGCCAGTTTCGAGTGAGAGGTTGAAAATAAAGAATAGGGGTCCGGACAAGTTGAAGCAGCAGTATTTCAAGATGTTTGGAGGTCTACCGTCGGGACCAGGAGTGGGCTCAACGCGCTCAGCTTCAAGTGTACGTCTGATATTGACAATGGACATGTTGATAGATTCAAGGTAGAATTTGAAAATATGTGGACAAGTGTGACACCAGCTTTGTTGCAATAGACAGTAGGAAAATATTCGGCAAACAAGTTTGCTATTTCTCCTCCTGATGAACTGACTTCTCCGTTGTATGATCATTCAGGTGGGATGCCGATCGTCTTTCTTCTTCCATTCGCGAAGCGCCAGAAGGCTTCGATGTCAACGGTGACAGACTGCTGCATTCGATGTAGTTTTGGTGATCCCTTTTCGCAAGTCTAGGTACCAGGGCACCCAAGCTGGAGAATTTTTGGTAGTCATCAGCACAATTTGACGATTTGTGCCTCAGGTGCAGGATTTCAGTTCAGGAGATTACCATATTGGGAATTCATGGAGGAGTACTTTTTTAGGGGGACGTACAGATCAATGGCTATGTATAGGATTTCGTATAATATGTTGATCATATGGTCCAGTGGTTTGTTTTTGAATAGCTCGTCCCAGGAGACTTGGTCTAGCAGATCCCGGATTAACATAAGATTTGCTGACTTAAAGTCGTGATAGTAGCCACTAGGGCATATTTCACTGTTGATGGCGGGGTCAAAAACTGGTAATTCGAAGGATAGAGGTGGATGGTAAGGGTCTTGTTGTATCAAAACATCATTTGCAGGGCTGATGACGATATTGTTCTTTTGAATCGATAGATCGAGTTCAAGATATTGTTTATTTGGAGTAAGTTGTGGAGGCAGATGGTATTGGAGATGGATTCGTTGGCAGGGGCTCGTTCAGTGGGAAGCGGAAGAGCTGAAGTTGTCTTGGGGCCAAGTGGCGTGTGGAAGGTTGAAGTCTCCAGGTGTTGATTGTAGGTGGTTCACAGGCTGTCGATGTTATCACTAAATGACGTATATTTTTCAGGGGCAGTTTTCGGTGGAAAGTATTCAGATCCGATAATTATCAGTTCCTTGCCTATAGTAATGGAGACGAAAAGTTGTTCGATGTCCATGCTGGAGGGTACTAGCCTACTGTTGTAACGTTTTTTTAAAGCGATGAGGACTCCTCCACCTCTAGTAGCACAGCTAGACAGGTGTGACCTGTCGTTTTTGTATATAGTGAAATCGGTCAGCCTGGTTTTGATGTAAAGTTCTGAAATATTTTGAACGAAACGCTTCTGACGCAAAAAGGACGGAAAATAGGTACTTGGCCAGAGAGAGAAAAAGAGAGAATTATGCTATAGGGGAAAGATGCCTATATTGGACCGACTCTTAAAATGGACCAGCAATTTTTAAAATCAGGAAAAAAAATTGAATCGTGTATATAGTCGACCAGCGAGAAGAATCAATTAGTGAACTGGACCACTCTGGATTTGTTCCTAGCTATAGCGTAGACTGGCACGTAAATGATCTCGAGACAAAGAGTTGACAGTTGACTAATTGATTCTCCATTGGGCATATTTATTATATTTTGTGCTGGTCGACTATAGACACCATTCAACATTGAAACTCATTGGAAATCGTATATTGAGGTAAATTTTTTCCAGATCTGTAGACCAGCATCAGTGCTGCTATTCTGGTGAGAAATAGAGGTGTACCGCACAAGTTGCCAACTTCAAAAATTATTCAAATACTTCTGCCTCTCCAATTGTAATAATTTCATCAGGTAATTGAATTGATTTATCAAATTGGCGATTTTCCATACAACCATACAATAGCCATCGGAGAGGCAGAACTTTTGAAGGTTTTTTTAAGTTGGTAACTTATGCGGCACTCCCCTATTGTAGTACCACTAGGAACATCCATAATAAACAGGTTCCTCTTGGCACAGAACACCCTAACTACACAGAAGCGTAAGTCCGCCTTTATTTGGGAGCGCTTGTGCTATGCTAAGTGGTACATTTGTCAAATTCAAACTTCCCGCTGGTTTTATTCGTATTTGCATTTAAAGTGTCCGTTTTGATTTCGCTTTTCGCAAGGATTATTAATAAATCGAGTGACTATGTGTGTCTTGCTTTTTTAAACTTTCTATTGTTTTTGTGATTTATATTGATTTACTTTGAGCTGCTTTGAGAATTTGGAAAATAAAAACACAAGAGAAGGCAAAAGAAAAATTAAAAAGTTTGCTGATAACAGTAACCAGGAAAAGCCCAAGAAAAAAAGAACAAAATTAGAAAGCGATAAAAGAGAAGAGGAATTAAAGCAACAGAAAATAGAAGCACAAGAAAATAACTTGGTCAGAGAGCGATGACACATTTTGAGGAATTTGAAGCAAGTGGTTCATCGTCTGGTGGTGAAGGTTTTAAAGATGATTTGGTTGGAACCAATGATTTTAAAGATTTTGATAATTAATTTAAAAATGATGACTACCTCATAGTGTTGCTTACAAGACGAAACAAGGAATTATGTATATAATGCTGGTCCAATTGTGCAGAAGAAGTCATTAGAAGGTGCCATTGAAATATATTTTTTTTGCGAAAGTATACTAATCTAAAAAAGGCATTTATCTTTCCGGATGTACCTGATAATTCTGTGGTTAATGGTTGTGACGTTAAGATGAAACTACCAAAACCCACAGAAACACGTCAACAACAAACATTAACAAGGTATTGACTTCAACTTCCCAATTCGTTTTTGGCGACAAAATTGGAGATGTAGCCAATAATTATATATATTTGTGACTCGAATATTTTTTATTTTTGTATTTGTCTTTGTACCTATAAATAATAAACATCATTATTTTTTAAGAGATTATTTATTGTAAGGTACAATTTAGGAATCATACGGTCCAAATTGAGAAACTAGTTGCCTATATTGGACTGTTTTCACTGACTGAAAAAAGATAGTCAAAGCCATATAAGGAATTTGGTTGCGATACCCTGCCTACAAAAAAATCAGTTCTAATTTCGTTCCAATATAGGCAACTTTCCCCTATACGGTGCTGGCCTCGTTTTTGATTAGTTACTGTCAGCTACATGAATGATAATAAGCATCGGTAGCTCAATGGAAAGATGCTCGCCTGCTAAGCGGGCGGCCCAGGTTCGAAAGCAATGTGAGTAATTTAGTTCATGTTTATTTTTTATTATTATTCGCCTCCGATGGAGACTTTTGTAGTCTCCGTCTTTTGGTCCTTGGGGCTCTCCTGAGAGATCTGCTGCAGGTGCAGGCAGGAGTTTCATCCCAACTTATCAGAGCTCTCGTTTGGGACGTCCATCGTCTTGATGGATGTAGAAGGTTTTCACGACGTTTTGAATGCAGTCGTCTTCAGGTGGATACTGTATTTACCTGAAGAAACGTCGGGAAAACCTTATAAGTCCATTAAGACGATGGACGTCCGAAACGAGAGTAATCAAGTTACCACATCGTCTACAACCTTCAAACAGAGCTCTAGTTGCTCAAAAAATAGAACACCGTTTGACCTGCTGAGGCCACTTTTCTCCTTCCTCCTGCTCCAGACCTTCCATTTCCGGGTCGACAGGCTAGGATTTTGTCTTTCCAAGACATTGAAGATATCCGGGTTAGGCGGTCGAATTGGGATCTGCAGTCTGAACCCGTCCAGGTTAACCGAAATAGAGTTTATTCTTTCTCAGGGTCTGATGGTACTTAGCTTCCTGAGAAAGTCATTCCCTGGTCGTTGCGTTTTGGGCAGTGATCAGCAGCTGCTCCCTCCAAAGCTGTAGGGCTCGCTTCTCGGTTGTCACCTACGTGTAGATGGTTGAGCTTAGCCCCGGTTGCCCAGGTCCCTTGGCACTCGCGAGATGTTATCTGGTGTTGAGCCGTTTGGTTTAGGTACACGAACCAGGTGTGTTTGTGGACCCTTTGGTAAAGCCCACCTCCCGGTTTCTATCCATTTCCCGCAGGGTTTGATTCGTTCTACCGAATTTTGTAGCCAATGCAATCTTTGTTTGAGGTGGGTGGTTCAACAGTGTTCGGGTCGTGATATCCGCGGTTGCTCCAGCCCGTCTGGCATTGCTCCTCTTTTTTCAGACCCACAGGCATTGGTTTTAACCCCTCCTTTTTCAAAGGTTCGGGCAAGGTCTCCTAGATTAGGGGTCAGTGATTTGTGCTCCAATGTAGTGAGAGTAAAAAGAGGTATTGTGTTTTATCTAGATTCAAACTTAGTTTATTTGATTCAAACCATTTTCTGGCCTCACTTTCACTATCGTGAGCGAGCTCTCTTAGGGTTAGTCTTTTTTAGAGTTTATAATGGTGATATAATCAGCAAACAAAATAACTCACTAGGTAGAAGAAAATTCTGAAAATCATTCACATAAATGATGAGAAGAACCCTGAGGGACGCAATTCTCAATACTTCGTATAGTATTTCTAATCCCAATTGGACTGACATAAAAGTTTCGAAAAGGAATTATCTTTCCAGTTGCCGCCTTGACATAGGCGTCGGTATATTATTTTTCAGTGGTATTTTTTCAGTTACTTATTCTTACAATCATAGCAATTGATCACCCCATGTAAAAGTAGACACATGTTATCACAACTGAATTTTATTATTTGTTTCGGAAGGTCTCCATATTGATAAAATTATTTTCAATGGATAATTCCTAAACTCACCAACACACGGCACTGATTAAGGAATATTGTGAACTGGGAAATCATGCGGCTTCAGATAACAGGTGTCCAATCCAGCTAGCCGAGCATTTATTCCAAATATATTTGATAGCACCTTTACCTATAATCTGGACAACTAGAGCCACACGACAGAACTTTTTTATGATTGTACCAGGAACGCTTTGAAAGTAAAAACACTGGTAGTAAATAAATTTCCCATTTGCCGGGCAGTGCATATGAACACTCCTCTAAGTGCTCTTATGTTTATTGCCGTTCCAATTGGGATTAGAATAACTATACCTGAGACATGTTTTGAAGTATCTAGTTGTATTCGATAGAATATTATTAGGCGGGATATAGAACGAGATTAATACAAGAAATTGTTTCCTCAGAGATAGATCAGAATATTATGAATAGTTAACTATTCATATCCATAAAAGAACAGTTGGTTTTCGAAGCTACTGAATACAGGCAAATATGCCACGGAAACATAGGATTCCTATTTTCGGCACAAATCCCGATAACTATAATCTCACCAAAAAAAACTAATTACAGGCCAATTTGAAATAATAGTTCATATAAATATATTTGTCGTGTCTTTCTGCACGAAAATATTACGATGGCTTCGACAGTTAGACCGTGTTTAGATAATGGAAGAATTCACAGAATATTTTATTCCCCCTTAGTGTGTGGTTTAGCTTTGATATTCCACGTAGTCTACACATTATTTTTTTCTAAAAGTAAATAGTATTAGTAGTTTTTCTCACTGGCACAGCTCTGAAGAGAATCTCCACATAATGTTCTAGTTATAGCAGGATTTGTAAGTATATCATAGGATATTTTCGCTCGTCATTTTTTTATGAAAATTTCAGTATTTCTCGATTTGAAAAACAATTTTAAAGTGCGATTTGATTTTCTGGACCTAGCGTTTACTCTCAGCGTTGAAATAGTGGGATAGTTACCTTTCCCCAAACAGTTCCACCGACAAGAAAAAACATTAAACCAAACGAATTCAAATAAAACATTGTTTTCATGTACCTCTAACTTTGTTTGACCGACCCCCAGTCCTCCGGGCAAATACAGGGATTGGTCCCCCAAAATAACCTATAAAAAAAAAGATTTTGTTGAACTATTGTAAAATTTTGAAATTTTTCAGTTTGACATTTTACTTGGTTTGGATATACGCTTTTACATACATGGTGTTAAACATTCTAAACCATTTATTTACATATAATTTCCAATCAACGGAATCAAACTTTTATTATATATTAGCTGACCCGACAGACGTTGTCCTGTCCAAATTTCTATATTCTCTAAAGAAAAATCCTGAAAACTCTCATTTGCGTATAATTTATTTTTTCCTATGTTTTTTGTGTTGTTCCATCTAGGTTATGCCGACTCTACCCGCTTCCCGTTATCCCGTTTTTCGTTTAGCCGTTTTTCCGTTATCCTGTTACCGAGTTATCCCGTTATCCCATCTTCCCGTTATCCCGTTTTTTCGTTATCCCGTTTTCCCATTATCCTGTTTTCCCTTTATCCAGTTTTTCCGTTATCCCATTATCCCGGGATCACGTTTTCCCGTTATTCTGTTTTCCTGTTAACCCGTTATCCCAATTTTCCGTTATCCCGTTTTTCCGTTCGTTATCCCGAAAAAAAAATTGCCAAATCGGTCCAGCCGTTCTCAAGTTATAGACTAGGAGGAATCGGCGCATGAGTACCGAAAACTATTCCACCTCAATTTTTTTATGCGATCCTCTTCAAATTGCCCTACTGATGATACAAATGCATGTTGCCATGGGGCAACCCCGTGCCATATTGTTTAAACCGAAATTGTTTAAACAATTGCAAGGAATTGTTATTTTTCAACCGGACAAAAATTTTTTTATATTTTTTTTTAAATACAAATAAAAAAGGTCCTATGACTTTTTACGATAAAGTTAATATTTTTAGAGATATGAATTTTTAAAGGTTCAAAAAATCTCATATTTGGGTACTTTTGACCCATGAAAAATATATTAAAAAAAAAATCGAAATAATATTTTTTTTTTAATTCTTTATACAATAGAGATTTAAAAAAATTTCATTGATTATACCTGTTTTTTAATTATCAATTTCGCGCGCTCACAAGTATGCATCGCTTACCTTTAAGTATCGCCGTCTCTCTCTGACTCATGCGCTGCATCGGCCTCTCTGTTTCCTGAATCATTATTTATCATTTATCTTAAAAACTATTAACTTTTTTAAGATTGTTAAAGAGAGCAATGTTATTAACAATTAAATTGTCTACAATTTGTTTTTGACAAATTTTTTTCTGGAATCAATTTTACAAACGTTATTTAAGCATGAATCGGAACATGTAATTAAAATTTTACCTGCTTTACACGCATTTACGGGTTGTGATACGACTAGTAAAATTGGCACAAAAAAAAAGCTTTAGAACTGATACAAATAAAAGAAAATCGTGATGTCTTAGTCCCTCTTGGCAATGGCTTAGAATTAAGTACTAAGGAGTTGAAAGGCTTAGAAACATTGTATTTAAATATTTTGGGTAAAAAAGGTAACTCCGCGGTTGAAGCTAGACAAATTATTTTTTGTCGTTGCTTTGGAACTAATATTAATTTATCGAAAATTCCGTGCACATCAGATGCCTTGCATTTGCATGCACTTAGAGCTTCTGCTCAAACATACATTTGGAAAAAAGCGTTGAATCCCAATATAAAACATTAGATTTTACGAATTTCGGATACAAACTGGAGAATAGTACTTTGCTACCTTTATTTATGAACAAAAGCCCATTTCCAACTGATCTTAAAAAACCGTGCAATTGTAAGAAAGCCTGTAAAACCAAAGCTTGTTACTGTAAAAAAATAATATTAGTTGCATACTTCTATGTGGCTGTGATTCAGAAGACTGTAAGAATATAATATATAAAAATGATATTGATAATAAATAAATACCTTTTTTTTTAATCTTGTTTTATTATTTCATACTTCTACATCTATAACCTTCGTTTGAAGAAGTTATTCAATGTAATTACTTTCTGTTTTAATGACAAAAAAATAATATAATATATCTATGTGGCTGTGATTCAGAAGACTGTAAGAATATAATATATAAAAATGATATTGATAATAAATAAATACCTTTTTTTTAAATCTTGTTTTATTATTTCATACTTCTACATCTATAACCTTCGTTTGAAGAAGTTATTCAATGTAATTACTTTCTGTTTTAATGACAAAAAAATAATATAAACTGATAAAAAAGTAATTTTAATTACATGTTCCGATTCATGCTTAAATAACGTTT
The DNA here is from genome assembly GCA_018342105.1 of Gonioctena quinquepunctata. NCBI lineage: Eukaryota > Metazoa > Arthropoda > Insecta > Coleoptera > Chrysomelidae > Gonioctena > Gonioctena quinquepunctata. The sequence continues at coordinate 121,878 of JAFIRS010002541.1, forward strand.
GTAAAATTGATTCCAGAAAAAAATTTGTCAAAAACAAATTGTAGACAATTTAATTGTTAATAACATTGCTCTCTTTAACAATCTTAAAAAAGTTAATAGTTTTAAGATAAATGATAAATAATGATTCAGGAAACAGAGAGGCCGATGCAGCGCATGAGTCAGAGAGAGACGGCGATACTTAAAGGTAAGCGATGCATACTTGTGAGCGCGCGAAATTGATAATTAAGAAACAGGTATAATCAATGAAATTTTTTTAAATCTCTATTAAGAATGTTATTAACTATTGTATAAAGAATAAAAAAAAATTATTTCGATTTTTTTTTTATATATTTTTCATGGGTCAAAAGTACCCAAATATGAGATTTTTTGAACCTTTAAAAATTCATATCTCTAAAAATATTAACTTTATCGTGAAAAGTCATAGGACCTTTTTTATTTGTATTTTAATAAAGAATATAAAAAAAATTGTCCGGTTGAAAAATAACAATTCCTTGCAATTGTTTAAACAATTTCGGTTTAAACAATATGGCACGGGGTTGCCCCATGGCAACATGCATTTGTATCATCAGTAGGGCAATTTGAAGAGGATCGCATAAAAAAATTGAGGTGGAATAGTTTTCGGTACTCATGCGCCGATTCCTCCTAGTCTATTATGAGCTTACCAACACAAACAGACATTCATTTTTATTATATATTATATATTCATGAAAACTTTTCTAGGACAAAGAAATTTCCTATAACTTTTATAAAAAACCTTTCTTTCCCTAAAACCTCATTACGAACATTTAAAAACAATTAGCCAAATCGGTCCAGCGGTTGTTTTTATAAAATAAAAATAAAATGTTACCCTGAACGGGATTCGTTCCTGTGACTTTCTGCTTGGTAGGCGACAGTGTATCCGCTCAGCTATTTCCTCTTTGGTAATAAATGACTCCATAGTCTTTTTCTTCGCCAAATTTCTGATATACCCGAATATTCCAATTTCCGGGCAACTTTCCTATATTTTTTCCGAATCAAACATCTTCGGGCTATTACGAACATAAAAAAAAATGCCAAATCGATCCAGCCGTTCTCACGTTTTGCGCTTACAAAGAATCGAGATTCATTTTTATTATATACCTAGATAATAATAAAAAAAATTATATTTTTTATGGCAAGTGTGTGAAAGATAATGAAACCGGATATACGATAATTCTTTCAAGCACGGAAATTTAGAAAGAAAAAACGCTACATGCAGAGAAAAATAATTTATGGGGAAAATTACCTTACACATACACCAGATTTTCCATAAAAAAATGTTTAAAACATTGTTGTTGGAAACAATTACGATGTTTTCCTAATTTTAGAGGACTTTCACAAATGGTACAAATGCAATTCGTTGTTTTAGATGCAGAGCACATTTTAGGTTTCAACTTTCAACATCTCTGATATGTTTTTATGCTCGCTGGGTAACTTTTCCCAAACATATTTGGCTACCATGGTTTGGAGGAGCCAAAACTTCAAATAAGAAATAGTCATATCTATCACCACTGTCTAAATATTTCATTAGACCATTGTCTAAAGATATAATAAGACAATGATTAGACAATGCTGTTTATTACTCAACTAGATTACTTGTATATAAATTGTTTTTGCTACATTAACCGCCACCTAGTATTCAGTGGATGAAGTTATCAGACCATTGTCTAAAGAAATATTCAAGTCGCTGAGCTCACAAAAACGTTCCACTATTCGCCAATAGGTGTCTCTTGGAATAACCAATATCATTGTCTAAAGATATATAGTCAGTCAACCAAACGAGAAAATTTTTGGATACAAATGGATTTCATTCGTAGATGGCGTTAGTCTAATGATCTCCAAAAATGATATATCCGAGTGAGATGGAAGAAATTTAGGTGGGAGTGGCAATTGGCAAGCGACCCGACCTTGAGGGGTTAAACTGGAATAAGGAATAACAATATTTTGTTTGTGTTTTCCGCCATTTCCTATGACATTTGAATTTATTTGAAATTTGCATTTGAAATCGTGGATAGTGAAATTTGATAATTTTTTGTGGTATTATTAAGTGATCGTCGTTCTGTTTTCTGTGAACATTTGTGTGTATAAACTTTTATAAGACAATTGTGAGAAAAATTAAAAGAAGGTAAAAGAAATATTATTTTTAATGGGAAGTTGTAGAAGAATGGATATATTATTTCTGATAATACAATCAATAGATTCAAAAGACTATTGCCTACCTATTTTGAGTTGAATTTACTCGAAAATGCATTACTGAAAATCTTATATATTCATCGAGTTTCCAAACACTGATGTTCTCTTTATACTCAGATAATATTGCCTTGTGCTATAAAACATTTTCTTTCTAAATAAGTTGATACCTCTTGGACAAACCAATGGCTTCTTGAGATACGACCCAAAATCAATGAATGTTCAAATAGTTATTGAAAATAAATCTGCTGTGTAAGTTAAGTTCTGAGAATACAATTTTATTGGTGTCAGCCCAAGCAAAAGAAACTTCCAATAAAGATTCCCTTCCAGTGGTCATTCATACTTTTTCTTGTGGAGTGTAGTGTATATTATCTTACCAATATTTGTAGGTAAATGACTATTTTATACATGTATGTTTCAGATGTCTGGGAATAAATGTGCCTACAAAAATTGTGGGCTTTCAGCCCGGAATAATCCTTCGTTGAGACTATTCCATTTTCCAGTGAAAGATACCGCTAGATGTAAACGTTGGATATTACACTCAGGTATTATATCTCCCTTTTCCAATTATGAGTAATATTATTGTAGAAATATATTAAAGCCTTCCAAGAAGCATTTACATATTGAAAAAGATTAAATAAATCTCAAGTAACTTTCTTAGCAAAAAAATAGGATTGCTGGAAGTTCATCTGAAATGTTGATGATTGTAGAATTTAAATTCTCAATAGTTCAAGGTATGGAACATTTCATACAGGCATTTGTGTGGTACTAGTGTAAAGGTGTATTTGGGTGGTTTGCATAGTTAGCAGACTCCCCAATGGATCGTTCATCATTCTCTATGCCACACAAAAAGTCACTTTATATCTTGAAAAAAATTACAGTACTCCAAACTACTCGAATCAAGTTGACTGTGCCTTCATACTATACTGGGTGACAACAAGATCACTTTCGGGCTGCCTTTTTTTTATTTTTCCACCATCTTTTATCATAACTTACTTTTATTTCATTATTTATTAAAATTTTGCCGTATCTCGCATATTTAACAAAGCCATAGTTGCCGTTGTCGTGGAAATGACAATATAAGTAATACAATATTTTTTATCACTATGATAAACATTACTTTTTTCCATTTTTATGTCTAAAATGTGACATATTTCAACTCAAATTAGTGAGAGAAGTTGTACTTTTGATCACTAGTGATTAATAGTATATTGTTTTACGAGTGTCGAAAGTAACATTTTTTTAAGCGAGAGAACAGTTTACCAGCCGAGGCTGATAATGTTCACGAGTTTCGAAAAATATTTTTGACGAGTGAAACACTATACTTTTTCTACAACCCTGTTTATACCATAATAATATGCTAAAAAAGGACGATGAACAAATATTTTATTTTAAATTAAAAATAACAGAATTTTTTTAAACGTTACTTATGATTTAAATTTTGGTTAATTGTTACATTTGAGCAATTATTGAAAATTATAGGAGTATTACAATCAGGATTTTCATGTATTGAGGTAGACGATGCCACATCTGTTATGATGTTAACTGATGTCACTCCAGATGAAGATGCGCCGTAATCAGATAGGGTTGAATTTTGTATGGATTATAAATTTTTTGTTTGTGTTTGATTTTTGCTGCTAACTGATTGATCAACATATCCCTCCGCAACGTTACTACCAGCCTCCATGCTTTTTTTAATTGAAGTAAATCACCTCCTGCATCCACTAATAGCGTATGCGGAAGTTCTTCACTAAACAATGCCCAGTATATTTTTGGGGATCAGGCAAGTTTAAATATTGAGCTATTTGCATAAGAAATTTACTGAATTTATTTATTCCCACAACCTGTCTAGTACACTTTCCGTTCTGTTAGTTAATAAAGAATCTTGAATTTATTTTGTCCATATCTAGTGGACAGGGGTTCATATAAATTTTAGAAAGGCGAAGAGCTGCAAAATGATGTTAACAAAATTAAATGTATTACCAACATTAACGAATTATTAAGAAAAATAGCCAGTTATAATTCAAAATGCTAATGTTTGTGAAACGGTAAAAACTACAATTTTTCACCTAAATTGAATAAATCTCCTTCTTTTGTAAGTCGATTAAAATGGTTTTATCTCTCTTTATTTCATTCTGAACAACTGGGTAGTACTGATAGTCTCATATTATTTTCAATTTATCAAATATGTTACATTTGATTTATTTGTTTTCAAATAGATATGGCAGAAATGATTTATGTAAATTTGTAGTTTTGGTGGAATAATTGGAAAACGTATTGTTTCTTTTTTTACTAATAGAGGAATAAATATGTCTGATGACTTTTGAATTCAAGTACTCACTAATAAATATTCAAAAATATCTCAACTAATTGGCATATTTTTTCTTTCATTATAGATTTTTTTCACCATATTTAGAAGAAGATTTGCATCTAATAATTGTTCCCTTATCCCATGTATTGAGTTTTATCATAATAATCTATTTCTTTCAGTATGCATACCAGAAAAAAACACACAGTTTTTCATTTCCATTGGCATCATCTTCTCGTTCTACCCCACCACCAATGAGCCATGAAAATTGGGCGAGGAAGAGGTAACACCTACCGCTACTGAAGTCTCGTACCTCAAAAATTCTGTCCAAATTCGAAGTGCAGCAAGAAAACAAATTTTTCTGTGAGAAGTGTAACCAGATCTTTTGTAGCTTAGAACAAGAACTGTTTTTATAAATTGCATAAAAATAAGTTGATACAAACCAAGTGTACAAAAATTGAATAAAACTATAAAAAAAAAATTGGATCCATACATGAAAAAATATCCAATTCATCTTTTGTATCAATTGCGATATGGTGATATTTTTCTGCCATCATTTTAATACTTCTACAACCCAAAATGTAAAATCTATAGTGAGGTTTCCATTACAATCTTCAAAAATTCAATATATTATACATAAAAAAATTGCATATGACTTTTCTCTGTGTCTGTGAGAGTACCATGCAAATTATTGTATTCAAAGTGATTGGATAGTGCGAGGAATAATTTTAAAGATTAACACACATTTTAAAAATATTTTGAAGTAATAAATTTTTCTCAAATTACTTCTCAATACAACAAATAAAATTTGAAATTTTCTACAAGTCAGAAAATATGGTGTGATATCATAGGGCTCCATATTACATAATTATTTTACAGACTTCAGAAATCTGAATGAAACTTCAATATTCCTTATATGTTCCGGAAGATAAAATTTTATCTTACTGTAGACGGTGCTCCATTCATATAGGGATTTCTTATGAATGAGATAAAAAAATATATTGTTTCATAAATATGAGTTAAACGGTGTATTTCAAAATGATCTGGATGATTCAAAAGAAATTAATTCAAAAATATTGTTACGTAAATAAACTTAACTTGGTTTAACTAATTTATTTAACACTTAATCTACAACTTAATTTATATTACTACGCCACTGAATAGCTCGATCGTATGGGCTCGTTCAGACTGTCCACTGCCTCTTGAGGGCTGTCTATTTATCTCCGATACAGCATTCTCGATGTTTCGAATTCTTTCAGTTGGCGACCGGCGTGTTCCAATTGTTTCCAATATTGACCGTTGTTTTCCGCGGCATAGCGGCTGGATGGTTCTCGAATATCTCCGGGGATGATCTCATCGTTGTCGACGGCAACGCGTAAGGCGACAGGTCCGGCCTAGGTTCGTTACATTGCCCCCTTCTTAAAGACATTTCGTCCCGAAATTTCATCCTTGGAGTGTGACGATATCTGCATGACTCCCCATATCTGCACCGTGAAGTTCGATGGAAGTAACACTCCACGGTCTTCATGATCGGTCGTGGAAGAGGGTTACAGCAAACCAAAATCTTGACGCCACTGGATCTGAATATCGCCTCCAGCATACTTCTTATGACTCTCCAGTCCAACCCACAGGACAATTTTGGAATTGCTAGATCCACCAGATTCTGGTCCACCATAGTATCTCTTAGTTTGGTGAGACTCTTCCAGACATCTTCATGGGACGGTTTATCTTGGGAATGCCTCTTGGTAACTAGGTAGTAGATGTTTCTCTGGCCTTTCTTCAACTGTAGCACCCCACCAACTTCTGGATTCTGCTCCCGCAGTGTTTGGAGTTGACCAAATTTCTTGGAGAACACTGCGGCGATGCCCCTGGACATTTGAAGATCTTCTGCCACACAGTGCGCTAGTGCGTAGTCAGCAGGCACCTCGAAAAGGTCTCGTGACTCCTCTCTAGTAACCCCATGTAGAACTTTCTGCCCGTTTGAATACAAGGACATAAACTTCTCGAACGTCATATCATCCTCCGGTGGCTTGAGGGTGCGAACTTGGTCATGGTTTCCAGCGTAAGGGCCAACCTGTTGAAATGGACGACCCTTGGTTTCCCTCGGGTGGCTTATGGATTCGGTACATAAGGTCGTTTATCCTTTTCACGATTTTATACGGGCCTTCCCACGAGTTCCGCAACTTTGGTGATAGTCCACGACGACGTTTGGGGTTGTACAGCCAAACCAGGTCATCAACCTTAAATCCTCCTGCGTCGGCCTTGATGTCATAGGTCTTCTTCATTTTATCGCTGGCACTCTGGATGTTCAACCGGACTCGTTCGTGGATGTCGTCCATTCTCTGCCGAAGTTTGCTGACGTAGTCCTCTCCCGCAGTGTCTTGTCCTGGCGGTATCCCAAACTTCAGGTCACAAGGCAGTCGCAGTTCTCGGCCCATTATAATACTAGCAGGAGTTTGACCGGTTGACTCGTGTACTGCGGATCGATAGGCCATCAGGAACAAATGAAGATACTGGTCCCAGTCTCTTTGATGGTCAGGGACAACCTTGGACAAGTGGCGGTTGATCGTCCTGTTCATCCGTTCCACCATTCCATCGGACTGCGGATGTAGGGCCGTGGTTCTTGTCTTGCGGATGTTCAGCAGTAGACATATTTCTTGGAAAAGGTTGGATTCGAAATTTCTGCCTTGATCCGAGTGCAGCTCCATTGGAATACCGAATCGACATATCCACTCTTTCACCAAGACGTCGGCGACGGTGATGGCTTCCTGGTTGGGCAGGGCATAGGCTTCCGCCCACTTACTGAAGTAGTCCATTGCCACAAGGATGTATTTATTCCCGTGGTCGGATACGGGAAACGGGCCGGCGATGTCAATGGCGATTCTCTCGAACGGGCTGCCTACGTTGTACTGACGCATCGGGGCCTTGGGTCGTATTCGCGGTCCATTGCTAGCAGCGCATACAGCGCACTTCCTGCACCAGTCCTGGACGTCAGCTTGACAATTGGCCCAGTAAAACCGTTGCCTCACTTTCTGCAGGGTCTTCGTCACTCCCAGATGTCCTCCGGCGACTCCATCATGGATTTCTCGCAGCACTTCCTCTCTTCTGTTCCTGGGAACAATTATTTGGCGTCTGTCTTCCCCACCAATATCGGCCTCCAACACACGTTTCAGGATCCCATTGTCCAGAATAAGAGAGTTCCATTGTGCCCAATAGGACTTAACAGCCGGCGAGTAACCTGCGACTTCCTGCCATGATGGTCTTCGATTGCCCTTCTTCCAGCTGACGACTAAGCCAAGGTCGGGGTCTCTCTCTTGGTCTTTCTGGATCTTGCTGTCATTCCAGTTGTCATCTATTGCCGCGGTTCTACAAAGTGTTGCTTCTTTCTCTTCTGCTCGTCGGCAATGTGAGCAATCATCTGGACATGGTCTTCGCGACAAGGCATCTGCATTCTTATGGCTAGTTCCGGCTCGATGTTCGATCTCGAAATCGAATTCTTGGAGTCTCTCGATCCAACGTGCTACTTGACCCTCAGGATGTTTGAACTGTAAGAGCCATTTGAGAGCTGCATGGTCAGTTCTCAACAGGAATCTTCTTCCATACACGTACTTGTAGAAGTGTTCCACTCCCTTTACAACAGCTAACAGCTCTCGCCTGGTGACACAGTAATTGCGCTCTGGTTTGCTAAGCGTCTTGCTGAAATAACCAATGACCTTCTCCTGTCCCTCCTGGATCTGAGATAGGACAGCTCCAAGTCCCACGTTGCTGGTGTCCGTATCCAAAATGAATTTCCCTTTGGGTAGGGGATAGTTCAGTATAGGTGCGTTGATCAAAGCTCCTTTCAGCTTCCTGAATGAGTCTTGACATTCTTCGGACCACTGGAACTTTGTTTGGCCTTCCGTGAGCTTGGTCAGTGGTTTAGCGATGTTGAGCGAATCCCAGCACATATCGGCGATAGTATGTGCATAAACCAAGGAAACTTCGAAGTTGGTGAATGTCTTTTGGGATGGGCCAATCCTTAACAGCTTTGATCTTCTGGTCATCCACTGCTACTCCTTCCCAGAGACAACGTGGCCGAGGTATCGTACTTCTTTTGGAACAGATGGCATTTCTTAGGGCTCAGCTTCAATCCGGAGTTCCTCAGTCGCAGGAATACTTCCTCCAAGTTTTTCACATGGTCCTCAAACGATCTGCCGACCACAATTATGTCGTCGAGATACACTAGACACGTGTTCCATGAGAGTCCCTTCAGTACTGTTTCCATCAATCTTTCGAATGTGGCGGGAGCATTACAGAGCCCGAATGGCATAACGGTGAACTGCCACAATCCTGAGCCGATGGTAAAAGCAGTCTTTTCTCGATCTTCCTGAGCCAGTTCTACTTGCCAATATCCACTCTTCAGATCAAGGGTCGAGAAAATCGTGGAACCAGCCAACGTGTCTAGGGTGTCATCTATTCTCGGGAGAGGGTAACTGTCCTTCTTCGTGACATTATTAAGTTGGCGATAGTCTACACAAAAGCGCGTCGATCCATCCTTTTTCTTCACCAGTACGACTGGAGAGGACCAGGGACTGTCAGATGGTTCGATAACTCCTTCTTTTCCCATATCGCTGACTATTTTGTCAGCCTCTTCCTTCTTGGCAAGAGGAAGTCTTCTTGCTGATTGCCGGATCGGTCGGGCACCCCCAGTATCAATCTTGTGCTGGACCACATTAGTTCGACCCCCTTTTCCTTGTCCGGTGTCGAAGATGTCTTGGTACTTTTTGACTAAATCTCTTAGTTTGGGCTGTTGAGCTGGTTTTATGTCTTTGGAAGAGATGGCAACTAATTTTTCTAGTTCTGTGGGCAAGTTGTTGGGTTGGCTAATCGTACCTCGTACGCCCGGATCACAGATGAAACTGACGAGCAGTGCCCTAAAATTGTTCCTTTCTTTAAGGTCACTGGAAAGTAATTGACATTCATGACCCTTACTGGTACAAATTTTTCAGCACGTAACAGGGTTTTCCTAGGGCAACCCTCGTCCAATTTTCTCATCATGAAGTTTGGGCTCGAACATCATCACGTCTCCACTGCTCGCACTCCCGTCCAGGCGAGCCTCCAGGATGGTTTCAGCCCTCTCGGTACGCTTACATCTTCAGCCAACAGCACACGGATCAACTCTTCACTTCTCCCATGAAGTACCAGCTCTTCTCCGTTGACACGTAGGACGCCGTCTTTGAAATCCAATTCAAACCCTCTGGAATTCATGATGTCCATTCCGATGATTGCATCGTCTTCGATGTCCGCTACGAGTGCCTGATGTTTCACTTTAGTGCTGCCCAAAATTATTTCAATCGGTAGCTCGCCATATACAGTAGCTGGCTCCCCTGTTGCTGTGCGTAGCTTCCAAGTTGTCGGTTCAATTCGTTCCGGTGTTCTGGCAAGGAAGGTCCGAGAATTGTCCTAGTAGCACCTGTATCTAGCAGCATGGTGCAAGGCTCGTTATTGATGAGACCGTCTACGAAAACACCTCTGTTCTGTCGTTCCAGGATAGCGACATATGCGTTGTTAACCGGGGCTTGCTGGACACAGGCCGACGATTGCCCTTCTCGTCGACCTTCTTTAGTTTTCCTGCATCGGAGTCGTGTTATGAATGTTGGACATTTGCTACGCACATGTCCAATTTTGCCACAATTCCAGCATCTTATCTGTCTTTTCTCAGGCAAAACTTCTTTAATCACTTTCCTTATGGCAGCTTCCCAATTAGCAGGCTCCTGTGAGTCTTCCTCAATCATTCGGACTTTACTCTGGCTTTTGCAAGATTGTTTCGCTGCCTCGAATTCCAAAGCGCGTGCCAGTGCGTCTACGAGATGTGTTGGACGAGCTAGTGTCAACGCTTGTCTTGTTTCTGGTCACGGAGTCCATCCAAGAATGCCTGAACCGCTAATCGCTCCATTACATTTTCCGGTGTGGCTGGATATGCGAGACGAACCAAGCGTGCAATGTCAGCTTCGAATTCTTGTAAGGATTCGCCCGATTTCTGGCAGCGATTTTTCAGTTGGGAGTGGTATACGTGTTCCAAATGGGCCTGGCCATATCGTAATTCTAGATGTTTAATCAGCTGATCATAGTCCTCCTGTTCTTGGGCGGTAAGAGTTTGTAGAATATTCGTCGCTTCTCCACGTAATGCAAGTGTTAGTGCTACAGCTCTTTCCCTGCATTCCATCCATTTGCTTTGGCCGCTGCTTCAAACTGTCGGCGGTAATTTTCCATGGAGTTTTTCCGTCGAATTGAGGCGGCTTCATGGAAAGCTTCCTATTTCAGAAATGACCTTGACATCTTTTATACCCTCTTGAACTTTATCCAAGTTCAAACTCAAGTCCAGCATTGCATTTTCGTTAACCATCTCTGTGGAGGGCGCACTATTAATTCGTTTTTCCAGCTTACTGATCGTTTCCTTTATTTTATCTACCTCCGTGTTCATTTGCTCCCTCATTTTATCTATCTCTGTCTCAACGGTTCCCATTCTTCCTTCTAGAAAATTAGCCACACCACACAATTCTTTTTTAGGCCTTCTGTGTTTTCCAGGAACTTCTCTTCCAGGCTTCTTGCATTTTCTTCCAGGCTTCTTGAATTTTCTAGAAGTTTCTCTTCCAGATTTCTAGAATTTTCTTGAAGCTTCTCTTCCAGATTTCTAGCATTCTCTTCCAGGCTTCTTGAATTTTCTCGAAGCTTCTCTTCAGATTTCTAGAAAGCTTCTCTTCCAGATTTATAGAATTTTCTTGAAGCTTCTCTTCCAGATTTCTAGAATTTTCTTCAAGCTTCTCTTCCAGATTTCTAGCATTTTCTTCCAAAGTCCTCGAATTTTGTTGCAGTTCTTCTTTCACGGATTTAGTAGTTTCTTCGAGTTTATTCATTACCAAACTTAAATCGCCTCCGAACTTCGAATAAAAATGTTTCGGGTCCTCACCTTCTTATATAGTCCTTCTGCAAGTCTTTCCTGGAGTACTTGCTTTTTACCTGTTGTTTCCAGTTCCTTTCCTCCAATTCCTGTTTCAATTCGCTACCTTCAAATCGCATAGACCTTTTCTTGAACACATTTTGTCTTTGACGAGGTATCAGTCTGTTTCACACGAAAAGTTTATCAGTTTGTTAAAAATTCACTTCGCGAATTCTTTTCCACGGGCCACCAGTCTATTGTCTGTTTCACGCGAAGAGTGTATCAGTTTATATTCCCACGCACAATTGTCCACTTCGCGAAAACCGGGCCACTGTCTATTTTCTGTTTCACGCTAACAGTGTATCAGTTTATATTCCCACGCAATGTCCACTTCGCCACTGTCTATTTTGGGTACAGAAAGGTCTATCAATTTATTTTTCTGACTATCCACTCCACGATCACTTGTTTATTTTCAAAATCTCACTTCCGACACCAATTGTTACGTAAATAAACTTAACTTGGTTTAACTAATTTATTTAACACTTAATCTACAACTTAATTTATATTACTACGCCACTGAATAGCTCGATCGTATGGGCTCGTTCAGACTGTCCACTGCCTCTTGAGGGCTGTCTATTTATCTCCGATACAGCATTCTCGATGTTTCGAATTCTTTCAGTTGGCGACCGGCGTGTTCTAATTGTTTCCAATATTGACCGTTGTTTTCCGCGGCATAGCGGCTGGATGGTTCTCGAATATCTCCGGGGATGATCTCATCGTTGTCGACGGCAACGCGTAAGGCGACAGGTCCGGCCTAGGTTCGTTACAATATAGATTGCTAGTATGGCCAGTACTTTCTATGACTTGGAGATCTCTGCAGGAATCTCTTATGCATTTTTTTTGAGTATTCTGATAATTTTTTTTGCGATAGAAAAATTCTGTTCACTTCGGCCTCAAATGACTATTCTCAGTTATCGGTATTTCAGGATCAACACTTTTTGATAACTCTTAAGGCATATGTTACTCTAGATAGTTTAGTGCAAAGCTTGTCTATATGATATTATATCTGTAATATTTTTATTTATATTAATAAATATAATAAACAAAATTAGACCAAGAATACTACCCTATGGGACTCCCATAGACTTTCTCAAGGCAACGGATCTTTCTATCGTTTCTTTTCGAGTTCTACTTATTATTATTTTTTTTAAATATGACTCAAACCTGTCATAAGAATTTCCACAAATTCCATATTAAGTTTCCCTAATAAAATATTATCCTTACAGTCGAAGGCCTCAGATGAATTCACGATAATCCCATAGGATAGATCTCCCTTTTTTTTGGTTGCATGAACAAAATTATTCAAATAATCATACTAAAGATTGGAAAACATTCAGTAACCAAAAGGGATACTAATTGTTTAGTCATCGATATTTCAAAAATGTTTGATAAATACTTCACTGATTGGTTCAAAATTCATATATCTAGCTTATTGCCTTTTTTAGGAAGGTTTTACAACAGCAGTTCACCTAGAAAAATTATCTCGTCAGAGGACCCTGCTCAAACATTATGGAAAAGTGCTTTATGTGGGAATTGGCTGAATTTTTCATATTGTTCCGAAGAATTTGTCCTGATTAAAAGCTACCATTATGCTAAAGTCCAATAATCAATAGTTTCTGAGATATTGCAGTCGTATTGCATCCATATTATGGTACTTGGAATATGCGCACCATGAATCTGAAATTCGGTACCCTCCGTCTAACTTTCTTCTTAGCGTTCTAAAGGTTCTAATCAGCCAGCGCAATAGTACCACATGTCTCCAATAGGTTAAACTGTAACAAGAGTGTATTTATTCAAGTACTCCTTCAATAAAGGAGGGAGAAACCTGTTGTGTATTTCATATAGCTTGAAAGTTACGAAATAAATTACCTACTCCAGAAATATTTTCAAATGACCTATATTGAAATATTCAAATAGGGGTTGTCTACATGGAACAACTTAGCACAATAGCAATGGTCCCGTGAACAATGCGACACTCTTACCCAAATATAAATATTTATTTTTCAGTATCATTGGCCAATATCTTCGAAACTATTGGTTATTTGACTTTGGCGTAATGGTAAAACTTTTAATCAGGAAGACTTCCTCTAAACAATTCCCAGATAGATCTCTTTTCCTTAAGGTTTGAGCAGGGTCCTTCGACCAGGAAAGTCAAAATACTGACATGTGCACAATTTTACAATATGTGGTGGGTAGGTACATCGATTCTTGTGTGCTGCTTTTGTTCTTGATTTTTTTTATTTTATCGACTAATTCAAATTCTGTAACCGGGCACGAAAACAAAAAGTGGAATAAAAGGCTATTGACCTTTCAAAACCACTTAACCTCATCACTAATAGAAATTAAAAAATATCTCAACTGAAAGGCACATTTCTTCTTAATTATATATATTTTTCATTTAAGTCAGAAGATTTGCATCTGATGATAATAATTGCTCCATTCTCCAATGAATTCAAATTTATCATTAGGATTTATTCATTATCCGACAAATACACGTCACATGTCAAATATGAGATACTGGAGAACACAACTTTTCATAATTTCAAGATTATTAGCAAGAATTATATTTTGTTACCGATTCTCTTTTTCTAAAATGAAACAGAAGTTCAGTTTTTTTTGCCATCCGGTGGTGCCGCCACTTTACGGAATACAATTTTCAGTTTCCCTGAAAGTTTAATAGATGGCGATCGCAAATTGCATCCAATACTTTTTCCATAGAGATTGACTGACTATGTATCTTTAGACAATGCCAATATCAGACTCGAGCATTAATATCATTGTCTACTCTTTAAACAGTGTTAATATCATAATGATCAAATAATAGAATAACTTCGTTAATCATGACCATGATGACATCATCAGTAGTTTTATAAAAGACAGTATATGCTGAAACAATTTTCGTAAAGGATGGGTGTTCCTGGCAAATTATAAACTGAAGAATTTCAAAATTTGAAATTTGGTATAGCTCGTCCAGTATTGAAACGACCACTTTGGCCTTCCCCTACCTAACAACCAATTTTTCTCAAGATGCCCGAGCCATTGTCTAACTGTAGCTATGAATGGAAATTCCATAGGCGTACCACATTATTTGGTATAGGCGAACCACGAGACGTAGTTTTTGGCGGACGAGTTTTGTGATTATTATGGTCCGATTTTTATTCAAAATTGGTATGCGGGGGTTTTCGGGGTCGGAGATTACGAATGTTTTGTCAAAGTTGAATAAATAACTGCACTACCTATTTATTATTCAAACAAACCTAACCTTTCAAACGCTGCATGACAAGCCACTGGTGAAGATTCGTCGTAGCATAAGCAGTCACATCAAATCGTGTCCACTCCTGTTTTCCGCCTCTCTACCTACCAAACGGTCGTTTCAATACTGGACGAGCTCTAAGACAACCATTTCCAAAATTGCTACGCCTCTAACAGGTACTTTTCCTATTTTAGTCAATGGCAAATCATATTTGAAGGAATCAATCATGATCTTCTCTATAACCATTGTATAAAGAGAGACTCTTTATACAATGCTATAACTGGTTTTGGAATAAAGTGGTAAAATTTTTACTAACTTTCGTTCTTTCATTGGGGCTGTATGTTTCAAATGTTAATATCCTTAAAAATGTCTCAATACATACAGAGCAATGTGAACCTTGCGGCCAACGATTCCCGAACTTCGTCGAAGATACAGTGGCGTCATTATTTAATTTTTCATAAGTTGAATGTGATTATTTCCCTAAAATTACGATGTATGTATTCCGCAAAAAAAACATTTAATTATCATGAAATAGAAATTCTTACATAAAAGTCAAAATAACGAAAAAACGATAGATATTTTTAAAAAACAATGGGCCGTCATTTGGTGGAAATGCTCTTCCACTTACCAAGGTTCTCTTGTCTGAGCAGTCGAAAAAATAGGATAAATAAGTTTTGAAAATTAAATGACTCATTTGCCATCTTTCGATCAGAACTGCAGCAATGACGTATAGTCAAAATATTTATTTCCACCTGGGAAATGTTGTCCCCTTCAACAAAGGTCTCGTAAAATCAGAGCTTTTGAAAAGGAAACGATAAACTAGTTTCTAAAATTTAAAAAAAATATATTCGCCATCTTATGATCAAAATTGCCATGATGGCGTATGGTAGAAAATATAAATTAAAAGCCTTTTTTCCTTTACCAAAGTTTTCGCAGAATCGGAGCTTTTGGAAAAAAATCAATTAACTTGTTCGAAAATGATAAAAAAGTATTTGCAATGTTATGATCAGAACCAGTTTCGAAAATAAAAAAAATGCCATCTGATGATCAAAACTCCAGCAATGCCGTATGACGGATAATATGTATTTCTACCTGGAAAATTCTCTGGTTTTTCCTGTCAGTACCTTCGTACTAGATCTAGTACTTTTTTATGCGATGGCAACCGAACATCAACCAATACATGTCACGCCTCCATTTTTGCGCATGCGCATTAATTCAACGTTGCCGATTAGAAAGAATCCGAGTAATACATATATGCTCTCTGCACTAAAAATATATATTTGGAAACAATAATATAACTTTCGATAGATAGATGGTAGCACAATAATGATACCCCAAAATAACGCCCACCAAAAAGAACTATTGAGATATGAGATATCAACGGATTTTACCACATTTGTTAATCTCCGTCCTCACATTCAAGTTTGTTCTGCAGGTTCAGGTTTTCCGTAAATAAGCCATATATTTGAACATCAGTCTATTATCTAGATAAAAAACCTCTACACAGATCTTGGAACATTCAGAGCTTTTTTGTCTGGAATTATATGGTTGATGTTTCTTGTTAAATGACTCATTTCCTTCAGTCAACAATTAAAAAAATATTCACATACCTATATTTTCTGATAAAACAGTTCGAACTTTTTGAAGGATCACTCACACTTATTTCGAATATATCAAAACTGTCTCTAATTTTCTAGATACTTGTTCAAGTACATATACCGTAAGAGTCATTCCATCAATTCATAAAGGAACAGTTGAACTGAAAGCTCTGTTTCTGACTCTTGCGGTTTTGGCAGGATCGAGTATGTATGTAACCAGAACCCATAGACAAATTAAAAATAAAGAGACTGTTTGAAACATTGGCGATCTTGATCACCAAGTTTTTGGTACGGCCAGTCGCGCATGGAGGCGCTGCCCGCAATAAACAGACGACTGACATGTTAATTTTCCAATTTCGACATTTGTCAGAAAATGACAAACCACGTAATAATTTCAGAATGGTAATTGTCATCGAAAAATTAATTATAGAAATTATACTATTGACTTGAATTATGAACCCAACGTCGAAAATGGAATGTTTTGTTATTCGAGTTGACGCTGAAATTCCTCGAAATATTCTTTCACAAGGTAAAATATAAGCTGCTTTTGACAAACTGATACTTATTTCCATCCATCAGTTGCAGAAATTTGTTCAGAAACTGATACTTATTTCCGTCCATCAGTTTCCATTTCCTATCACCATTTGAGGAAGTACGAAGATTATCATCAAACTGGAGTATTTGTTAAGTATACCTACTCGTTCTCCTTTGTGCTAATAAATCAACAAAATTAATGAAGGTTTGTTGTAAATGTAATTTGTTTTTATTTTGGTTGATTTGATGAAGACTGAAGAATATTTTTAATTTTGTTGTATTTCGGAGTTTTATTATTGTTTTGTCTGTAGTTGTACCTTGTCCTAGATACAATAAAATGTGTTTTTATAGTGTTCAACTTATTATTCTTGTTTTATAAGATCTTTAATTTTGTTCTTGATATCATGAAATAAAGATTTACTTTGAAACATTATTTTAACCACGAATGAACTAACAGATTCTACGAATCGATTACTGTATATATTTTATTAGTGATCGATTTGCCATTCCTGTATTTCATATGATACAACCATTCATATGGAATACAAGAATGGCAAATCGATCGCTTATAAAATATATACCATATCAATCATATAAAAGTAACACATTTGAAAAACCCGCCTTATCTCAATCAGTTTTACCAACTGTACTTAGTTCGGCCAGTTGCGAGATATGTCGCCACTGTCCAAACGTGGTGCCAACTTTTACTGCAGGTTTGACAACTCTCTTTATTTTTAGTTTCTCTATGCCAGAACCCAACGAAATTTCTCGTCAATGAACTTGAGGTGAGCATTCGAAACTGATTTCGCCAGTTTATATGGAAATTTTTAACGTAAGCAAATTTAAAAAACTTGTCATTTTTTATTAAGTAGTATATGGTAAGTTTTTCCCTCCAAAGGTCAGTTTTTTCGAATGGGCTCTTAAAATGGTTTTTGCCAATTTTGAATAATTATAATCTGACTTATATCAAGTTCCTATGACAGCTTAGCGTGTTTGAGCTCAAAAAGAGTAAACGTTATCTGAGTATTCCCCATAAGACAATGGTGACACTAATAGAAAGAGATGAAAGATCATTTGTGAGTCATAGTGACGTATATATGGACATGTCATGGCCACCATTATCTCTGTACAGTGGCGGATCTGAGAGTTACAGGCAGGTTACAGTTTTGTTCAGTTGGTTTGAGTTTTGACTATATTTTCACTTCATACTTTATGCCCTCTCACCTAATGAGAATTCTTAAAATTTTACCACGAATTTGTAAATTTCAAGTCATATTCGATTCGATTAGGTATAACTTGTTCACGTTGACATATCTGCTCTTGAATGTATATTGGACTACTCTGTATGTTACGTACTATGACTATAACGCATTAATGCTACAAGATTCTGATTGGCTAGAGCTCATCAGTACCTCCTACTCAGATAACATTAACTCTCTTTGGTTTGAGCTAACATCTTACGGTTTCCTTATTGGTCTCTGGATGACACAAGACGAGTAGTTCTCATTCAGCAGTCAATAAAAGAACCTTACTTCACAGACAGAGCTGCTATGTGGACCCAGCACCGACATAACCTCAATCTAGACCGCTAGAGGTCATATCCCCACCACTCGAAAAATTCATTCGAATAGAATTTACGTGAACGAGTCTGCGCAAAGCGCAGAAAGCACAAATAATGTCATTTCAGACATTGACATCTAACGAGGAGCCATTATGTGATTTTAAATCGTCACAGACACAAAATGCGCATACCCTAAAAGCTCTTTGATATCTTGTAATTGGATGAATTCTCATCATACGGGATCAGCAGTCTAGATTAAGGTTATGTCGGTGGTACCCAGCGTCAATGTTATCGCAGCGTCTGTTTTTACGGCAGAATGCCTTAGGCCCGGTTCATAGAACTGTTGTCTGTGGTGGAAACTATTTCTACGGATTATATTGCGAATCCCATTGGCGCATAAAGTGCGGTAATAGATATACACTGATGGAAATCTCAGTATAAAAATCCCTTGCAAATTCTCGACCTTTAGTGGAAATATTTCTTGCTTAGTAAAAAAATATTTTGGGAAATAATTCTTGAAATTTATGGGAAAACTATTTTGTTTTGTATTATTGATGGATATTCATAAAATCTAGGATCATATTTGTATCTCCATATTTATTTTTCCAATCAATCTAAAAAACAAACGTGGACATTCCTACCTGAATGAATCGAAAGACCTTTCCACTAGTTAAGCGCAAGCGCACCCACCATGTTGAAAAAGCGGGTAATAAGAACATTTCGGACACATAGTAAATACCCGGGTTATTACCGTTATTATCAGTGCAATTAAATGAAAAATTAATTGATGGTGCTTTATTAGTACATACAACAGTTGAAGCACATACTTGTATCCAACTAAGACTATGGTTGAAATGGGAATGTCCCGTCCTATGCAATTCCTGGACTAGCTACCGATTAATTGACGACAATATTGATGATTCACAACATAATTTACCTCAGTTAGTAATATATAGAGTAATTATGAATCTTAGAAATATCTCAAGATCTTTTGAATATAATATCCCTGTAGGACCAAAAAATTACGTCACTTGGGTAAAGCCAATGGTATGTTACCCGCAAAGAGAGTAAACGTTATAGGAGAGTCTATTCCCCATAAGGCAATGGTGACACTAATAGAAAGAGATGAAAGATCATTTGTGAGTCATAGTGACGTATATGGTAATGTCATGGTATCTGAGAGTTACAGGCTCTTGAATGTATATTGGACCACTCTGTATGTTACGTGGGCCACCTGTACTCATGTCCAAGTACGTCACTATGATGCGTTAATGCTACAAGATTCTGATTGGATAGAGCTTATTAGTGCCTCCTATTCAGTTTACTCTCTTTGTGTTACCCCATGGGAATTGATCACAATATTGCTAATTTGAACAATTGGCAACATAGCATTCTGATTGACTTACAATAAGTGTCACTGGAAATTATTTGAATTCCACATTCTACTCTGGCGTTTGGTTTTCGTTTCTTTTGAAAAAGTTATGTTTAAGTTGTAAATTCTAATCATTCAAGAAAGGGGTAGAAAGGTGTGTGCGGTGCCAGTTTACAAAAACAGAAGCAATGATATGCAGATAAATTATTCATACGGTTTCCCAAAACGATACATCTACTCAAAAGAAAAATTGTTCACAGCGATGAAACACCCAAGAAAACTTGTCGTCCACTACAGCGCCCACATTGTAGGCTTTCTTATTTATTTTATGCTCGGGGTTGATTTTGACTTCTACTATATGAAACCATAGAGTTTTAGTTGAACATATAAGATATAGCCCTAACTCCATAGGTCATTCGTCATGCCCTAATAAGGAATAGAAAATATTAATGAAAATGCGTATTACTGAAAATTGAACATACCGTTTCGTTTTCACATTGCGCTCATCCGCACTCAAAAAGTTCAAATTGTCTATAAAAAAATCGTTCACCATATCACTGCAACCTTTGGTAAGTTGCCTGATGCAGCTTTCACGTATGATATTTCGGTAAATATCTAGTTAGATCACACATGCACTCCGAATATGGGGAAAACACTTTTCTTACGTGTTTTTGCCTCCTGAACACGAATCCGGAAGAAAAACGCGGCGGTCTCATACCGTTTCAGAGTTACATCGCTTTTTCTGAAATAAATTTCAAGCACCGTTTTCTCGCACAAAACTCACTCAAAATGCCTCCTTCTTTTTACCAGCATAAACAATACACCCTAAATCACTTATTTTCGGCACAACTTTGCACAAAATATCGTCGTTTTTATCGAAAAAGATCCTCCTTCTTACACAGTCCGAATCATTTATTACCAACATGAAAAATTAAAAAAGTTAATAAATGTCATCTGTCAAAGAAATTGGAATTGTTCATTTGCAACTGTGTAAGAAGGAGGATTTTTTCGATAAAAACGACGATATTTTGTGCAAAGTTGTGCCGAAAATAAGTGATTTAGGGTGTATTGTTTATGATGGTAAAAAGAAGGAGGCATTTTGAGTGAGTTTTGTGCAAGAAAACGGTGCTTGAAATTTATTTCGGAAAAAGCGATGTAACTCTGAAACGGTATGAGACCGCCGCATTTTTCTTCCGGATTCGTGTTCAGGAGGCAAAAACACGTAAGAAAAGTGTTTTCCCCATATTCGGAGTGCATGTGTGATGTAACTAGATATTTACCAATATTCCTGCAATTTACTCGTCTTCGAATGGCACGCGCACGAAAAAAGAATTAAGATTTTTGAAACATTCGCCACCAAATTTGTTTTGACAGATACATTTGTCAATTGAAACTAAGCGACGTTGCCGTTTTCATTTTCAACCTGTCCTTGTATCTGATTGGTCATACCCATTCACAGGGTGTTACTTTGAACACAACATATATGAACTGAAACTTCGAAAAAAAAAGTGAAATATGTATTTTTGATAGAATTTTGACTGGATCTTTGATTTCAATTAATAAAAAAATCGTATGGGAAATCCCCATTCGGAATTTGTAGAAAGGTTAGGATAACAATGACACACACACACACGTAAAAAAGTGTCCAAAAAGTTGAGGCACGCGCACAAACAAATTTCTAGAATAAAAAAGCCTGTTATATCGCATCGAAAAAAATCGGGTCCGCGTGTCGTATATTTTTCAAGAAGATGTCGGTATAAATCATACCTAATTAGTGTTTCTTTGAATTTCTGGTGAATTGCTCAATAACCTCACAGTCTCTACTGTAGCAACCTCCATCGATGTACGCTCATTGATGTTCGACGTATCGGAATCGGTTGACAACACGGTGATATTTGGTGTTCGCCATACATACTTACTTGTATGGCGCTGTCACGATCTCTATATTATCACTATTTTCTGCATTGCCTTCCCAAGACGCCTGCCATGATCCGTAGACGTTTGAACTGTCGCTGGCCGCTGGTATGCCCGATGGGCCAGCTACGTAATCGCTGTGCTGTTTTTTTATTTATTTTCCTCTTGAATTCGCTCGGCACTGGATTTTTTGGGCGCATTGAATTCCTTTAGACACGAGCTTTCCTCTGACTTTCATTTTCTATGGTTCCGAGCATGTTTACGAGTCATATGGGACGACATCTTTGATTTTTTGTAATAAATTTAATACCGATTTTCACTTATATTCCGGCGAATATTTTTATTGTCTCACTTTGGGTCCTATCAGTACTCCGGGAGCGAGTAACCCCTATATTATATTCTAGAAAAAACAAACAAGTTATGTGCGTTACTAAAGGCAGATAAATTATTGCCGAATTCTAATTGACAAGAACGAAAAAACATCATTGAAAAGGATTCTACAGAGCAAACAAAAATTATGAATCTATTGAAAAACGTCAACATCAGTCATTTACGATGGTTTTCTGTTTCTGTTGGTCTCAGAGAAAAAGTATTCAGATAAAAGTTATGGGCCTCGAAGAGCTCTATCATACGACATACATTTTGCTTATATCAATATGAAAATTCAAATTTGTTTTTTAATATTTCAGTAATTGCCATTTTGAAACTCTGGCAATTTGACCCATCTTTGATTTTAAGGGAGGTATAGTCACAAATTATATTTTTTTACAAAATTTCATTCCATTCGGTTGAATTTTTTTTTTCTTCTGAGAACCGTCATGAAATGATGAGCATATACTAAATCAACCATTCTGAATCGAATGCCGTTTGCGAAATTACTCTAATTCTTTTCGTTCTTGAGATACGACCCACTTCAAACTGAAACTAATATAAAGGATCCATACACTACCTATATTTGAAATGAAAGATCCATATATTAAATTCGAAATGAAGGGTCATACACTACTGAAGTACACATTTTTGGAATCTCCATGATGTTTTCTACATTCTGCTTTAATCTGAAGGCAATAGGACGATTTCGTTTTTTAAGTGAATTTCGTTCGTTCGATTTTTTCGAGAAATATTTTTTTCTGAGAACCGTCTTGAAATTATGAGCATATACTAAATCAACCATTCTAAATCGAATGCAGTTTGCGAAATTACTCTAACTCTTTTCGTTCTTGAGATACGACCCACTTCAAACTAAAACCAAAATAAAGGATCCATACACTACCTTTATTTTCTATGAGATCTACCAAAAAGTATTTTCAATATGAAATCAAATAATATACTCTGAGTTCCAGATTATCGCTTGGTTATTCCTTGGTGATGTTGGAAGGATTTCAGCTGCAGGAGCCATAGTATTTTGCATAATGAGCACAATGGACAACCA
The DNA here is from genome assembly GCA_018342105.1 of Gonioctena quinquepunctata. Taxonomy (NCBI): domain Eukaryota; kingdom Metazoa; phylum Arthropoda; class Insecta; order Coleoptera; family Chrysomelidae; genus Gonioctena; species Gonioctena quinquepunctata. The sequence goes on from JAFIRS010002541.1 coordinate 145,037, forward strand.
GAAATCTTCGAAAGCATCATCCTCAGAAGAACACATCATATCTTCCATCAACCTGTATATGGACGTCATCAATATATTTGTATATATTTTACGAATATTAAACTGAATACTTTGTGAAATCGCTGTGTTCATTTTTACCTCAAAATCGATTTTCAGAAGAGCTTCATCTACAAAATGTCCAACATTAACAGTTGTGTCCTGATATATATTGTTTTGAACCACATTGCATTTGGAATACTTTGTTTTGTATAGTCGCCAAAGTAATATTTAAAATTACCTCACTTTTCTCTCAGGAAAATATTTTGTAAAGCATCATTTGAATAACTCAAATGGCATTTCATGTCGATGAATAATTATCCACACATTTCTACCAGTGGACCTAATCAAACTCTTTGTGAATTATTTTATTTTCCCCTCTTTTTACTGTATTAAGTAGCAACTTTGTCATGCACATGTCCGAAAGCTGCAATTTTAGCCATTGCAACTGAAACCAATTTCTACGAGGACCATGAATTTAAAACGGAAATTTCATCCCTTTTTGGGCCATTTAAACCAAACCAAAGTGAATTTCATCGAAGTTTTTGAAAATAAATATTTACGTTCAAAATAAAAAAATTAATGTAGATGATTCCTATATACAGAAAGAGGTCATGTACAAAAATTTTAAAAAGGCACTAAAAATAAAAATATATTCTTTAGAGAGCAATGAGTCATTGAAAAAGACTAGTTGATTTGAAAATGAATTTGCCAATCTTAATAGTCATTGGTTTCTGCTGGTTTTGCCGTTTGGATGATAGAGAACTTTAAAAAAAATCGAGTTTGCTCATTAAAATTGAATTGGACCATTAGCAAGATTCTGTTCTGTTTCTTTTAGGAGTTGAACTTCGACGATTTTTTACCTATTGTAATTTTGTAGTTGAATATTTTCAGGAAAAGCCAGGGCAGGATATTAAGTTATTTAGAGACATTTACACATTAATTCTATTACCAAAATATAAAAAAAAAAATCTTTAGAAATTTAAATAATTTAAATTAAAACAATTTTTGTATTTAACTCCAAATATAGAAAGGGAATGATTTACTCAATTAAGCATTAGGAATTATGACCAATAAAAAACTATGTAACATCAAAAATGTATTCAAGATTTCAAAAGAACAATCATAAAAAAGCTTTCATCATACTCAATTTTTATCACATTTTTATAGGTTAAAAAAGTAAAAATTAAATTATATTCTAAATATCTAATATTAAAAAAAATGTAGAACATTTATATATTAAGATAACTGGTTCAGAAGACGTTCTGAATATTCAGATAACAAAAATATAATTTAAAATTACATAACATTCAATATTAAATTCTTAAAATATAATTAAAAAAATATGTATAGATAACTAGTTCCGGAGACTTTTAAGTAAATATTCAAGTATTTAAATAACAAAAATACAGGAAGATCTTTGAAATTTCGTATAAACTCTGAAATTTTTATGGAAAAAAGAAGCGAAGAAGACTAGTTCAGGAGACTTTATGTAAATATTGGAGTATTAAAAAACAAAAATGTAAGATCTTTAAAATTTTATATATATATATATATATAATGTTAAATATTAGACTAATAAAATAACAATAACAAAATCACAGAAATGTGTTTGATACCCTATTAAACAAATAAATATGTGCTTGCTGGGTTCTAACAAAATATATTAAATGTTTTCATATGTGACTGAGATTCCATAAATATATGCGGATGGTTTTGCCCTAACACTCCTACATAGAATATGCCAAATAATTTTAAACAATGTTTTCAACTAGTGTTTATTGAACTACAAAAATATAGACTTAAGAGTGAAGAAATTGGATATGTTTTTAATATTGTATATAAAATCTTTATCAACATATTTCTCTCGTTGATTTCTGACAACTACACTAAAAATTGCAATTATGATTCAAGATGTGTTTATCCACAAGGCGCTTCTTTATCCTGAGCTCGTTATTATTTAGAAAAAATCTTACATAATATATAAAAACAAATAAATAACAATTTCTTATTTAGACATCACACATTCTGAACTGTATTCAATAGAGAAGCTGCCATTTGTTTAGGATGGAATTTTAGGAACCATGAAATATAACACTATTAGCTCTTCAAAAGAAACTAAATGTCGCATTACACTAGAACTAGAAAAAATTCCACTTAGATGAACAAAAAATAAAAGTTAACCAAAATAAAGAAAGAGTGAAAAAACTCTCTCCCCTACTCAATAAATTTGAAACAAAAACTTCCTAAAATCCTTTTTTTATAGTATGAGTGGTTCGAAAAATATGATTAAATGAAAACTTCGAATATATACAGATGATGATGTCTATTGAATATAGGAAAAAAATGAACAAGAAGGTTCAAATCAAAACATGCATACAGGGGTGATTTAGCTCAACATGTGCAGAATAAAATGGTGTACTCGTCTTCTATGTGGGAAAGCCTCTGCAAAATTTTTGATTTTTCCGAGATGATTTATTGATTTTATTTGCATCAAAACTTCTAACGATATGCTAGTAGGAACGGCTACCCAAATGTTATTGTGTTTTGTACATCAGAAGATGATCAACCTACATTGTGATCATGAATTCTGTGGATTGTAGAGTTTGTAAACTAATTTCGGAGATCATTATACTGTGATACGATCATCACATGAGGTGCAGTGAAATGAAAAACAAATGTATACAGTTCCGTGACAAGAAGTGTTTCTTACCTGGTCACACAGAACATCGTTATGTTGCAGTTGATGAAGACGTCCTAAGCCGACTATGATGATGTTTAAGATACAAAAACCAAAGCAATACACTTATAAAAAAAAAATTTTGGGTCATATTTATTTATTTTTCTTAATTCTATTGGTGGGAACAACCATCTTACAATTTTTCCCATACTGAGATAAATCACCCTGTATATATTTGGTTAGTAATATATAACTGTGCGAACTATGAGCTATTATCACAAATAAAAAATTAACAAACTTGTGAGTTTTTTTCATATTAGTTAGCATTAAAAACAAATAATCTGGCAAAATATGGTTATGCAGTGGTGCTTTATTATGAAATAATTAATAAAGTATACATAACGAAGAACAGTAATGGAGTATCAGCAGGAAGGTTTGAGAATCAGGCTATAATAAACAAACAATTAAATGAATACGAGAACATACTATGACTCCCCTGGTGCTTGCACTAATTTGATTTTTGAGAGGACACCACCAGTTAGTTGCTTATACCAGCGCTCGAATCTCTGTGGTAGATGGTGCCATTCAGAAATGTTAATGTCAAAACTTAATTTGTCATCTTCATTTTATAAGAAATTATTTTTCGTGTTTTGTCAGTGTCTATGCGTTTTTCCTTCTCTTTGATTTGAAATCTTGCCCAACTTATTTTTTAGTTCGTTCTTTCAAAAATTACGTTGTTTATGAGTTCATTACTCCGTAAGGAAGTGTTAATTTTTCATTAGTGTATGTCAAGAGAGTTTTTGTAAAATGGACCCCATTTATATTTTGTGTGGATAATCTAAAGCAGCAGCTTCAAATATTCCCCTGTATTCAGTACCAAAGGCAAATACAGATCTTGAAGAATGAACTAATAATGATATTTTTATAGTCCATCATATTGTATGCATTTAGTTTTATATTTTCTGCAATTTAATGACAATAAGTTCATTTCCAATTGTCCGCCTGCCAAAATCTCCGAAGAGAAAAATACGAAAAACAACAACACAGTGCTTTCTTTATGCAATGTTCAGGGGCTTCTAATTCTAGTATTGCTATTGGTGAAATTTGGCGAATGTCACTTTTCAACCAATAGCAATGCTTAAATTAGAACCCACGAACAGTTTGTTGTTGTAGTTTACTGAATTGAAACTAGAAACGACATTGGCGCCTTCTGAAAAGCTAGTAATCTCTATTATCAAACAGTCCAAGTGTCGCCAAGTTGATCCCAAACTTTTAGAAGTAAAAGTGCAAGCACCAGTGTTTTTAGACATTGTACACATGCCCCTGTTCCATATTTTTCCCATAACAAATACATTTTGTTCACAAAGACACGCGTGAGATAACTGGAGACTACATTGGGTATTTATTTGCGCCCAATTTATAAATATACACATTATAACCATAACAATTATGAATAACTCTTTCAATGTAATCTCAAAAGTATCTCCACAGTATGAGCTACATTTCTTACAATATCAAAGTATCGCACACATATCTTTGAGTTCGAATAAAAAAGCAACCACTGCAGAGATAGCACAGCCATAAAACTGCTCAGTCTGAGCACAAAATATTACTAAATAGGTGATACTTTGCGATGTATGAGATATTTTATTCTTAATCAGTATTTTTACATAAATTCAAGGCAAAATGACTAGATATAGGAACTCAAACTGATGACGGAGATTTCAACTCGAGATTATCCTCGTGATGAACGAGCAGGTCGAACTCACTTCCCGATAAGGACTTACTGATCAATCTGTCCCATTGTTCAGAAGTCGCAGGGACTTCTGTCAGAATACGTAGTTTTTCCATTTTCTTCTTTGAAACATCTGTAATCGAAAATTACAGACTAGTAAGAGTTGAGAATAAGTGTTTTCTAAAAGTTTTTGTTGGTGAAATTTTTTTAAATACTAAATATTGGGACATTTTGTATTTATTGATTCCCAAACTTTCTAGAAGGTCTAGGTTAAAACCATTCTTTTTTACATGTAACATTTCAAACCCGTTAGCAAAACAATGTTTTTCAGTGAAGAGGTGAGCAGCAAAAACTGAATTTGTTTTAGTTTGACGAAACATTTCCTATGTTCTGATATTCGCGTTTAGAATGTTCATTCTGTTTGGCCTATGTGAATACTTGCACAAGTACCACAGGTTAATCTAAATACTCCAGATTTTTCTGTTTCATCTTTATTGTTCCCAATAAATTTACCATAAATATTTCGGCTGTTAAAACACAAGGGATTATCCATTATTAGTCGTTCCATAGAATTAAAAATAATTTTGAGTTGAACAAACTTTAAGCCAAATGTTGAAGTTATTCACTATATATTTCACTTAATGCTAAATCATCTTCATATCCCATCAGTTCGAGAGTTATGATTAATTAATAATGGGGATTGACCCAACTGTAATACTTATTTTCTTGATATATCCAAAATATTTTAATTTTTACATGTGTATGCTATTTCCTGGTTTATTTCTTCAATTTTTTACTGCATTACCATTAATTTATTTGAAGGGAAAACCTCCATGGTGAAGAAAAATGAGAGTAGAAATATACTCCGAAATATATACAAAAGGTAGTTCTAGAGAGTAAATACATAAAAAAATAACAGAACCTTCGAATGCCTCAATGTAGTTGGTGAAAAAAATGAGTCTTCCCTCAATATTCTTGATAATGGGCTATTGAACCACAATAAGTACAATACATGTTCTCTTGTAAAACAGTTTTATCATACCTTGCTTGCTTGAAGGCCCATTTTGTAGGGGCAGCAATAAGCAGATTATTTTGGACTCTTTCCATAGATACTTTGTGAACAAAATCAGAGAACACCAGGGTATGTCCCGGAAGGTCAGTTTAACAAAAGTCTATCGATATCTAAAGTCCAGCAATAGCAAGCGAGGTTAGTATTTAGATGGGTGACCACCGGCCAGAGAAAGCTTGTGCACGAGATATTTTTTTTTTTTATGTTCTGGTTCCCACGAAAAGGGATATCCTGTAATGTTCAGAGAACATCGTGGGAACCAAGGGAAAGAAGGTAGGAGTTGGTGTTCTTCTTAAATTTCTGGAGGTTGTATGCCTCGGGGAACACCTCCCTAGGCAATGAGTTCCAAAGCCTCGCTGTTCGTTGGATGAACGAGTCTTTGGAAAGTGATGTTCTGCAGGTCTCCAAAGTGACCACGAAGGGGTGTGATGACTGAACTTGACGGGTTAGTCTCGAAGAGACTGCCAAAGCAGGAACGATTGTTGATATTTCAGAAGAGCATCGCCCATGAAAATATCTATAAAATAGAGACAAATCGCCAACTTTTCTACAGTGTTCCAGACAAGTGAGCGAGTTTGTAAGCGAGGCATCACATATCACATATAGGCAGAGATATGCTGTCCTTCGGAGGGGTCATAAGATGGCGGTGCCGAGTTCATGGATGTTGAGTTCATTAAAGATCCCTTACCTCTGGCTGGAAACATCAGAGGATTCGTCAAAATTTCTGGTTGGTTTATAATTTTTATGTTTAGAATGTTATTTTGGTAATTTGCGTGGAAAATTATAGTTTTTGTCAATTATAATGTCAAGATCTTAAACTTCATCAACTTGGTTCAAAGGTAAGGAGTTCATGCAAAACTCTTAGGAGATGGGTGAGAATAATTGAAACATAACTAAACTTTTGTCGAGATCGAGTTCTAAATACCCATTTTTACACCAATCAGATTAAGCGTTCAAATAATCTTTTCAAACACTCAACATGTGATTCAATTCGAAGATATGGTTTGAAATCATCAGCAGAAATGGTACACAGTGACTACCTTGGAGAACACCAGAACAAACCTCAATATCAATCAAATTTCCTTTGCTTTGACAATAAAGTACGTGAATATAGATCTGGGCATTTCTGTTTGGCAAATGCCTACTCTATACCAGAAATCTCACCTAACTTAGCATTCTGTGCCCTCATGGTTTCTTGCTTGATGATTATTTCGTTGGTAATGTATATTTCACGTCGGATCTTATCCTTTAGATCACCAGGCATATCGGGGATACACCATTTTACAATGATCATAACTAGCACAACTACATTTTCGAATATCACTACAAAAGCCAGCTTAGCCGCCAAAATGTGCCAATACATTGCAGTTCTGTCATATTCAGTGGGTCCTCCAGGAGGTTCTCTATAGTCGGGATACCTAAAAATGATTTGCATGAAAATAAATCAACAGGCTTTCAAGCATAGGAAGTGGGTCAGATTTCAATTGCAATAGTTGACCCATGTTAGTGCAATCAAAAGTACACTTATTTCCAGTTCCAGTTTTGTGGAAGAAATCAAATTGTTGTCCAGAGCTGGAATACAGGAGTACTTAAAATGACATTAAATCAAAAAATGTTATCAGAACATTCATGAAATACCATTATATAATAATAATAATATCATCTTTATTTCGAAAACAGGTAAGTACAGCAATAGATCACAGTATCAGTACCCAGAACGAAGTAGGCGTCCGTGCATATATATATATATATATATATATATATATATATATATATACAAATCTAAAAATCTACAAACATTGGACAGAAATTCTTACTTTACCAAGTGGCATTCATAAATTCCTTCACATCATAGGGTTCTAGTTGTACTAACAGTTTGTGAATGCCTTTTCAAAAACATTCAAACTCGTGATAATTTCATGCTGTTTGGAAGCTTATTGAAAAATTTATTTCAACTATAGTGAGCTCCTTTTTCTGACATTGAAAGTCTGTGTATGGGATAAGTATAATTTAACGATCTCGTACTATATGTGTGTACTGTCTGATTTGCGTTGAAATATTCCCTGTTTTTGAATAGAAATAATAAGCATTCTTGGATATATACTGTTACTGTTAATATTTGTTTTTCTTTGAATTTACCTCTACATGTCTCCCTGAAACCCAGGTTGAAGATTGTTCTAATTGCTCTTTTTTGTGCAGCAAAGACCTTTTTAGTATCATTGGATGCTCCATAGAAAATCACTCCATATCGATATAGTGCTTCAAAGTTTGAGAAATATATTATTTTAATTACTTTTTGATCTACATATTGTTTCATAACTTTCATAGTGTAAGACACCGAATTCAGCTTTTTACTTAATATACTTATGTGTTCTTTCCATGACAAACACTCATCTAAGGTGATACCCAAAAATCTGGTGCTGCTAGTCAATGTAATTTCTTGATTATTTAAGTGTACAGTATCTGGCACATGCATGTTGGAACGATTTGTTTTGAATAGTAAATAGCTTGTTTTCTCGGTATTTAAAATCAATCTTTTATTCTTGAACCAGTCACACAGTGAAAGAAAAACTTCAGATGCACCATTGACCAACCTTTCCAAGCTTTCAGCCATCACCAGTAAGTTTGTGTCATCAACATAGTTTGTAATTGAGCAATTCTCTATATTCACGCACTTTGACATATTAATATATAATATGAATATCACCGGACCAATTATACTGCCCTGGGGAATGCCCAAGTTTATTTGATTTGAATTTGATATGTAACCTGTATCATTCTTTGTGACCATAACCTTTTGACTTCTTCCAGAAAGATAAGACTTAAACCATGAAAGTGCCTTCCCCTGAATCCCATATTGTTCTAGTTTTTTTAACACCAGTTTATGGCTTATGCAATCATATGCTTTGGTTAAATCTAGGAATAATCCCAAGGCTACTTCATTCTTTTCCAGTGTTTCATAAATGACCTGAACCTATATATTGCAGTTTGGGTTCCCTTTCCCTTCAGTTCAGTTGTTGAGTGTCATAAATTCCATCACCCGGTTACACATGCATTTTTCAAAAAACTTGGAAAAACCCGATAGCAAGCTGATTGGTAGGTAATTTTCACATTTTGTAGGATCACCTTTTTTATATAGCGGCTTTATTAAAGCTATCTTCAACCTGTCTGGAAAGACTCCTACTTTCAACGATAAATTTATTACATATGCTAAAGGTTTTGCGATTTCTTTAATACAATATTTTAAAAGTGATGTAGGTACTTCATCATAACCACTGCTAGACTTGTTTTTCAGTTGATTGCCAATTTCAGTTATTTCCTCCTCTGTTACTCTTTTTACATACATAGATCTATCAGACTTCTGCACGTGGCATACATGATTATTTTCCGCATATTCTGTCACCAGACTTGGAGCACATTTAATGAAATGTTTGTTAAAATTATTTGCTACGGTCATGCCTTCTCCTGGTATTTGTATATTGATGTTTTCTTTTTTTGCAGAACCCTTTTTGTCGTTAATTATTGACCATACACATTTTGATTTATTATCAGATTGTTCTATTTTATTCTTGAAAATTTTAGCTTTATTTTGTGATAACAAAAATTCATATCTTTTTCTAGCATTATTATATTCACCTTTATACCTATTAAATAGGTAGGTTAAAGAAAAATAAACTACAGAAAAATGTCTATTGATAGTTCATCAAAGCTTTCACACTGAAATGAAGATTCAAGAAAAAAAACTCGATTACTGGACTTCAGTAATGTGATCTATGAGATGATTCAACTTACCTGCAAATATTTTCAGTAGCCCAGTTGTGAGGTCTCGATGAGTTTTCAAAATCACTTGTGTTGAAATATGATAGAGAACTGTTCAAGTAGTTCTCCAAAGTTCCATACCGACTCATATACACAAGCCTTGGTATAAAGTCTGAGGTGAAAGCTATGATGAATCCCTGGAAAGGCAATTATTCACTAGAAGTTCCTGAAAATATTTTTTGCAAAAGCAACTCACATTAGTGACAACTGACAATTTCCCTATGGAATCCAATATTCTGTACCATACCCCAATGTCCCTGACTCTTTGTGAAACTGGTCGTCTATAGAAAGTCAACAGTTTTTGGGCATCCAATCTCATTTCCAAGACATTATTCAGCAAAGCAAAAAACGGAGCCAGAGGAAATGCAGCCACGAATATAGTCACGAAGCCGTATTGGAGGACTATAATAAAAATCACAATTCAGAGATATTCACAATAGTGTTACGAAAATGAGTACAGTAGGTAAGCCGCTGTGTTGTTTATGTCTAGAATAGTAGTAGTAACTTTATTTAGCCTTTTCGCTATACATTCCAACAATACATATATAATTATTGAATGAATGTGGTTTTTTTGTGGAGGAACAACGTTTCTTGACATGTTTTTTGGGTAACCTTCCACAGTCTGAAAATGAAAATATAATCAGGAAAATCTATACAAGTGTAGAAAGGGCAAACTAATTAGTTCACCCTTTAAGTTCGGATATTCCTTCTCAAAATCTTCTAAATCTCCTTTAATTGTTAGAATAATTTGGATTTTTTCTTGCAGAGTCTTTTTCGCTTTTTCAACTGACGGATGTCAATTGAGATCTGCCAAAAAAGTTTGAGAGTGACGTATTGCTCATTTGATATATGGGGTGTTGTTCAGATCAGTTTATTAGCATTCTACCATATCTTACTTCCTCTCTGAGTAGAGGTAACCATGTATGGTCCATTTCAACAGAATTTGTTGAAAAGCATTTGTTATTGGAAAGAAGAATACAGGCCGTTTCTTTCAATTTTCTCCTCTCTTGATGTGGTTCTTTCATCAAGATTTTTGTCCTATTCCATTCAATCGTATGGTCGCCAGTGGATGTGAGGATATGTTCTGCAATTTTTGATCCGGTTATTTGTCGATTTCTGATGTAACTCTGATGTTCACTTTGGCGCACTTCCAATGGTCTTGACGGTTCACCTATATCACCACACGAACAAGGTATGTTGTAAACACAGTTTTTGGTACTTTCTTCTGCGTTTTTTGGTTTTGTTTGTGTTAGTATAGATCTCAGTGTGTTTGTTGTTCTAAATGATGTTCTCACATCATACCTATGTCCAATTCGTATGATTTTTTCAGATAATCCGGGGACATGAGGTATTATGTTGGTTGTGAAATGTGTAGGGGGGGGGGGAGTACTCCTGTTGGTTGTGTTAATTGGTTGTTTGATGAATTTTTGTTTTCAATGTCAGTGATTGTTTTTTCCACAAACTGATCCGGATATGCATTTTCCTTGAGAACAGATTTTATGAGGTTTATTTCTTCCTGTAGATTCTGGTTGGAATTTCAAACTGTTTGGGCTCGATTATAGAGACATTTAACTATGCCTTTTTTCACACTGGCATGATGGTTTGAGTTGTAGTGTAGATATCGATTGGTATACGTCTTCTTTCTGTGTACAGATGTTTCCATTTGGGATGATGATTTTTGGATCATGACATCTAAAAAGGGGAGTTGGTTGTTTTTTACTGATTCTAACGTGAATTTGATCGTCGGTTCTTGATTGTTTATATGATCCAAGAAAATGTTTAATTCTTCTTCTTCCAGATAGCGAAAACATCATCCCCGTATCTCCACCATATCTTTGGAATATTGTGGAATGTTTCAACGAAGGATTCTTATTTCCAATTCAAGAACGAATTTTATCAACAAGAGTTTGGTATGGCGATGGGTTCTCCTTTGTCAGCCATTTTAAGTAACATATTCATGGAATACTTTGAAGAATCCTTCGTTGAAACATTCCACAATGGTACAAAAATATGGTGGAGACACGTGGATGATGTTTTCGCTATCTGGAATCGAAGTGAAGAAGAATTAAACATTTTCTTGGATCATATAAACGGTCAAGAACCGACGATCAAATTCACGTTAGAATCAGAACAAAACAACCAACTCCCCTTTTTAGATGTCATGATCTAAAAATCATCATCCCGAATGGAAACATCTATACACAGAAAGAAGACGCATACCAATCGATATCTACACTACAACTCAAACCATCATGCCAGGGTGAAAAAAGGCATAGTTAAATGTCTCTATAATCGAGCCCAAACAGTTTGCAATTCCAACCAGAATCTACAGGAAGAAATAAACCTCATAAAATCTCTTCTCAAGGGAAATGCATATCCGGATCAGTTTGTGGAAAAAACAATCACTGACATTGAAAACAAAAATTCATCAAACAACCAATTAACACAACCAACAGGAGTACTCCCACCACCTACACATTTCACAACCAACATAATACCTCATGTCCCAGGATTATCTGAGAAAATCAATCGAATTGGACATAGGTATGATGTGGGAACATCATTTAGAACAACAAACACACTGAGATCTATACTAACACAAAGAAAACCAAAAAACGCAGAAGAAAGTACCAAAAACTGTGTTTACAACATACCTTGTTCGTGTGGTGATAGTTATATCGGTGAAACGTTAAGACCATTGGAAGTGCGCCAAAGTGAACATCAGAGTTACATCAGAAATCGACAAATAACCGGATCAAAAATTGCAGAACATATCCTCACATCCACTGGCGATCATACGATTGAATGGAATAGAACAAAAATCTTGATGAAAGAACCACATCAAGAGAGGAGAAAATTGAAAGAAACGGCCTGTATTCTTCTTTCCAGTAACAACTGCTTTTCAACAAATTCTGTTGAAATGGACCATACATGGTCACCTCTATTCAGAGAGGAAGTGAGATATGGTAGAATGATAATAAACTGATCTGAACAACACCCCATATATCAAATGAGCAATACGTCACTCTCAAACTTTTTTGGCAGATCTCAAGTGACATCCGTCAGTTGAAAAAGCAAAAAAGTCTCTGCAAGAAAAAATCCAAATTATTCTAACAATTAAAGGAGATTTAGAAGATTTTGAGAACGGGGGCAGATATAGTCCCCGAAACGTCAATCAAAAACTATATAGAGAAGTATCTTTTGAATTTTTACTATTTTTTTTATAGGCATATTCAGGGAACGAGAAGTTACTGACAAATAAAATCATTTTTCTATAGAAAATATAATTTGGTGAACGCAGTAACTTATCGGGGTGAACTAATTAGTTTGCCCTTTCTACACTTGTATAGATTTTCCTGATTATATTTTCATTTTCAGACTGTGGAAGGTTACCCAAAAAACATGTCAAGAAACATATACAATATTTGAATACAAATTATTATATTACGTTAATATTTCCACTTTTGATAAAATCTTTTACATGTTTCTCAAATATTCAATGGACTCATCTTCAGTTCACTTCCGAGTTTATTATATTCCACCATACCTTTATAGAATACTGAACGCTGCTTCTGTGATTTCTTTGCTTGCTACCCACCAACATTATCTTTACCTCTAGTATCATAGTCGTGAACAGTATTGAATTTTACTAATATATTTTCGAGATATTGAGGACTTATGTTTGTGTTCATCTTGTGAATGAATACCATACCATTCTACTCTATAAATGATTCAACTTCCAAACAATTCAAGGTACGTAACACAGATTGAACCGAGGTTCAATAATCGCATCGTAATATAACCCTCATGACTCTGTTTTGCAGTTTCTGCAATCTTTCTATTTCACTCTGATTCGCCATGTATACAATTGTGATAGAATGATTGTGTTATAAATCATCTTCCTAGAATACAATGTCAAATATTTACTTACCCTACACGAAACACAATTTTTTTTAGCAATTTTTCACAAGTATCATCTATATGTATATTGAATTTAAGTTTACTGTCAACTATTACCCCCAGATATTTTATTTCATCCACAATTTCAATTTCTTCACCATGCATTTCAAAATTTCAATTGTTTTCTTCGAATTGTGTGCATACATTGCCGTTTGCTATCAGCAAAGCTTTCGTTTTTTTGACATCCAATTTTATTAATTTATTTAGTTCTAACCAATGTTTCAAATTCTCCAAATCCTCTTTCGTGTTATTTACAAGAGTGTCCAATTGTTTTCCTTCCATATAAATAACTGTATCGCCGGCAAATAAATGATATTTGGAATTTTGAAATATATGCCGAATGTCATTTATACATAATATAAATAATAATGGTCCCAGTATGGTACCTTGCAGTACTCCATGGTCGGGACCCATCCAGCGACCTTGAGAAACGACAACGAACCTATCTAAGAAAGAGCCTTACCGGCGAGAGTGGCAGTTTATTTATTGATGTTATTTATGTGATCAGTTGGAAAATAGTACAGTGTAAAGGGCGTATTTAGAACTGAGTATTTTATTGTCCTTATTGAGTTGTGTTTTCAAAGTGTAATAAACTAACATTAATTATTTCGAGTATTTGTTATAGTCACAATAGATTAATTAAACCCCAAAATGTATCTACAGAATCATTGATCAATATTATATATATGGAGGTCCAGAACTCACCCATTTCCAGATATTCTGGAAACAAACTCCTGGGCCCCCATTCTACTAGTTTGTAATCCCTCACCCACTGCGGTTGGCAACTCTTACAGGAAAGGGTCTCTTTACTCAGGCCAGTTTTAACCTTGAGGGTGTTCAACCACTTGAAGAATAGGGGAAACAACATTTCTAAGACGGTATTCACTGCTTGTTTGCCAATCATAATGATACCAAGTTGGATGCAGAGCTCCATAAGGCAGCCTCCAGGCCCACACTGAAAAATGATTATAATGATAATAATATGAGCAATTTCCAAAATGACTAACCTCTTCCTGTCTGTATCCATATATTTTATTATACTCCTTCGGATAACCAACAAGTCTTCCCTTGAAGAAGGCAATATAGAATATGGAAGCATAGTAATTCACGAATTGGAGCAAATATATTTTCAAGGTCAGTGAATCATCGAATTCAGTTTGCGTTCTCAGCAGTTCATATTCCGTCAAATATTCTGCAATATACGTGTAAATCTGAAACAAACCAATTTGAAATTTAATAAAGGTTTTGATATCAAATAAATGTCGACAATAATTTAAAAACAATCAACTCAGTATTTTTGCAAAGAATGGGATTGATTAATATCATTGAACATTAAAAACAATTTTGGTTTGTGAACGGGATCTATCTAAATAGATTGTATTGGTTCACAAGCATTATTGAACTGAGAAAACTTTGAGTCAATGGGAATAATCGAGGGGAAATTATGTTTCGTGACCAAAAACTTACTTTGTAGGTGTAAATCTGAAACCAAACATTGATTTCTGTTAACTATTGGATAGTGCAGATATTTTTTTACAACACATGCAGTAAATATGAAAAGAGAAAAAATCGGGATTGAATAGCTTTACTTCGAAATATAAAGACATATGAAACTTTTTATAAAAATATACTATAAGGTAAAATCAAAACATCTCACTCACGTAATTGAATATAACGATGAAAACCAGATTGATACATGCAGCAGTACAGGTAGTGAACAGCATGGCAGTACTATTGTCGACCAGGATAGTCGAGGCGTGATCTATAGCTTTCAAAGACACCAAAACTGACATCCTATAGAGAACCACTGCCACAACAGTTGCCAAGGCCAAAGTAACCTGAAAACCGTATAAAGCACCAGAAATTATCATATGGGCACAATTTGACATCTTATCCAAGAAGGTGGTGGTATCTCAATATACTGCCTAAGTCGTGAAGTCAGACACGATGGGCTTACGAACCTTTCCATCCAAAATGCAAATGCATGTTAAATTTTCATAGGGAATTTAAATTTTTCGGTTTATTCGTGATTGTGTTTTATATAAGGGTGGAAATATTAACATTTTGTTATAAAGAGGTTAAATTTAGGATTTCCGATCATATTTTATTGAGAGGTAAGGGTTATATACAAAGGCGTAGAAGGGCCAACAACAAAATATATTTTTTAAACATTTGGAATTGCCACTTTGAACTGACAATTGTCAGTTCGAAGTGACAATTGTCAGTTCAAAGTGACAATTGTCACTTCAAATTGACAATTGTTACTTCAAAATGGTAATTCCAATGTTTTTAAAATTAAAAAAGTGACAATTATCACTTTTAAAAACATCTGGAATTGCCATTTTCAAGTGACAATTGTCAATTTGAAGTGACAGTTGTCACTTTGAACGGACAATTGTCAGTTTGAAGTGACAATTGTCAGTTTGAAGTGACAATTGTCACTTCGAACTGACAATTGTCACTTCAAAGTGACAATTGTCAGTTCAAAGTGGCAATTCAAAATGATTTTGTAAGTGACAATTGTCACTTCGAAGTGACAATTGTCAGGTCGAAGTGACAATTGTCATTCAAAAATTTCAAAGTGACAATTGTCAGTTCAAAGTGGCAATTCCAAATGTATACAAAAATAATTTTGTTGTTGGCCCTTCTACGCCTTCGTAGTTATAACATATTTATGGCTTATTGAGGTTAAGTCATTGTTTTGTTTAAAAAAAATAGTAAACATTTATTCATTTTCATATCTGAGATCACAATAATCGCATATATAATTGGAAATGGTACCTATAAGTTTAAAAATAAAATAATATGTATAATCAGACAGTTATTAACTGATATAAGATTATACATGATTTCATAGTAATTTTTAATAGTATTAAATTCAAAACCAAGCAACTTTTACTGGCATTTTTTTTGTTTAGGAGCATTCCAAGTACACTCTTTATCTGTAACGAGTATGTTGTAGTGTCCAGAGCAAGTGTGGCAATGTGGTGACACAACAAGTGGCAGAGGCTGATTTACTCAGTTTCATCTACAATATAAACATGTTCATTATATGTTTTATCTTTCATGCTAGCATGTATTTCTCCTCTGATGATCATCAAATCAGCATCATATTGCATTGCAAGAACTCCTTAATGCTAAAAAGCTTTGAAACGTGTTTTGAAGTCATTCTAAGCTAAAATTCTGAAAATAAAACATACCGAATACCAAACAGATCAATGACATAACTTCCAACTCCTTTAAATAAGCTTTACATGTTATAATCCTTACTACTCTACAAAATATTATGGGAATTCTTAAATTTGGCCTTACTTTAACAAAATATTAGTATAACCACCCTAATATAATCACGAATAAACTGAAAAATAAAAATTCCTTATGGGCATCCCAGTCAACCACCGAAGTAACAGTAAGTCGCGGGGAATATGAAATAATATCACTTTGAAGATCATCTTGGAGACCTATCATAGATGTACTGAAGACTTCGCTTCGTGGACATAAATATGCACATATTGTTAGCGTTACGAATTCCCCAACTCAAGTTCTTGGGCAATTGCATGCAACATTATTTCAAGAAGTTCTAATGAAGTGCAGATTGCTATCACTATGCTACGTATCCAAATTTCAAACTTGTGTTATTATTTGAATTTGAAATGATGTAACATGTATAAAGTTTCATGAACTATTGCCGAGCGACTTCTTCAAAAAGACCTATCACTAACTTAATGAAAAGTCCTCTTAATGACACGATGCTACTACCCAACTTTTTGCGTGCATTCTATTAATTTCAATGATTTACCTGAATATGCATTTCGATCTACATTGATACCTCTGTATAAATATATTAATCGATTATCATGATAATCATAAAACAATTCATGCAGTTTATGATGAGCAATGAAAACGATATTTCAATCACAGGACAAAAAACAACGGCTCCTCAAAAAGCTATACAGCACCTGAAAGAGAATCCTGAAGATATTTATTCTTTTTCAATAGTTTTAAAACGTCTCGTAATAAAAAAAGATTGCATTTTGTTTTGTGAAAAAACTATTTTTTCTATGCTTAAAATACAGCACAGAGTAGGTTAGAGTGAAATATATTGTAACTATTTTGTATATGTAATTTTTTCAATAATATATTTGGCACCAAAATATTAAATATTGAATTTTTACAAATGAATAAAATATATCTACTCTTTATTTATTCATATCATTCAATGTCATATTGAAGTATTTCGGAAAATAAGTACTCTTCATTTGAAGAAAAAAAATCTAGAATTATTTATCATCTGCCTGCCAACGAATTAAATTTCATTTTTATATTACGTGTGTTTGGTACCATATAGAAGCCGCTGATATCGTCTTATTTCTGGACACCTTACCGCCCAAGGAGTTTATCATCATCCCCGGAGTTTCATGTCGTCGAGTTTATTCTCTTTTCCGGAGTTTTACATGTTTCTGTGCATTTCTGTAGATTTTTTGATGTTCCCCTTTTGTTAGTTGGCTTGCTTGTTTTATATGGCGCCTATCTTTACATATACTTCGCCAGCCATGGAAATCCACTTCATCCCAGAACGTATTCTGTAGGCTTCCATTTCCCTTCGGAGGGCACCGGGATTGTCTCACTCGAAATGATACCATGAAAGCCCAAAACTTTCACAACAAAAAAATTAACTTTGAGATGCACGTGGAACGGCTGTACAAAACATACATTAACCTGACCGTGTGGTCGGCGTCTGCCTCCCACGACACCAGGAAGTCGAATCCTTTGTTATTTCGATACTTTTTAGGTGTTTAGATATGTACTGATTCGAAATATTAGTTGCTAACATGGCGTTAGATGACACAATGCATGGGCCACAGCAGAATACCCGTTCTTCCGTAGCGACTGTTGATGTAACATATCCACAGCTCTTCTTGACTTGCTACCCCCAACAAATGTAAATCCCAGAAATTCAGATGCCGAAAATCATTATTTCTTTCCCCTACCACTCCACAAGAATTTAAAGACATTCCCAGAAATCTCTCTAATAGCAAGGCACTAGATATATATATATATATATATATATATATATATATATATATATAATTTGAATTAAACAATACATACTAATGACAATTGTTATTTAAAATTATACTCAATTAAAATAATATTAAAGAAATATGCAGAAGCCTTTGCAATATATGTACCATTCATTTAAATATTCTTAGACTAAAGGCTCTATCTCATTATAAGTTGAAATCTTCTTGAATTCTCAAATTAGTATTTTGATTCACGGAATTGTTAACATTTGAGCAGTTTAAGACCTTTTCACTCTGTCAATCTATTATAGGATAAGTGTAATTGATGGTCACTTGTGCTATACATGATCTGTGGTTTGCAGTCATCAAACAAATGTGTGTTTTTGAAAAAGAAAATAAGACACTCCTGTATGTATATTCCAAAGGTAGTAAGGATTTTAAGGTTTCTGAATTTGCCTCTGCAGGACTCATTTATTTTTAGATTGATCATTAATCTCAAAATTCTTTTCTGTTGGATGAATACTCTACATAAATCTCTACTACCCCCAAAGAATATAATTCCATACCTCAAGAGGCCTTCAAAGTTTGCGGGTACACAGTTTTTGGGTAGAAAGATTGGTGTATTTTTTAGGACTCTCATACTGTAACAAACCGTGTTGAGTTTTTTGCAGATACTGTCTATGTGTATCTCCCAGGTCATTGTTTCGTCTATGTACAATCCCAGAAACTTTGTAACAGAAGATATTTTAAAAAGTTGATATCATTCAAGATGATGTCATTTGGTGTATATCCCATCTGGCTGGTTTTAAAAAGAACAAGACTGGTTTTTTCATTATTGCAAATTTGCTTATTTGTTCTAAACCAATGGTTAGCATTATTTAAAGTGTGTTGGGATGTTTCTATCAAGTCAGGCCATGTTGATGCATGCACAAGTATATTGGTATCATCCGCATAGTTCGTTAATTGATTTAGAACCGGAATATCTACTAATGACGCAATTGCTCTACTAGTGAATAAAATTTACTCAAACTTAGATAAAAGCAGGCCATGCGCAGGAATATTCATCGATCTGGCAAAAGCCTTCGATACCATAAGTCACAACAAGCTGTTATCCAAACTAAACGACATAGGTATTCGTGGCCCCGCACTCTCACTCTTCCAAAGCTACCTAAAAAAAGGAAACAACTAGTGAAGATCAATAATACAATGAGTAGCCAAAGAGAGATAACTTATGGAATACCACTAAAATTTTTTAAAAATTTTAAAATTTATACTGATGACACCGACTTCTTATGGATGGAAACTCTTGGGAAGAAGAGAAACCAAAATAAAAAACGATTTAGGAAAAATAATAAAATGGTTCGATGACAATCTCCTCACAATTAATATGGATAAAACTGTATATCTACCTTTTTCAAATTATAAAAATGGTCTCCCAAATACTGAACAATTAGACCTAAATCTACCTTTGAGAAATAATACGTATAATATTCAAACAACAACCAACACAAAATACCTAGGATAATTATTGATAATAATCTAAAATGGGATCTTCAAATTCAGAACTTGACCAAAAAAATAAATCATTAATGTACCATTCAAACAAATGACATTCATACTAGATGAAATAAATTAAAGATGTATTTCAGTTTGGTCCAATCACTCCTGAACTATGGCATAACCGGATAGGGTGGTGCATACTCTAATAATATAAAACCTCTAGAAATAGCACAGAAGAAAATAATCAAAATAATGTATAAACTCAATAGCCAGTATTCATCGATTCTGTTTTCCAGAATTCTAAATTATTGAATATTAGAAATCTATTCTACAAAACCTCAATACTCAATGTAGTCAAACATAATTTAATAGATAGAATAAAACTCACATTTATTCAACAAGATTTCGAGAAAATGCCAATATAGTGCTCCCTAAGTCTCAGAAGTCCATTGGACAGCGAAGTTTCCTACACGTGGGACATAAATTATACAATTATCTACCAATAAGTTTAAAAAAGGAAATTAAAAAAAAAAATTCAAAAACATAGTAACAAATTGGTCTTAATCAATCAAAATATTATAAACACACCAATAACAGAACAGATACATGTATATACAATCCAATCTGAAATCTGCTAATCAATCACCATTCATTAATATCCTACAATATTCATTTATCAACATAGTAGTATTTTTATTAGTCTATAGTATTTCTGAAAGTCTTAATTTCTCATTATGATAGACACACTTAATCTAGTTATAAATACTATAAATATTATTGTTATTATTATTGTGTGTGTACATGTTTTACTCTACATTCGTGAGTGAAGTGTATATGTATTTATAAATGTGTAGTTAACTAATTTATCAGTATGTGACCACTGTTATTGGTACATTTATGTAAATTATCTCTCACTTTAAATTACCCTAAGTAACTTTATATTATTTTACTAGTACTTAATTTTTATTACATTAGTTTAATATATTTCAAAAAGATCAAATACCGCTTTGTGTCTTGGAACACAGTCTAGCTTAGGCTAAAGTGAACCTGGACATAAAAATTTGATCAATTTGAAATATTTGATTTTTATTTTATTTTATTCAAAATCTGTTATTTATTCAAAACTGTTTATGTTTACATTTACATTGATAATTTTTATGCAAATGAACTGAATAAATATTTTATTATTATTATTATATATATATATATATATGGAATGAGCAATAAACTCATTAAAGCCATTGGCGAAGGCATTATAGATCCTCTTGTTATTATAATAAATAAATGTTTCGTACCTGGCAACTTCCCAAAAAAACTAAAACAATCAAAGGTTATACCGATTTAAAAAAAAAGGAGATGAAAATAACCCAGACAATCATAGACTAATTTCAATAGTACCAATTTTATCTAAACCAATAGATATTGCTTTCAATA
This sequence comes from Gonioctena quinquepunctata, assembly GCA_018342105.1. Classification (NCBI taxonomy): domain Eukaryota; kingdom Metazoa; phylum Arthropoda; class Insecta; order Coleoptera; family Chrysomelidae; genus Gonioctena; species Gonioctena quinquepunctata. The sequence goes on from JAFIRS010002541.1 coordinate 166,294, forward strand.
ATAGACTTACATCATACATGGATAAAAATAACTTATTCTCTTCTTCCCAATTTGGATTCAAGCAATTACTGAACTAGTTACTGAGACAGTTGAGGTCTTTGAGAGAGGCGAGATAGTATCTACTACCTTCTGTGATCTTTCAAAGGCCTTTGACTGTGTCAATCACAACATCCTCCTAGGGAAACTGGGACTATATGGCATTAGGGGAAACTCTTTTGATTTCACTGAGGCCTACTTAACAAACAGAACTCAGCTTGTAGAATATAATAATATCAAATCCACAGTTCAAAATATATTAACAGGGGTCCCCCAAGGCTCAATCATAGGACCACTATTATTCATCCTGTACGTGAATGACTTTTCATTCAACTTGAATAATGTAAAGTCAATCTTATATGCTGACGACACCACTGTCTATCACACGCACAGTGATCCAAGAAACACGGAAATAATAAATAAAAATATAATTGAACAGATAAAGCCTTGGTTCACCTCAAACCAGTTGAGTCTTAATTTAAACAAAACAGTACCTCTAAATTTCTCTCTCAGAGAAATTAATGGGGAAATGACAACAGGACTTCATCTCGACTCTAAACTGTCATGGAAACATCATATCCAAACTCTCACAAAAAAACTTGCAAGTATAACTTTCTTACTGAGAAAACTATCACAAACAGCTTCCACGGAAATTTGTAGGGTAGCCTACATGGGATTATTCCAAAGTCAAATATCATATGGAATACTTTTGTGGGGGGATGCTACAAACTGGATACAAATATTTCGTATGCAGAAAAGAGCTATTAGAGCAATAACACAAACTCCTTATACTGAAACATGCAGACATGATTTCAAAAATTTAAAGTCTCCCAGTGTTATTTATATATCACTGTCTATATTACATCAAATCGAATGAGCAAAACTTCTCTAAACAAAATACACTATACTTATATGACACAAGAAACAAAAATAATCTAATAATCCCACAACATAACTCACCTTAACTCATAAAAGCTTTATCAACCTCTCTATCAATTTTTTCAATAAACGTCCCAAGCAAATGAAAGAACTTCCAACAACAAAATTCAAAAAACTTTTTAACAAAAAATTAAACCGACGAAATACGGAACTGAAAAGTAAAAAATAAAATAAACCTTCTTAGTCTCAATAACTAAGCTCCTAAACTAATGTAAGTAACTAATTTTGAGTCGGCGCCAAACAAACAAGCAAATGAATTAGGTAAGGCGTAAAATGATGGCATCGAGTTGGGCGGTGACATTCTGATAATTTTTTTGAGACTAAGAGGTTTATTTTATTTTTTACTTTTCAGTTCAGTTATTTCGTTGGTTTAATTTTTTGTTAAAAAGTTTTTATTTTTTTATTTTTTGGTTTATTTTTTGTTAAAAATTTTTTTTTTAATTGGCTGAAATCTACTAATTACTAACTGCTTGTTTTTTTATTACTTCCAAAATACTTACTTACCCACCTTACTTCAACTATTACCAGTTAAATAATATGATTATCTACTTTTACTATTTGTTGTAATATAAATTATTTTTGTTGTTCTGGTTAGTTTATTTCATTACTTTGTATATCATTCCATCCTCTCATAGAATATATTTAATGTGATAATGACACTAGCGATCTGTCATTGTCAACTACATATGTGTGCCAATGTTCACAAGTGAAAAATCAATTATCCCCTATTTTTCTACCCGTAAGGGTGGATAATTCCATTCGAAATCCAAATATGATCAACTATGAGGTATACCCTATCTGATAAAAGAAGAATCATCCAAATCGAAGATCCCAGTACAAAGTTATAGCTGATAGAATCGGTTAACGGACCAGAATTCAGAGGGTGAGTGATCAATATCCTTCATTTTGCTACCCTTAGGGTGGATTTCATCTTTAAATTCAAATGGGACCAACTTCGAAGTACACCCTATCCACTGAAAGAAGAATTATCGAAATCGGACGTCTCAGTAAAAGTTATGCGTGATCATACATAAAAAAAATATATATATATATATACGCTCTGACTAGAGAACCTCCTCCTTTTGGTTTTGTCGGTTAAAAATAGAAATGGAAAAAATGCTTCTTACACTCAATACTCCAACATTCAAGAATTCTTTGATGCTGATGTTCTCTCTTCAATAAATATGTAGCTATTATATTTTCATCTCTATGTTCTTAAACATTTTGGTGTACCTATGTATTTTAATTACTGTATTTATTTATGTATTGTATTTGTCTATCTAGAGATTTTAATCCATTTATATTCATATTTATATAGATATTTTCTGGTACTCAAATTAACTACATCACCCACAATTCTGACGATGCTAAAACATCATAATATGTTATTTGAGCAAATAAAGTTTTTTATTATTATTATTATTATACTGCGAATAAGATAACTTTCAACATCGCTTTACGACCTTCTGGCTGAGTTGACGGTTTTACATTTTCATTATCACTGTAAGACAAATAACATGGAATTTAATGTATGAGAAATGTCAAATTGCTTTTCCACCTAATTAATTCTATATTAAATCCAAAACCTACATTTATTTGATCAATGTGGCAAATATAAAAGGGATGTTTTAAAAATGTTTATAATTACAATGTGTATATATATATATATATATATATATATATATATATATATGCATTATTATAACTTTCATGGGAGGTGCATTTAATTTTCATTTGTTTATTTATACTCCTCCGAAAAACTGCCTGCTTTGCGAAATCGCTATGTGGCTGTCTGTGAAACCCTTGAAACATACACTTTGCGACGTCCTGGCAAATTACTGGCGATGTGCGTGTTTGCGGACATTATGCACTCGCCAATAATTAGTGGTGCCTCTTTTTTGTATTCACATTGCGAAGTCACAGATCTCCGCAGTAACTCCCTGCAACTTCTATGCCATCCATTCTGGTTGACTGGAATTTAACATGGATTTGCATTTTCGATGCAAAGGTTCGTAAGCTCCTCCTTTTTGTGACGTCAGACTTAGGTAGTCCATTGAAAGGTCTGACCGAGTTCATTATTCTGATAATCTGCTATGCACACTTACCAAGAGTAGCACTACGGAAAAACTAAAAATGGTCATAGGAACACGTAATTTCCAGAAAGGCACCTGTGGTTCCATTGTGTTAGTAACAACATTGACCTGCTTCTGTTTGATATGTGCAAGACGGGCTAAGTACTGAGGCCTAGGATGTTCTTCTTGAATATCGAATCCCGTCAAGTCCCATCTGTGGGTAATTTCGGCCGAATATCTTTTCCACATCTCCAAAAATAAAGTGGCTGAATTCATAAACGGGATTTATAACTTATCATATCATTTACAGAATAAAGATATTTTCAAATAAACAATAAAATGTGTTTCTGATAAATCAAAGTGCACTAAAAAATTATCGGTATTTTGGAGCATGATATGACCCTGGGAGCAATGAAACTCCAACATTATAGGAAAATAATGTAAGCCAACTGATTCACAAATAAAAACTATGATTGAGATGAACAAATCTTGAAAAAACATAACCTCCAAGGTATACTGTAGTCAAAATCATTAATTAGGTTCAATTTACTTATAGCTCACGAGGAAAATGTTATCAACTGATTGTGAAATGTTGAATTTATATTCAGTTTTCACTCATTTCCATAAAAGTTAATAGAAAAAAGTTTTCTAGGTTCATCAAGAAACAGACAATAAACAAAATTCATAGGCATAGATTTTATTTTGCCGTAAGTTCAGACTGAATTATCTTCTATCCCCTTAAAAAATATTGACATGACATGGGCAGCAGAAAACCGCCGGGAATATTATTTCTCTAGTATGTTTATCTGAAATGGATTGTTCTCAAAATTATTCACGCTATGTTGTGGTACCCCTGAGTAAATAATTACATAGACAGAGAGGTCGCCCACAAACTCTGTGATCATGGTATTCGAAGAAGTAACATTCAATGACTTTCATTCCAAAAGAAAATATCTTGGAAGTGCATGAGAAGTCAGTTAGATTTAAAAAAAATACAAATACAAATTGTCTACTTTATCCTTTCAACATTATGATCAACTTACCCCATATAGACATGAATATAGCAAAGAATACAGTCGTTGGATTGTCGAAAAGATAAGTAATTCTTGCATGAACACAGGATTCGGTGATGTCCCAATAATCACACCAAACGTCACAAAGAGGACACATCTTTTCCTCGACTTTGTGATTGCAAATATCCTCGCTAAATAGAAATTACAAAATTAGGAATTAATTGGGAGTAATTTATGCGTTTATTGTCTGGAGAAATAATATCGCACTGACAAACATTTTCCTTAAAATAACATAGGCCATATCATGATTGATCGTCAAGGAAAAACACAGATTAGCAGTAATATAAAGATATACAAAATGAGACAAAAAGCAAGAAAATTCCCCATACAAATTGAAATATTTTAAAATATTCCATGTAATCTAACAGCCATAATAATCATAATTATACCAGGAGTTTGAAGTTGATCAAGTAAAAAATCTTTAAAATTAGGAGACCAAATTAAAAATTTTGAAAAGGGAAACATTCTCAATTGAATATTGAATGGAAAGTTTTTCCTGAAAATAAAAAAATGTACGATAAAAATTAAACAATTTTTTGTAATATATTGACTAGAGTTCATCTTTCAATAGCCGATGATTCCACATCTGATTATATGAACACCCTGCTGTTCATATTTTCAAACAAATCAATTCATTGTAAAATTCTACCAAATCATTATAGGATATATCAAGTAGCTGATCTTTCAATATTTATTTATTTATTTATTGTACCCAAAATGATACAAGTGATAAAAAAATAAGAAAAAAATGATACCAAGAATAATACAAAGATAAATTAGGTTAATAACATAATTATAAACAATTATACTAATAATAGAACAAGTATGAAAGACACTTATTACAAGTTGATACAATATATAATAAGGGACAGGGTACAGATTGTGTACAGAAAGCACCTAAGTGACTTAAGGTAGTACCGCCACGAGACAGTTGAATTAGGAAATCATTAAAATTTGGCATACGTTGTTTAACATGTGAACAACACCTCTATAAAATTTTAACAAGTTTCACCATCCCGAACCCGAGATATATATAATTGAAGTTGACTCAATTAACACGTAACATATGAACCATGCATAGGCAAACAGCACATTATTAATTCTACCGTTAGTACTAAAATTAAGAGGTTTATGAAAAACGAGGAGGAGCTAGAGCAGGTTATCACAGATATTGTGAAAAAAAATCAAAGTGATTGACCATCTAGTTTGACAGATATGATCAAAACGACTCTCGTTATTCAAAATAGTCCACGAAGAAGCGCACAGCCTAAAGGGGGAGTCATATAGAAATCCGGGTTGTGCCAGGGGACTTTTTAAAGAAGGACGGGGGACCATTTGACCCCATCGATTTTAACGTCCCCCCCCCTTCCACCCCTAAAAAAAAGTTCAAAAAGAGTACTACAAAAAATAATTTTTTCCCATGACGTATGATTTCTAGTGAGGGGCCCGGTTCTGAATTTTTTTTTGCTGCGCTTTTCAGGGACATACATTTTTCGAGTCGCCGACTCACTATAACGAAGAAATTTTCTAGAGTCGATTGGGGGAGCAAGTGCCCCCCTTCAAAAACATTTTTTTTTGCGTTTCAAATGGAGAAGTCCTTTGAAATTTGTTGATTCCGTCGAAAATAATTTCCTAATTCAACTGTCTTGTGACGGAACTACCTTAACACTTGTATGTGCTACAAAGCAATATTAATCGATCTAAAATTACAGTTGTGTACAGAAAGTAAAGAATTAAATAGTGGTTTTATATCATGTTAGTGTTGCTATTGATGTTCTAGTATTTTGATAAATTTGAAGTAATTTGAGATTATTTTTTTTAATTCTATCGAGGTTTTATGATTTTTTATATGTTTCACCTTTAGGAATAGAATATCACAAGTTTTGGGTAACGTATAAGTTAAGAAAGGTGACAAACAATTTTTATTGAATTTTGAAGTGGGTAGTAATTAGTTTGTAGTGCTTCTAGAGGTATAAGCTGTGGGAACAGAATTTTGAAGTATTTTCTTTTTGAATGCATACATACATACACTGTGAGAATATAGTGTTGGGATATTACTAATGTCTGTATACCGGGGTGTTATCTCGGACCCAAACTATATAACAAGCTAGATGTTTCTATTAAGGACTCAATGAACATCTCTATATTCAAAAGACAATTGAAAAAATATCTCATAGAAAGAAATTGACGAGTTTTAATAACTTCTCTCGATAAATTATTGTTAATTACCTTTCTATGTCCTGATTAGTATCTGTCATGTTTTGTTGTTTTATATCAATTTTTTATTTATACACAGACGTCTTCCTTGTTACTTACTGTATGTAAATGTTTCTTGTAATGCTTTCATACTGTTTAATACGACGGCGTATTGGCGCCATCCTACCAGTATTTTTTTTATTGAAATCTCAAAATTTTGACTTTTTTTCTCAACATTTCGAGATTTTTTTCTCAAAATTTTGACTTTTATTATCAAAATTTTGAGATTTATTCTCACAATTTCGACTTTTATCTCAAAATTTTGAGATTTGTTCTCAAAATTTTGACTTTTATTCTCAAAATTTTGAGATTTTTTCTCAAAATGTTAAGAATAAAAGTAAAAATTTTGAGAAAAAATCTCAAAATGTTGAGAAAAAAGTCAACATTTTTAGAATTCAATAAAAAAATATATTGGTAGGATGGCGCCAATACGCCAAGTGAAATAAATATTAAAAAAAAATAAGTGCGAAAGTTTTCAGGGGGGGATTCCTTGTCGAAAATTAAAGGGGGTCTTTCATGTGAACAAAAGTTAGGCCTTTCCTTGAAAAGTTGAACGCTTCCAAAAATGAGAAAAAAAAATATTTTATTTTCTTGAAATTGCTGAAGAGTTGAAGGAATGGCATTTTGTGGGCATGTTCTACCAATAAAAAGGCTACCTATGAATATTTATCTAATTTTGTGTGATCTTTTAAAGGGGTGAAACAAGCAACCCCTATTCCATTTTTTCCAGAACTTTTCAATGAAAAAATATTTGTTGAAAAGAACGATTCATTGAAAACTTTTTCAACTCCTGGGTTGTGTCCGTAAAAGCAATAGTTTCCTAATAAAAAAATATCAATAAATGTTACACCAAGATAGCAGTTTTAGACACACAATGTATACAGGGTGTAATCCAACCTCTTGCACAACCGCTAACAGCCCATAAAAAAATAAACAGATTTTTCCTTTAATAAGCCAGAAAAAATATATTAACACATGTATTACCTACCAAAACTTTGCTGTTTCACGGTTCCCAAAATTTGGACAAATTTGACAAAAACCAAATTTTTTGAATACAAAAAAAATAACCACTGTAATTTGTTATAAAATGGCATTATACACTCGTCATTCACGGTTGTGCAAGAGGCTAGATTACACCCTGTATATTTCATTTTCAATTTTATAAATTAGATTTACACACGGAAAAAGATATTGTACCTTCTACGAGTTCATCATCATGGTGGGTTGTGGGATTGTCCCTCAGAAAGGAATATTTCAATAACTTGTGAAGCATGTTGAAAAATTGACAGCTATAGCAAACTTTCTACTGAGTGATTCAAGCAATTCGACACAAAAATATAACCCCTAAATAGAACACAGGTTTGCAATGGATCTCACCTTGGTAAATTATCGTATAATGTTGCACATGAATAAATGAAACAAGCAAGTCCAACGAACGCTGCAGGAATAAGCATGTGTGTGTAAAATCCCAACCATGCGAAATACAGAGCTATTTTCACCCCAAAATATTCTTTCACATAATCGAGTGGTTGATATTTATACCATTTTCTTACAGCAGCCCATTCGATATACAACAGATTTCTTGTTGATCCTTTTACCTTGTGATCTCCCTGAAAGAAAAAAATATTGAGCTAAACTAATATAATCTCCTCATATAGGACCAAAACTCACATCGTGAAGTGGGTAACTAGCTACATAGGCTCTCTCATTCAGAAGTCTTTCAATTCCAAAAGCGAAATCATTTTGTGAGTTGATACTGAACCTCTTTCGGTCCAAAATGAACTGCACTATTCGAGAATGGATGGCCGGTGTGAAGAAATATGCAGAGTCAACATCAAATCTGAAATATAAGGAGAAAGTATGTTAAGAATCCAAAACTGCAGAAAGTGGTTCAATTCTACAGTTAAATGCTAGAAAACGAATCTTTATTAACATTTCCATGACATAAATGGAAATGTTTGTTTGAAGGTTGTAGACGATGTGGTAACTTGATTACTATCGTTTCGGACGTCCATCGTCTTAATGGATTCAAAAGGTTTTCACAACGTTTCGAATGCTTGTATCTGCAATCGTCTTCAGGTGAATACTGACAAGTTTAGGTGCTACTTACCAATTTATATGACTATCGGTGCAATGATGCGTGTAATTCCGCCATGTGCAGTGGTGCGTGTAATTTCGCGCGGTGTTGTGGTGCGTGAAGTTTCGCGCCTTTGCAGCCCGCCAGAAAGAGCAATCAGTGGTTTCCATACGCTTGGTTGACTAAAGGCCTTATTGGCTTCGATGTAGGCGGCCTCTTTGAACTTTCGTTTGAACCAATGCTCCTCTCTATGAAGAACACTTGCGTCGTCCCATAGAACTCGATGGTGCTCAGTCCAGGGGTGGTCAGCGATTCCCGATTTTGATGTTTTTCCATTTCTTGTGCTCATCCAATCGTACCAATAACGGCCTCTTTGTCTCTCCAATGTAGGAATCTCCGCATTCACATGGAACTTCATAAATGCAATTCTTACTGATTTCATTTTTGTTGTCAGGTTTGGTCTTGGTCAGGAAACTCCGTAAAGTACTGCCGGATTGGAAGCAGCTCTTGATGTTGAACTTGTTTCCGATCCTTCTGATCTTCTCGGAGACACCTCTGATGTACGGAAGGCAGATCACTGTGCTTTGTTGTTGCTCTTCAGACGTCTTCGTTCTCCGGAGTTGTTTCAATACTTCTTCTAGGAGTTTCTTGGGATATCCATTCCGGTGAAGGTCCTCTCTGATGTGGTTTAATTCACAAAGAGACCGTTATTGGTACGATTGGATGAGCACAAGAAATGGACTCAACGTGGAGAAACATCAAAATCGGGAATCGCTGACCATGCCTGGACTGAGCACCGTCGAGTTCTATGGGACGACGCAAGTGTTCTTCATAGAGAGGAGCATTGGTTCAAATCGAAGCCAATAACGCCTTTAGTCAACCAAGCGTTGAGATCAAGAACGTATGGAAACCACTGATTGCTCTTTCTGGCGGGCTGCAGAGGCGCGAAACTTCACGCACTACAACCCCGCGCGAAATTACAGTCACCACTGCACATGGCGGAATTACACGCATCATTGCACCGACAGTCATATAAATTGGTAAGTAGCACCTAAACTTGTCAGTATTCACCTGAAGACGATTGCAGATACAAGCATTCGAAACGTCGTGAAAACCTTCCAAATCCATTAAGACGATGGACGTCCGAAACGATAGTAATAAATGGAAATAACATATATTTGGATTTAAAAAGAATGACCTAGCAAGGTACATATAAATCATATCCTACCATAATGAGAATTTAGTTTTGTTCAAAAAATTATGATAACACCAAAATATGATATATTACTTTCACAAATTTTGATAACTTTGGATACTTCATGAATTTTCATTTTTAGAGATAAAATATCAAAATATTATTAAAAAAATGTCCTGATTTTGTGTGAGAAATAGTGCAATAAGCATTGGGATAATTTAATGATCTTCGTTGATTGTTCGTTTGGTGCCGACTCAAAATTAGTTACTTACATTAGTTTAGGAGCTTAGTTATTGAGACGAAGGTTTATTTTATTTTTCACTTTTCAGTTCCGTATTTCGTCGGTTTAATTTTTTGTTAAAAAGTTTTTATTTTTAATTTTTTGTGGCTGAAATCTACTAATTACTACCTACTTGTTTTTTGATTGCTTCCAAAATACTTACTTACCCACCTTACTTCAACTATTACCAGTTAAATAATATGATTACCTACTTTTACTATTTGTTGTAATATAAATTATTTTTGTTGTTCTGGTTAGTTTATTTCATTACTTTGTATATCATTCCATCCTCTCATAGAATATAATGATTGTGACGGATGTAGGAGAACAAAAATAATGACAATAGCAATCTGTCATTGTCAATAACATATGTGTGCCAATGTTCACAAGTGAAAAATCAATTATCCCCTATTTTTCTACCCGTAAGAGTGAATAATTCCATTCGAAATCCAAATATGAGGTATACCCTATCTAATAAAAAATCCAAATCGAAGAACCCAGTACAAAGTTATGCCTGATAGAATCGGTTAACTGACCAGAATTCAGAGGGTGAGTCAGAATCAGAAATATTAGTTTTTATGAATAGTTTTTAACAAAGTAAACTATGAACTTATTTTAAAATTTATGAAATTGTGTGTGAATAAAAATGAAGGGTCTATTGTATTTTTATTGACCCATTTTAAAAAATATCAACTGAATTACCTACAGGTCCCTTGCTGTTTTCCAAGAAAAAAATTGGTAATTGGTAATTATCAGGATAACTGCTTATTAATCTTAAATTTTTGAAATATACAAAGACCTACTTACAAATACTCCTTATCTCTACTGTATATTGCTGTGAATCTGTGCCCTTTATCAGGAAATGTTTCTTTATCAATTGATACCCAAGATCTTATTATGTCCCATTTATTATTGATCTCCTCAAAAATAAAGTTTGTTCGTCTGGATACCTGCCTGAGAACAGGAATCTAAAATGAAAACGATTGAATTATACAATTATACTACAGTATAGGCATGATGCAAAAAAAACAAAAAAATAAGCGTGAGTTACTATGGAAAACAGTACAAACACAAATTAGTGACTCCCTCCAAAAAACAGGAATACCTTTTTTCCCATACTACTAAACATGTTAGGTTGTTGATACTCCGTTGGACTTTTACATAATTCCTAAACAGAAATAATATATGAGCAGATAAATATAAGAGTGCCGTTATACCCCAAAACTTTTCAGAGAAAAAAAAAATAACAAAAGAAGAGAACAGAAATTGAAGAATATAAATTAAAGTGACAAAAAAAAATGAGGTCTTCAAACTATATATTTCATGTAATGTTAAGTGGATGTAGATGAACAGCAAATTATTGGCATTTTCCAGTATTCGTCTTATAAAACAATAATGGTGCGATGGATACTGAAAATATTTGGGTGTAGTTGTGGACCAACTCTATTCCTCCAGTAAAATTTTATTGGAATAATATGAATATAAATCAATTTCAATAACTTTGTGTTTTGGTCCCTTGAAATGTAAAAAAAAATTGCATTCATTTGGACAATATACCTCTTTCATAGGCATCCTCAGCTTTAAAATTTCACTATATCTTCTCAGGACTTCTTTTGGAGCATGTATCTGAAAAACAAAAAAACTTCCAAATACAATTGTCCATCCTTCTACCTCTACTATCTATGAATTAACCAAATTTGAAATTTCTAGTTTATAAGGTTTGAATTTTAGAAACCTGTAACAACTTTGAATACAGTACACAACAGAATTGGTTTGTTTGAAAATATGAACAGGATGTTCATAAAATCAGAATGTATTGAAGACCTAGTGAATGCGATGCCTCTCTTGCATCTATGTTACAAATGATTTCTGGTGCGTACTCTTTTTTGAAAAATATTCTTCTTTGTATCATTCATCTATATGAGTTCTTTATCAAGACTAGAATAGAAAATCAAATAACTAGCTGAATGAAAATGCAAATTTTCAATTTCAGATTTATTCTTTTGAGTTAGGGTTCTTTCAGAATATCTATCAGATGTAGTTCAATGTCCAGCATGGCTTGAGGGAAGTAGTTGTTTTCTGCTAGATATTCACAAAAAATGACTTCATTTTTATAGTGGATTTTTCAATTCACATAAAAATCTTTCTATTCGATATTCAATTGAGAATGTTTCATTTTTCAACAACGGAATGTTTCTTGACATGATATTTTTGTGAGGGTGGTTGTCAAGTGTGTTGCTATAATATGGCAAGAAAATATCTGAAAATTCTGCATTGTCACCCAGCATGTCTTCATTAATATTTTTTTCAGTGTTGAAATCCACTATTGGGAAAACTGTATGACATTTTTTATTGATTTATTTATGTACGGATAACATTGATATAAATTTAAATACATCAACTACATTAAAAGTAAAATGAAACATAGATAATACGAATAATATAAGTGAACTAGTTTTGGAATTAATGACTGATAACATTAGAAGTTGATATTGCACTTTCCAGTGAGATCTTTTGAGAGCAACTTTGAATTTATTTTAGATACATTGAAAATATTCAACCCTGTATTACAATGGCGACTGCCTAGTCTCATTAATCGTGTGAGTTGTTAAGGCCATAGTTTGTGTTATGAAAGGGCATGCTAAATAGATTGGTATTGTGAGTGGTTCTATACGGTACTCTAAAGTTTAATGATCCCAATAGTTCAGGGCATGAGATTTCATTGCTGATTAGGTTAAACAAGGTAATTAGATTAGTTCCTATTCATCGGTCTTGGAGCATTAGAATGTTAAAAAATGTTAGAATAGTTTCGTAGTTGTAGTTTCCAAATTGTAGATTCAATCTATAAGCCACATGCCTCAGAAATCTATTCTGAACACTCTCAATGGTATTGATATGTACTTGGTACTGTAGTGGAGTATCGAACACACTAATGGTTTGCAAATAATTTTCAAGGCCTTAATTGAAAATTCCTTGAGTTGCACAAGATGAAGCCAATAATTTGGTTTGCTTTGCCTATAGCTGTATTTATATGCGGGATATATGCTAGATGTGAATCGAATTGAACTCAGTGCTTAACATTATCAACTCTTTTCATGGTTGATCCATTTATTTAGTATTGAAAATCCAAGGGAAGTTTTGATTTGATATAATGAAGCATTTAACAAAATTTAGAGCTAGACCCATGTGAAAAACCATTCATACAAATTATTTATATCATGTTGAAGTTTTGAGCAGTCATTCGAAGTCTGTATGGGAATATAGGTTATTACATAATCTGCGTATATCAAACACTGATAGTAATCAACGTGAGATGAGACCCCTGTGGAACTTCCCAAGTGACTCGAACTGGATTGTAGTAGATTTTTAATTTTTACTTACTGGATTCTCTTAGCAAGGTAGCTAGTCAATCAAGCTAATAACCACGGTGGAAAATAAATTGTTTCCAATTTACAATTCAAAAACATGAAAAATCTGCTTAAACGGAATTAATTTGATTTCCAGCTTCCAGAGTGCTTACAATACAATGGCAAATTAGTCACAGTTGACTTTCCTGTTAGAAATCCATGCTGTTCATTGACAATTCAGTTCTTGCAGACAGTTTAGTTATTGGGTGATAGTTAATGTTTGCCTTGTCTCAGTTTTTGAATATTAGTATTATGTAGCCTTTCATTTATTTGGAAAAACTCCACTGATTACTGAATGGTTGAATATCAAAGTCAATGGTATAAATGCATCTTTAGAGAAAAAAAGCAGGAATGCCATTTGGACGCACCAAATTTTATCTTTGGAATTGTAAATTTCATGAAATACTTCTTTAAGTGTTGAAGTTAAATTTGGTATATTTACACAACTATTACTGACATTATAGTTTTGATGATTTAAGTTAGTATTAGAGTACAGTTGCAAAGTGCGAGGCAAAAAGATTTCATGCAGATATCATTCAATGTTCTGTGTGGTATTTGCCAGGAAAGTAGTTGTTTTCTGCTTGAAGTCTACCACTTGTTTCAATTTATATTGAATTTTGTTAAGAGACTGTAAGTCCATTTTTGTAATATTACACTTCACATGTTTAATATATATATACTTCACTTTCTTGTTTAATATATATATATATATATATATATATATATATATAAATATATTTTCTTGTTCAATATATATATATATGTATTTTCTTGTTTTATATATATATATATATATATATATATATATATAGTTAATTAATTTTCCAAAATTTCAAATTCAAATATTATTTACCGATTAAAAACTTGGTATTTCCAAGAGTCAAATTTTGACCAAATGCACTGTAAGAGAGATACTTATGGAGTTGAGTGTGAGATCGAAATATTAATAAATAATCATTTAAAGTCCAACAGAATGTAAGTGCAACAAATGTTTAAATAATTAATATTCCTGGACTCCCATGAAAAGTTAATTTAACAAATTGACTGATGTCTTGATCTATATAACTAAAACAATCTGGAATATCACAAATAATAGGGAAAAATAAAATGTGCAAGAATATACTGCCCGATGAACAGCCAACAACTTCAGCAGACAAATTCAACAACTATTTTCCAAATAATAATAAAAATAAAATCGGCCAAATGAGCCCTCAAAACTGGAAAAACAGCGTGAAGATACATGATAACACTTTATTCCTAAACCCCACTACTGAAGAAAAACTAATAACACTCTCACTTAGAATAAAAAACAAAAAATGCTCTGGGGCCAATGAAATTCCTGTTTTTATTGAAACGCAGCATACTATATATTGCCAAACCACTGTGTCATATTATAAATTGTTCTTTCACAGAAGGCACATATTCCATATCCCTCCCAGTTGAAAAGTTCTGTAGTAATTCATATTTATAAAAAAAGTGACACCAACCAACTAGAAAATTACAGACAGATAACAGTGCCTTCCTCATTTCGCAAACTTTTTGAACTGGCCTACTATCATGAAGCACTCAACTTTTTTATATCAAATAATGTTTTTGACTCATTTCAACACGGATTTCTTAAAAACAGATCAGGTGAAACTGCAGTATCTGAATTCACTGAATCAATTATAAAAGCATTTGAAGACAAAGAATTAGCTTGTGGTCTAACTAACTAAATCATGATCATCTTATTAGTAAACTGTACAATTATGGAATTCGCGGTAACAGTTTATCTTGGATCAAGACATATTTTACAAATCGAACCCAAAGAGTCAAAATCGTAAAAGAAACCATAATAAATACCTCCAAACCAGAGAATATATGACTAGGGATTCCTCAAGGAAGCATCCTAGGCCCCCAGCTCTTCATTATTTTTATTAATGATCTACTGCAAGCTACTTCCAATGTTCTAAACACATTTATAAACTATGCTGATGATAGAAATATTCCTTAATGAATGAATAAAATCGACATACAATCCAAAGAAATAGCAACTTGGTTTCAGAAAAACAGACTGATCCTACAACCAGTCAAAAACACAATGCATGTTCTTCAAAAAATACCAAATAGATGTAGACGCACCAGAAACCATGGTAGTTGAGGATAATCCTACAAATATCACTAAGAACTATAAGTTTCTAGGAATATACATTGACTCATCCATAAACTGGTTTAAAAACATTGACTCACTAAGCAGCAAACTATCATCTATAAGTTTCGCAATCACAATCATATAAAAAAAAATTGAATCTGGAAATAGTTTAAAAAGTATAGCATGCTCTATTCCTTTCTAGTATAAAAAATGGTATCATTTTTTGGGGATCCTCCCACGAAGCTGAGAAAATATTCTCAATACAAAAAAAAAGTTATCCCCATAATGTTCAAAATGCAGAGGAGTTTTTCATCGAAATAACCTTGAGACCCTATACGGAATTTACATGAAAGCAATTTCTTTAACCACCTACCAATACATATAAAAGATATTCAAAACCTAAAAAAACCTGACATAAGTGTGGAGAACAGGTTTCAACACTACGGCAATCAACGTGTTAATAGATAAAAATGAGATCAGCAGAATTAAAAACAAAAACTGAAAATATTTTCCAGTTGGATGTATTATTGAATTAACCTTCAAACTAGAGCAATTACAGATCGATTTCATAAAAAAAAGAAAAATACTTGCATGTGTCATTACCTTGACAAAATTCAAACCATTCAATTCTTGCGGTTCATACTCAATTTCTAAACCCTCCTTTAGCAAGTTCATTTCAAACGTTTGCCTTTTGAGAAACGCTTCAGGTGTCACAGCTTGATTATCAAACCCATCCCAGACTAGAACATAATCGACAGATCTCGTTCCATCTTTGAAGAAAATCTTTGGTGTTGCGCATCTCACAGCATTGCATTGTTGACTAGATTTTTTAGAGCAAGGCGTTTCATTACATTCATCGTGGGATGGAACATCCTCTTCTCCCTCCATGGAACTTTCTTGTATTTCAACTTTATGTGCAGGGGACAATTCGTCTTCAAAATCTCTATGAAGGAAACAATGAAAATTTTGTTACATTGATGAAGAAAGCAACTGAAAAAAATCAATATAATTTAATTATGGTAAGTGGGAAGGATGGTTATGAAAACAAATGAATTAATTAAAAAAATTACCCTCCATGTTCTCGTTAATGAATTAATTTAAATAATGAATTCACCATGTCATGCTCATTAGCCTCATTACTCAATTATACATATTAATGAGCCTTACAATTGATTCGTGAAATATGGGGTACACAGCCCAGTCAACCAGCGAAGTTGCAGGAAATTTAATATAATATATCATTATAGACCATCATCTCCTAGTAGCATATAAGTACAAACGACTTCGCTTTGGGACAATAATATGCACTAAATGTTAACCTTATTATCTCGCAAAGCAGAGTTTGAAAGCAATTCAAATTAACGCGTTCTCTGAGAAGTGCTTATGACCTCCAACATGTTACAACCATGCCTTATACCACCCCATATTAACGTTTGGCTTGTGATATTTATTGAATTTTCAATAATATATTACACAGGAAGTTTAAAGGATTATGATCGGGCGACTTTTTCAAGAAGAACCATATTCAACATTTTTGTAATTTCGAATTAGTGGCCACACATTCTGCATCTATTTATTTTCCACTTAAATTTAATTAAAATTTGTAACTTTTTAAATACGTAACTCCTTCCCGATAAAACTGTGAAATTATATCATATTGCATGACTTTTTATAGTTTTGAGCTAGACCTCCCGCTGATTTTTTTTGTTTTTTAGTTTGAGGTCGATTAATGAGAGTAAATTATATAAAGTGTGTCTCACTTCTCATGGAAACACTCTCTCTCTCTCTCTTCCATAATTTTTGTCATAGAATAATGAAATTTTCAGGATCAATAGATACACTGAAAATATACTCACTGCACAAAAAGGATCACGCTACTTGATATACACTGCACGCCAGCAGCGATGGAGTCTCCCATTTTTCTTAAAAATTATATTAGGGGGCAAAATAGGTCCAAAATTCCTTTGGATGGGTGTTCAGGATCCCCCAATTATTACCAATACCCCTGTTTCCTGAAAAATTTACAGTCCTGAAAAATCCGAATTTGTCTCAGAAGCACCCCACGAATTTTCCGTAATTTGCGAGGTAGAATCGTGAAATTTGCAGGACCGATAAATACACTGAAAATGTACTCACTGACCAAGAGGGGTCCCTTTAAGAGATATGTACAGTGGATACTATGAGAAGTGAGACAAATTCGGATTTTTCAGGACTGACAATTTTTGAGGAAACAGGTGTATTGGTAACAATTAGAGGCCCTGAATACAAATCCGAAGGAATTTTGGGCCTATTTTGCTCCCTGGCGTGGAGTGTATATCAGGTAGGATGACCCCTTTCGTGCAGTTAGTTTATTTCATCCCCAGAATTCATTGCCACCCGAAGTTTATTGTCGCCTGAAATTTATTGCCGCCACGAAATTTATTACTGCCCAAGGAGTTTATCATCATCCCCAGAGTTTCCCGTCATCCCTGGGGTTTCTTCCCTCCTCGACTTTTGGCTACGTTGATGGCTTTACAATATCACAGGGTGAAAATGATTCGAACAACATGGATATTTGATTTAATTGGATGTTAAAGAAATATCATATTTCTTATCCATTTATTCATTCCATTGAAAATCCAAAACCTACATTTATTTGATCAATTTGGCAAATATAAAAGGAATGCCTTTAAAAGGGTAATATAGTAATTACAAATGTATACATTAATTTAACTTCCATTGGAGGTGCATTTAATTTCCCTTTGTCTATTTATAATCTTTCAAAAAACTGCTGCTTCGCGAAATATCTTTGTGCAATGTACGTGTTTGCAAACATTAAGCAATCGTCAATAATTACGGTGCCTCTTTTTTGTGTCCACATGAGAAGTAAGTTGAAATCAAAAGTGAAAACTTACCTTTCGGTATCCATTTTGGAATCCAGATTTTCACCACTGTCATACAAACTTATAACAGACATAGCATCAATATCAGGATGATAATTTACTTTATCACAGGAAAATTCAATAGGATAATCTACGGATCTATACTTTTTGGCCTCAAAATTTTGGGTAGTAGACTGATCTGAGCGATGAGGTAGTGTCGAGTTATCCGATGTACCTGAATGATGAATGGAAAATGTGTTTTTAAGTTTCCCAGCATTTTTACGAAATGAGACTGCCGGAGTTGAAGTGCTTCGTAATAGTGGAGACTTATCAGAAGAGTATGTTTTTGTTTCATTTTCAGTCTTATTCGGAATGGACATTCCAGTGATTCAGCCGCTAAAATTCGCTGAAAAATATATGTGATAATTTGTCATTTATGGAAATGACTCATTATGATAATTAGCACAAATATAATACATCATATTCATGAGAATTATCGAAATTATATCAACTGTTAATTATTCTTCTTTTTATTTCATTCCTAGACATCCATAAATAGTTTAATTAAAAATAACTTCAGAACTTCAAGACAAATCTGTGAAATATTATTATATGTATATATTCAGGACTTACGTACAACAAATGGAGATATACTGTATTTAAAGAAATTTTAATGTATTTTTTTGTGGATCTTCAGATTCATTTTTTACGAAATTTAAACTATTTTAGACTTTTGCATGATAAAAATATTCATAATCGTTGACAGATTCTGGTCATTGGAACTACTGATGACTGAGGAAGGCAAGGCAAGGAGGCACTTTCTCTCTCTCTTTAAAGGCGGCCTTCCATACCAGCTTTTAGCGTCAACTTTTTTTAGCTTCAACTTTTTTTGACCATTTCCATTTTCCATAGAGCAGAACAAACACGGCGTTTTTATGTCAACTGTCATTTAATACTTTGTGTTGAGGCCCATTGGCCCATTAATAGAAAATTGCAGGCAAACATTTTGATATTTACAGCGCCATCTGTTCGTATCTATCTATGCAAACCTGAGAACTATAGAAGAAGAATATAACCTAAATATAACTTGAGATTTTGAAAACTTCATAAAAATACTGAGTGACTAATGATGATATTATAATTCCGAAGTAAAGATGGGAAGTCAAGAAATCGAAATGGGCAATAACTTCGAATCCGACATCTGCAAAAATTATAAAGGCTTTCAAGTTTTACGATCGAATGATCAAATCAAAGAGCTTCAAACAATATTGAGAGATAAGTGAGTCTTTCGATTCTAAAGGGTCGATTGGTTAAGGTTTTTTTGTTGAAAATCAATCGAATGATTAGTATTTGATAAACTTTTTCAACACATCTTTCAGGAATACAACACGCAGTGATTTCAAATTTTATGCTGACCGTCTCATTCGTCTAGTTATCGAAGACAGTCTAAACCAGCTACCCTTCACAGATTGCAAAGTTGTCACTCCTACCGGAGCCACCTATGACGGTCTGAAATATAAATCTGGTAACTGTGGGGTGTCTATAGTTAGGTCTGGCGAATCTATGGAACAGGGACTCCGAGATTGCTGTCGAAGTATAAGAATAGGAAAAATTCTCGTAGAATCTGATGCAGATACCCACGAAGCTCATGTAGTTTATGCAAGGTTTCCAGAGGACATAGCTCAAAGACATGTATGTTTAGCTGATTCAGGATATATTTTTTCTGCTGTTTTTCACAGTCTGCCAGAAATAACAAAAAAATATATACAGAAACTAGCTGCCCCGGCAGACGTCCTGTCCAAATTTGTTTGTTTTTTCCTATGTTTTTCTTTGTTCCATCTAAGTTATGCCTGTGACTCTGCCTGCTTCCCGTTATTATGTTTTCCCGCTATCATGTTATTACATTATGTTGTTTTCCTGTTATCTAATTATCCTGTTTTTCCGTTATCCACTTTTCTACTTATCCCGTTTTCCAGTTATCCCGTTTGCCTATTTTCCCGTTATCCCATTATTGATAGCACAAAAATATTTCAAATATCTGTGTATACCAATTTTTATGGCAATCGGTTGTACTGTATAGAAGTTAATGCACTGCAGCGCCGTCTAGTGATGAGTTAAATGCATAGCATAAAAACCATCTCCATGGAAAAACACTTTCAAAAAATAATCAACCAAATGTCGTTCCTATCGTCAGTTATTATTGAGAGTGCATACAAAAATTATGATTTTGCAGTTTGTCCGAATATTCCGACTTTCCTTTGTCATTGTGCCAATTTTTTTCCTGAAATTTCTTCTAGAACCATAAAGTACAAAACAAAAAAAGAATTACGCATATCCATCGTGAGATATGGTCTTGAGTTCATACAAAAAAGGATTTTCTTTTCCAGGCAACTTTTCCGATTTTTCTTTCCATAAAAACCTTCCTCAGACTATTACAAACATTGAAAAATAACAATTGCCAAATCGGTCCACTCATTCTCAAGTGATGTGCTTAGCACCACAATTTGACAATGATTTCTATTATACAGATTATAGCTTCATTCCATATATAATATCCCAATTCATCTGAATTTCTGAGAACTTTCTGGCTTCTATACTAATGCAGAAACTAGCTGAAGGGCCAGAAATTAAATGCTATGTGCCATTTATGTTAATTATGGTTTCTGTTGCAGGTTTTACTGATGTACCCTATAATGTCAACAGGAAATACAGTCAGTAAAGCAGTCAATGTCTTGAAAGAGCACAGAGTAAAAGAAGAGTGTATCATACTCAGTAATTTATTTTGTACTCCACAAGCTGTACAGACTGTCTTGGATACTTATCCTAAGGTAGATAATTTTTCATAAATAAAAAAAAGTGTTATAGAATATTTTTTGGAGTTTGGGAAAAACATTCCATGAAAGGAAGAGCAAAATATAATAGTAATATAGAGAGACACGAATCCTTACAGTTTTCTACAAATTTTGAGCCTCAATATCCTCAACAATGATCATAACAACCTAGCCATTGCATATTGAATCTTGTGGCCATTTTCATTTAGACCTAGTCAGTTTTCGATTTTTTGTGCATCCTAATGAAATCAATGAAACCCTATTCGTTTTTTCTGTCATTTTCAATTTGAAAAAAATCCTTCAAATGTAAAAATTATCCACTTCTTGGGGATAATATACTGGGAGCAAACTGAAATCAATGAAACTGTTTTCTAAGATTTTTCCTTATTTTCGAGTTTAAAAATCTATTGCATGTAAAAATATTCTACTTCTTGGGGGTTGTCCATTAATCACGTGATGTTTTTTAGCAACTTTTTAACCATCCCCTACCCCCTGGTGATACGTAGTGAGGTTCAAGACCCTTACCCAAAATCACGTGTATTTTTTTAGTACGAAGTATCTTCAAAAAATTCAGAATATCATCTTTAAATACAGGTATAATCTAATTTAATTCTGGAAAATTAAAGACTGTGATAAAAATGTCCAGACAGACATTAAGGTTGCAGGTTGTTTTTGAGTGGCATAAAAATAATAAAGGAAAGGTGTAATCATGTGAAAAACATGGTACATGAACATATTTAATGGACATTGTCCTCGGACCACGGATTAGCGAGAATTTCTTCAACACTAACAAGTTGATAAGCATCTTGCAAGTCAGCTGTTGGCACTGTGCTTTGTTGAAGATCAACGTCGGTTTCATCAAGCCACTCGCGTCATCATTTTTGCGCACTACGCAGATAATTTCTCTCGATCTACCGACGGATCATTAGGTTGCTTGTGCCTTAACTTTCTTCTCAGTACAGTCCACACTGCTAGCACGTCCTTCCCACAAGCTGCTGACGATCCTTCTTCGGGCTCTGGCAATAAAGGTCATAAGGCAATTTGTCAAAGCCCTCATGCATTGGGGTAATTCCAAGAGACCGACGCAGAAGAAATGTAGCAAACGGCTTACCATCATGCTCTTGAGGCTACGGAATACTATGGACGACTGCAAAATCGGGTAAGGAGGTATCACGAAGGGTTCCGGAAGAATACATCGAAGAGAATAACTGGCGACTGGCAAGCCGAGCCGGGCAGTTGTCGCGGCCGGCGGGGAAATCGTTGCCTGGCCGCTTTTCGGTTTTCAGAAATCGCGCGTTCACCGAAAAAATACACGTGATATCTCACTACACCCCCTCCCCCTTTGTGATATTTCGTGATTTTTTACGACCCCCCCCCCCTTCCGAGCCTCACGTGCTTAATGGATGGGGATATTGTACTGGAATATTTTTCTGTTGCACTTTCTTTTGTAATTGAGCAGTTACAATACCCGTCATGGTGATCTTTTGCGTATTCCAAATCACAAGACAACAAAATATAAAAAAATCCCCTTTATATAATGCAATAATTCTATATAATAAATTACCTGAAGAGATCAAGCAAATTACCTCTGATAAAGTGTTTCATGACAGAGTGAAGCAGCTGCTGCTGCAGAAATGCTACTATAGTTGTGATGATTTCCGTTGAGCACGTATTTTTTATTTTTATTTTTGTCAATTTTTTTCTATTGTTCAAAGTGTATTTATACTTATCTATGACGCTTTTTCCATATGTTTTTAATTTGCAGTTTATATGCACGACTTTTATATATATATATATATATATATATATTTTTTTTTTTTCAGATGAACATACTAACATCCGAAGTACATCCTGTGGCACCGAACCATTTTGGGCAGAAATATTTTGGTACAGATTAAGACTGAATAATGAAATATGGTGTGACTTTTTAATTAAAATAACTCGTATTGTTGGCCCTTGTCCGAATTATGGATTTTAAGTTATATTTCTTGCAGTTCAATACATTTTTGTTGATTATGACAAGATATTCCTTTAAGAGACCTTATATAATAAGTGATTTCATTTCTCATTGCCAGTTTTTTGGATAGAATTGAATTTCACAAAGATATTGCTTTAAATGGACCTTTTAAAATATGTGAGAATTTCCAAATGAATGGGTTTTCATCAGATCATTCAATTGGTGTAAAGAAACCAATATAAGAGTGTGAAAAGTGATGTTTTTATCATATGTTTACTTTTAGAAAAACACAGTTACCATTACATTATCAGTGCCATGGCTGATGATTTTATGTTATAATATTTTAAAACATAATAATAATGGTTTTCCTAATATTATTATTTTAACAAATTTTAAACTCATTTTGGCCTTTACTAATGTTTGTACAATGAAATGAAATGTGGGTACAATGTGGGAAGATAAAGAATAAATAAAGGAACATAATTCTGTCTTTCTTTATAAAAATCCTGTCTGACTGTATTTTAAATTTTTCATGAGATTAACAGTTTTTAAAAGGTTATAAATTCATGAATATGAATTTTTAACATTTGGAAGATATATTATAATTGGTTGTTTAATCAGTGAAAAAGGTTGTGTTTATGCAAAAAAAAAGAAACGATTGAAACCAGTGGAAAACGTTTATAAAAACAAAACATTGGAATAGAAGTAATGAATATGACAAAAAGTAGAAGTTTGGTAACTGGTGAAAAATAACATTACTTACCGTTTTACACATATTAAAATGGCTATTTTTCAAGAAAATTATAGTTGCCCTCTGAATACTACACTCACAGGAGGATACTTACTAACTTGAGATTAAAATGAACTGAAAATAGAAAACATACACTTCATGGATAAAAATAAAATGTTTAACATAAAACAAAAATTCAAAAAATTCAAAAAGAACATTTTTGAGTTCTTCAATCTCATGTTAGAAACAACCGTTATCTTCACTTGATTTCAACAAACTGAGGATTCCATGCAAATCAATGTGAATATTGTAAAAAGGAACCCTACGTTTTTTTTTCTATTTAAATAGTACAGACTTTGCCAACTTTTATTTGAAGATTAATTAGAATTTTTTTACGGCTTCAATATTGTGACATAATCGTGTTTTTAACCAACGAAACCAAAAAGGAGGAGGTTCTCTAGTCGACGTCCGATTCCGATAATTTTTTTCTCAGTGGATAGGGTGTACTTTGAAGTTGGTCCCATTTGAATTTCAGAAATGAAATCCAGCCCTAAGGGTAGCAAAATGAAGGATATTGATCACTCACCCTCTGAATTCTGGTCCATTAACCGATTCTATCAGGCATAACTTTGTACTGGGTTATCCGATTTGGATGATTCTTTTTTAGCCACATAAAATTGAAAAATAATAACTTTTTAACAAAAAATTGATCCGACTAAATACGGAACTGAAAAGTAAAAAATAAAATAAACCTTCTTAGTCTCAATAACTAAGCTCCTAGACTAATGTAAGTAACTAATTTTGAGTCGGCGCCAAACAAACAAGCAAAAGATTTAGGTAAGGCGTAAAATGATGGCATTGAGTTGCAAGGTGACATTCTGATAATTTTTTTGAAGTAATTTAATGATCTTCGTTGATTGTTTGTTTAGCGCCGACTCAAAATTAGTTACTTACATTAGTTTAGGAGCTTAGTTATTGAGACTAAGAAGGTTTATTTTATTTTTTACTTTTCAGTTCCGTATTTCGTCGGTTCAATTTTTTGTTAAAAAGTTATGTTGTGAGAATATGCTCTGACAATGCACACTAGTTTTTCTTGGTTTAACAGTCCGTTTTGTGTGAACTATTTATTTTCTTGACGTCTGACCAATGTAAGCTCTATGACAATCTGAACAATCAATTTTGTAAATAACTTTAATTTTAAGGGGGTCCTTAGTTTTGGTAAAGAATAGTGAAACAGTTTTCAAGTTTTTTTTGTATATATTTATCAATTTAGGAGTTAATTCTTAAATATGATATTGATTTGTATAACATGATGTTGTTTTCTTGTTCCGTCCTAGAGTTTTGTGGTACTGACTGATAGTTAATTACAGAGTTTGTCGTTCCTCGTATTGAATGTAAAGAACTGAATAATATATTATTAACAAGATGTTTGAGGTAAGATGTCACGTAATTCAATAAGTAATTTTAAAGTAGGGCGGGGATGTGTGAGTCTAGTCATTCTCTTTTTTAATGCACAAATGAGGTTCATTTTCATTTGACAAAAGTATCCAAAAGTTCTTCTATTTTGTCATAAGGAACAGAGATAATTACGTCATCTACATATCTTTTGATAAATTTATCAAATCATCAAGTAAAGGCCATTGACGTACCAAAATTTTGTTTATAATAAGAACTATTGAAAATCATGTAGTTTGATTCAAAAATGAATATTGAAATAGACAGTAATTTCCAATTGCTTCCCAATTTTATGTTAGATATTATAAATTTAAGAGTAAATTTGTGAACAAGGAAACAACATAGAAACTCTACTATGTAATCAGGCAGTAATTGAAAATCATTCATAAAAGTACTGAAAGAAAATGAGTCCTTGATATAAAAATTATTTTCAGTGTTATACAGGGTGAGTCAGAAGTACTTTAACAAACTTCAGGAGGCGATTCTTCACAATATTCTAATATGAATTGTCCACATAAATATAGGTCCAGAAACGCTTCGTTTTCAAGATACAGGGTGTTGAAGTTTTATTTTCGTTTTTTTTAAATAACTCGGAATACTGACCTTAATTAAACGAAAATTGGTATTGAGAGGTTAGTCAAATTCGAACCTGATGTTATTACTGCTCTTACTCGTTGGGGGCGCCACCTACACGTCTTTTTCTTTTTTGAAGATTCATAACTTTTTTTAGCGTACTTCTAGCACATTTTTCAGTAAAAAAATCAATTTCTCTATCATATCTACTTAAAAAAGCTACCCTTGTTACTAGTCGCTATAAGCAACCGTTTTCTAGATATTTGGACTTGAAGTCAATTATTTGAAAATTGATGCGTGTTGAAGTTATTACCATTATTTTACATTTTTCACAAGAATGCTTAGGAAATGAATTTGACGTTTAAGTAAGTAGTTTTGGTAATTACATATTATGTGATAGTTAAACGTTTTGTGTTTTGTTGAAGTTTCTGTAAGTTTTAAAACACTAATTTTGAAAAAATGGATTATTTGAACAATAATGCTCATTTAGCCGGTATGCATTTTGTTTATGCCCTTCCGGATGGCAATGCGCGCGAAGCAAGACGTATTTACCAGGAGCGATTTTCTAATCGAGTACTGCCTTCAGCTCCAACATTTACCAGTCTCCGCCGTCGTTTGGCAGAAACAGGCAGCTTTAAGAGGGCGGCTGATATTATTGGAAGACCACGAGCAGTCCGAACCCCGGAATTGAAAGAAGCTGTTTTGAACGCTCTTGAGGAGAACCCAGAAACAAGTACAAGAATAATTGCTGAAGCTCTCAATTCTACTCAGTCCACAGTTTGGAGAATTATCCACGATCAACAATTTTATCCATACCATATTCAAAGGGTACAAGCTCTTTTGCCACGAGACTTTCCCCAACGCATTACTATGTGTCAGTGGTTTTTGAGAAAATTTACTGGAAATCCTCAATTTTTAAGATATGTACTCTTCACGGACGAGGCAAACTTCTCCCGAAATGCTATCACAAACTTTCATAACAACCGTGTTTGGGCTCTGGAAAATCCGCACGCAGTTAGTGAAAGACATTATCAGTATCAATTTTCTGTAAATGTATGGGCGGCTATAATTGATAATTACTTGATAGGTCCTTTCTTTCTTCCGTTCCGACTGAATGGAGCAACTTACAGAGACTTTTTAGAAAATGAATTGTTGGGACTACTTCAGAATGTACCATTAGAAATTCGTATCCGCATGATGTTTATGTATGATGGGGCTCCGGCCCATTTTAGCGTTGTAGCCAGGGAATTCCTTAACACTGTCTATCCAAATCGATGGATCGGTAGGGGTGTAGAAGAACCTAACCAGGAGTGGGCACCAAGGTCCCCAGATCTAAACCCGCTAGATTTTTATTTTTGGGGACATTTGAAGTCACTAGTTTATAAAACTCCAGTAGCAAAGGAGTAAGATCTGAAAAACCGAATAGTAGACGCCTGTGATACGATAAAAAACACACCAATAATTTTTGAGGGGGTACGAGATTCAATGACTAGAAGACTGAACAATTCATTTGAATACAATTTAGTTTCCTTTATTTTATTTTATTCTACATATTCAAAATTTCTTGAAATAAAATGATATTTCTTGCAAATTTTATTAAAACAAATACAGATTTTGCACCCTTGATACAAAAATAACTATTTCAAACGAGTAAAAATAAATAGAATAGGTGGCGTCCCCTACAAAAAACCAAAACTACTTAAACGTAAAATTCAATTCCTAAGCATTCTTGTGAAAAATGCAAAATAATGGTAATAACTTCAACGCATCGATTATCAAATAATCGACTCGAAATTTTCGAGTCCAAATATCTAGAAAACGGTGCTTATAGCGAATTATAACAAGGGTAGCTTTTTTACGTAGATATGTTAGAGGAATTGATTTTTTCACTGAAAAATGTGCTAGAAGTACGCTCAGAAAAGTTATTTACCTTCAAAAAAGAAAAAGACGTGTAGGTGGCGCCCCCTACGAGTAAGACCAATAATAACATCAGGTTCGAATTCGACACCTCAAAAAACCTCTCAATACCAATTTTCGTTTGATCAAGGTCCGTATTTCGAAAGTTATTTAAAAAAAACGAAAAAATAAAACTTTAACACCCTGTATCTTGGAAACGAAGCGTTTCCGTACATATATTTATTTGGACAATTCATATTAGAATACTGTGAGGAATCACCTCCTGAAGTTTGTCAAAGTACTTCTGACTCACCCTGTACGTCAGTATTTTCCTTAAAAAATATTCGAATTTTGTATTAGGACAATCGATCGAGGAAACAATTGCTCTAATAGATAACTTTGGCTTGTGGACTTTGGGGAGTGCATAAAAAGGTGCAATTATAAAAAGTCTAGCCTTCGCTGTTTCAGCATTAATCAGTTTGGCTTTTTCTAAACTCTAAGAAGTTTGTTTGCTTTTTGTTGTAAAGTATTCGTTGGATCATTTTTGAGTTTCTGATACTACTTATCATCAAGTAATTCTTGGCATTTATTGATGTAATCCCTTTATAAATTTTAACAATGTATAATTGAGGATGTTCTTTTAGAAAACTTTACATTCATTGAACGAATTCAGAAATAACTTTTTGGAGAATTTCTGTGTAAATAATCATCACATGTTTGTGCATTGCGATCTGAGGCAATGTTCAATATCTTTGTTTGAATCTTTAATAATAAATTCCAAATCTGCAAGTAATGTTGTGAATTTTTTATTATGTTAGGAGCTGGATTTCATGCCAGTCTATGTCACTTTGGGATGTCCCATACATGTTATATGGGAACTCATTGGTGGCCTTTTTACTGCTACAATCCCAACATCCTCAAGAAGGTGGATTACTGTTCTTGCGGCATAAGCACGGGAATTATCATGCAATAGCACAAAATTATTGTACCCAATGAAGCCAGCATAAGGAATAACATGCTCTTCAAGAATGTTGCATATGTACCAGTATTCTTTCTTTAATTCACCTCAATGAGCTCTCCGTGTGACTCTCCCAACTAATGCCACCTGATAGCATTATGAAACCACCACCAAAGCTTACGTTTTCTACAATATTATATTCTGTTACTTTTCCCCATTGATGTTCATTCCAGTTAGCATGAGCTCTTGAAAATTGTTTACTTTTGTGACATGGGAGAAGCCTATGAACTCTGACAGGACGTTTTGGATTCAAACCGACTTCTTAAGCCTACTTATTACACTTGAGATACGGAGCTGTGAGCATGCAAATATTTAATGTTGAAATATCGGTCATCTCTTGGCATTGTACATATTTTTCGTCCTTGACCAGGCTGCCTCTTGCATTCTCCAGTCTCAGTCGATTGTTGGATATGTAATCTTCTTGTCTGCAAACCTCATTGGCTAAAGTAACAATTTTAATAGAAAAACGATTGACAAGTAATTAATACCTACTTGAAACAAAACAGCAAGCATTGTTAGCCAAGACACATCATGCAATGTCCGTAACTCGTAACATAATTGCTTATTCAGCTATAAATGTCCAAGCATTCTTTTATAATAATAATAAATATACATGTATAAATAAAATAAAATATTGGTCATTCATAAACAAATACAAAAAAAATTAAAAATATAATGGGGTGTATTACTCAGTAGGTTTTTTATGTTTTTTTTAAACCCTGAATCTACATTAGAGTCTTTGATTTTGATTGGCAAATGATTATATATCTTAACTCCGTTATAAATATACGAATCCTTGATTAGAGAGGACGAAGGTAGGGGCAATTTCAAATTATTTCTAGAACTTTGTTGTGTGTAGTAGGTAATTGAAAGAAGTAATTTCAAATTTTTTAATATGTTTTCTTATAAGACAGTTAGTATCTTCTTATCAATGAATAGCTGCCTGCATGAATCAAGTGGCCCCATTTTAAAAATAGTTCAAATAGCTTTTTTTTGTATTTTGAGGGTAGAGTCAAGCAAATTTAAACTACAAACTTCCCAAAAGGGTAAGTCATAAGTACCTCAAATGTGATTCAATCAAAGCGTAATATGCAGTTTTAACAGAATATACTCCAAGCTCTCTAATTATAACAGTTACTCCACATCCATTTTTTTTTTAATTGTTTTATGTGCATATCAAATTTAATTTTTATAATCAAACCCAGAAATCTGGTACAATCTGTATTCTCAATTATATCACTTTTCAAGGTTACATCGTGAAGATGAGTACATTTAAATTAGACTATATTCCTTTTTCTGATATTAAATAATAAGAGGTTTGAATCACACCAAGACTTGACAATTTATATATCTAATGGAAGTCTGTAATATCCCGTGCTGGCTCAAGGATATATTTTCATCCGGGTGAGAGGGTAATTTGGAGCCCTCCCCTTTAAATAAAAAATCACCACAATGGAGAAAAGATTAGAAAAAATTACTCTTTCATCGCATCAGTTGCTTGTTTTTCTATTATTCGAGAACCGTATCAGTACTTAATACTTCTTAATAATCGTTGTAATGAGGAAGCTATTCATTGTTTGAACTTTTGGCACTCCCTAGACGAGGCGTCCTGGGCAGTCGCCCGGGTCGCCAGTGCCTTAAGCCGCCCCTGCTGGTGATATCTCATATTCACAAAGGCAATCTTAGCACACATATTTCATATTTGCGTTCGAATAAAGACTCATAATATCTCAGTGATTCCCAATTAGTACGAAAAGGACTAAAATAACTGCTTTCCAAGGTAAAGTTCCAAGTAGTTTTGTTTTGATTCAATTCATATTCTGATAGGTACCTATAGGTTGCTCAAAATTATACATATTTTGTGTCCACCTAATATTTCTCCAATACAGGAAAAAAATAATATATCCTAACTCCTAAGGTTTCATTTGGCAACATTGCCAACTCATCGTTTTTTGGACCCACATAAAAAGTTTCG
The DNA here is from genome assembly GCA_018342105.1 of Gonioctena quinquepunctata. NCBI lineage: Eukaryota > Metazoa > Arthropoda > Insecta > Coleoptera > Chrysomelidae > Gonioctena > Gonioctena quinquepunctata. Next base: position 197,056 of record JAFIRS010002541.1, read on the forward strand.
AGAAGGAATTCTCTTCCACACGACTGAACTTTTTTATGATTGTACCAGGAACGCTTTGAAAGTAAAAACACTGGTAGTATATAAATTTCCCATATGCCGGGCAGTGCATATGACCAGGGCCGGATTAAAAGGTGTGGAGGCCCTTGGGCAACAAAGGAGTGGAGGCCCCTAATTATTTTTCGAACAAGTTTTTTTTTTTATTTATTTATTGCGGAACAAATCTAATTATTTCGACATGAGCATATGTAGGTATAATAAAATACAAGAAATAAATTAAATTACAGCGTAAACAAAGGGATTCTTGCGAGCTTTTTTAGACGAAAAATCATTGATGATTTCGGTCAAATCCAGCATCCGGAGAAAATCATTCTCAATGCTAAGAAGCGATAACTTTGTCTCATCGTAATTCGCCTATTTTTTCATTTTAGAAAATGAACGCTTTCCAGTGCAATTTGACATCATTACATTCTCAGTTGTAATATCACAAGAGAGTGAAAATAATTCGACAGATTTTCAAAAATTTGTTGCCAGGCAATAGACAAGAGAGACCAACTGGCTCGAGTGGCTATTGCCAACAAGTTTGAGAAAGAAATCTAGATAATTATTTTCTACTATATCGAACTCTCGTGTGGTATTCTTTAGATTATTTTTTGATGTTACGATCATAAACACATTTCCTTGCAAAATTATATAATGTACTAAACCGGATTTGATTCATTTCACACTTTTCATGCGAATTGATGACTGACGTCAAATTAAATATATAGGTTGTCAGACAATAAAAACAAAATACCTCAAATTATTCCCTCGACAATTTTCTAGGTAGAATATTCCCACTATTGATTGGCCAAAACGTATGTGAATTATTTGAATTGAACGTTTCCATTGGTTTCTATCAATGTCAAAAAATAATCACTGTAATTTCAATGTTTGAGAATGTAGCTCTGAAATTTTGGTTTTCAAGAATTTGATAGTAGAACATCTTAGATAGATAGATAGCTAGTCCTTTTCAGAAGGATTTAAATTTGTTGCGGAATGTCATCTTTCTCTTAGACTCACACTTTCAGATTTCGGGGATTTCTCTGTTACAAGCGCGCCACTCAGCGGACACTTGTCAACGCCAATAAATAGGAAAAACAGGTATAGACGGGCAAAGTGTTTGTAGAATCGGCAAAAAAATAGTCAACAGAATTTGAACTTTTGTTCTATTATTGAATGCGCACAGGGCTCTTATAAATAATTTGATGCAATCATATTAATAAATTGAAATATTATTTTCTTTTGCTTATGATTATTGAATTTCATTGTGTATCTAGATCGCTTGTGTCATTCGAAGAATACATCGACAGAAAATCCTTCATTTAATAAAAAAAAATGTATATATTTTTTTTAAATTCAATTGTTCTTGTTTTTACAGCTAATTTCGATTGGATATAATATTTTGTATAATAGTATGATGTTTTACTTGGTGATTGTTTCTCGCATATACACATGATTCATCAGATCGAAGATTAATATTAACCATGGACTTTGACAAGAATACGAAACATGTTTTTGAATGTTTAAAACGAAAAATGAGAGGAAAAGTGGGAGAACTGCCCTTTCGTTGTCAGATTTTTTATATATAATTTTGCATACCCTTCGGTATTTGTTAGGAAATTTTACCTAAAAATTTATATTGTGGAGGCCCCTCTCTTGTGGAGGCCCCGGGGCTGCAGCCCCGTTTGCCCCCCTCTTAATCCGGCTCTGCATATGACCACTCCTCGTAGTGTTCTTATTTTTATTGCCGTTCCAATTGGGATTAGAATAACTAGGTATACTAGTAGACAATAGATTCCACTTTTCGCTGCCAAAACGCGAAAACTGTTGCATTTCTTTGGGGAATCCCATATCGATAAAATATATACTGCATTCCCCAGTATATATTAATATTTGTTATCTGATCAATCTTCATGATATATATTTGACTGCATGAACAATTTGGGTTTGGTGTTTATTTGCAAACTTATCTACATCTACAACCAGTGTTATATTTTTCGATCGAATTGAGGGATTATTGGGTGAGTAGTAATATTTGTATTATTTTATTAGTTACAACGAATTGCAAGGCCATGTTTAAAAACTTTTCATTGAAATGTTTGAGAAAGCAGGAAGCCGTTTGTTTACGAAGGAAAAAAAAGGCATCTACCTATATTGACAAAAAAAAAGAAATAAATAAGGCAGTGTCTGTTATTCCGGTGTTCGAAGTTCGTTGAAATAATTTCTGACAAGGATAATTTGGACGACATTAATACAGAAGTAACTAATCCAGATATATAATAATAATAATAATTTTATTCTCCGGAAGGACAATACAAGTATTGTATAGGAGTAGTCGTTCATCTAAAGTAAAAGTAAACAGTAAACAGTACATGATAACATTCAGTTAATTGTAACATGTATATAACAGACAAAACACAGTAGATTTACAAGTAGGTACTTATTATAGTGCCTGAGTAGTAATTCATCTAAAGTAAAAATAAACAGTAATTAGTAAATAATATATGATAACATTCAGTTAATTGTGTAACATGTAATCACAGTGGATTTACAAATACTTATTATAGTGCCTAACATCTTTCAATTAAAAATTGTTTAAGACATTATATATATATATATATATATATATATATATATATATATATATATATATATATATATATATATATATATAGATATATATGTGTGTGTGTGTGTGTGTGGGAAGTATTTGCACTAGTTGGGTACAAAACTAGGGATATTGGAGTAAGCAGCAATGAAAAAGTAAACTCTTTAAGGTTTATCCAAGCTTTCGGAAATGTTTATTTCCATCAGGGAGACTACAATAGATGAAAAAAACCAATAGTAATACATATTCAAGTGCGAAACATTATGCTACTTACAACTTTGTTGAGGTTGGTTTCAATGATGTAAAACATATTCATCTAACATAGTGATACAAAAGAAAAAAACGTAGATCAAGGAATAAACGAAGTTCAAAGTTACTACAACCACATTCTTGTTTAAAATTATATAAATATAAATGTGACTCATGTGGTCAAGTGAAACTGACAGGTTAGGAATGAATCTCGCAATTATATTTAAGCCAACGCGACACCTGACGGATGTCACTTGGAAATAGTTACAGTAGTGCCAACTGTTAGATTAGTACCAACTGATGTTACCAGGTGGCGGTAATGTTAAAAAGAACTATTATTGTTGTCAATTTTGATTGATATCTGAAGACAATAAATAAGAGATCTCACTCAAATGGTTAATTAAAAACAATTACTACTTCAAAAAGGAGTATAGTAGACTCCTTTGGACTTTATTTGGAAAATATAATAGTACAATTAAAACTACTCGACTGAGTGTCTGAAAACAACTAGTATTTAATGATGCCACGCAGGGCTATTTATAGTGTTAGAAAAATGGTAACGCTGGTTAGACCAGCGAAATATTATCCTGCAGTCAGTTTCTGAGAGCGGACGTGATGTCCCTGGGATGATCCCTAGGAGTCAGCAGTAACCTGATACTCCTGGGATGGCCACTGGTTATCTTGCTTATAACATATATATATATATATATATATATATATATATATATATATATATAACATTGTTGTCAATTTTGATTGATATCTAAAGACAATAAATAAGAGTAGGTCTCACTGAAATGGCTAATATCTATTTTTTTATTTATACAATTGTTTTCTTGGGAAATGAAAGCCATTTCTAAGAATATTCTCTTAGATGTATGTGACTCTGTCGCTAGCACTCTCACTGAATCGTAATTCATCTGGTGGTCAAATTCATTCACATATTCTGGCAGAGCAAATCTTTCAGGATGCAATCTGCAGTTACTTTTATGAGAAATTATTCTGTTCGATAATGATCTTTGCGTTTGACCAATATATTGTTTATTACAACCATGACAAGGAATACTATAAATTACATTTGACATTGAAAGTAATGGAGTTTTATCTTTACTGATACAATCAAATTGATGATGTCATTTCGAGATAAAGCACTGATTAAATATAAGCGTACCAAGCTAGAGCGTGATTGGAACTACTATAGAGATCTCAGGAACCTAACTAAACATGCAATAGTTCGCGAAAAAAGGGCGTATATCCAATTCAGAACTAGAAATTGTGGAAATGACAGTAAATCTCTATGGAAAGAACTCGACAAAATGAATATCCACTCTAAAAACAGAAACCTAACAATCCCAGCAAATTTGAAAAATGCTAAAGTTATAAATGACTATTTTACCAGCTCTTCCAACACTTACAACTAGAAGCTGATACTATCAACCACTACTCCAACAACAATCTGCCTGGTGCAGGACTATTTAGGTTCACACCTATCAGTGAAACTGACATCTATAAGCACCTTCAGTAGATATGCTAGGCGGGTTCTGGCGCAACCCCTATTTTGGGGTGGGTTTTGGCGAGTGAGTGAGGGGGTGGTTTTCGGGTGGGGGTAGGGATGATGGTGGCGGTCATGGGCGGTTCGTTGTGGGAGGGGTTTGTGAAAAAGATGGCGGTGAGAGGGGTGGGGATGGTTGTATGTGGGGTAGGGGTGGGGGGGATGAGTGGCCTGTGATTGGTCGGAATGGTGGCAGCCATGTTGTGTATGGGAGTGTGTGATTGAGAGTGGGAGGTGGGGAGAGCTGTGATAGGTCGTGGGCGTGGTGATAGCCGCCGGCCGTTATCCAATGGCCGCAGCCATATTGGGGGGTGTCAACCAATATCCGTCAACGGCATTGGTCGGACGGAAGTGTCACGTGATCAGTGAATGGCGGCGGCCATTTTGGAAAGTGGGAGGAGTCAGCGATGATGCGGCTATGACTCAACCGACAAGTCTTTGCAGGAATATTATCTACGTCAGCACTTCTTATCAGTTGTTTATTTAAGCGACCGGATATCGGCGGCATCCTTTGTTTACATTGAGATAAGATATCGGCGGCGGCATCCTTTGTGAAAGAGTTTGTTTACATTAACAAGATAAGAGAGTATGCAGCTGCACGCTCGAACCGTGGGATAAGTCTAACGATTACTATTCGTATTTGTATCTAAGCGGACTAAGGCACTGTCGGCGACATGGAAGCAGGACGGATAACTTTTAAAACGTCACCAAATATACAGGGTGGATCGAAAGAGTGTTTAGAGGAGGAGAAGAACGAAACAAGTATATATTGGAGTTTTTTGTTGAAATGACGTCAGTTGAGGTTATGTTGTCGATGACAGAGGAGTATACACGGAAATTGGAACAGTTTCATCGAAAAGTCAGAGCTCTGAACGAAGAGTTACAGTTTTATGAAGAGAAACGAAACGTCACAAGAAAATTGAAAAAGTTGAATCTCTACACGACACAACCATCAACATCGAAATATGATTCAAATGGTACTAGTGACTTTGATTCTGAACACCATCTTATACGTAGACATACCGTATGATGATGATGTACGTGGAGTAGCGGTTTCTTTCAAAGATGGCAATCAGTCTTGGATTCCAATGAATCGAACAGCAGGACTTCGAAGGTTATTCTTCACCACAGACCTGCCACCCCACCTCGAAGGCGATGACAACAACAACACCATAATCGAGAAATATCAGCTCAAGTTTGAAATGAATGATTCTACAAGTACAGTGATGCCATGGAGAAGGCTTCCAACGGTAGCAGTAGCGATGACGTCACCAACACCGCCACCACCACCAATACTGCCACCCTTGGAACATGAAATATATAAGATTTTTGTACTCTCATGTGTTGTTATAACCATAATGTTTTTTGCTTTGGCGAAATTCCTATTCAAAACTGTAAAAGAAGCTTGGAATCGTCATGTAATATCAAAATAAATGAATAGAGAGTCTAACCTGACTTTTATTTCAAAACGGTGTACGTGACGTGAGCCACGTATACCGTGTGTGGGTGTGAGAGAGAGAGAATACCTCTGACGGTTTCCCCTCTTTGTTTTTCATTTCAAACTTGGCTTTTTTTCCACTTTTTTCTCAATAATTTTTTCAATTTTTTTCTCAAGTACTTTCATTTTTTTTTTCTCAATAATTTTTTTCTCAAGTATTTTCTTTTTTCTCAACTTTTTTTCTCATATTTTTTTTTTTTTTCTCAAGTATTTTTCTCAAGTATTTTTCTCAACTTTATTCTTTTCAATTTTATTTTTTCATTTGGGAATAACCCCCCGAAGGAAATTAATTTTTTTAAGTTCCAATTTCCGAAACATACTTGCGGTTGATTGATGAAAAATGTATTTATAACCTCAATCATATTTTTATAATGAACACAAAAGTATATATTCTCCAACATGGTCACTCGATCGGACACCAAGCTTCGGTGGACTCGTATCAGCTGTTCGACTTCGTCCTCGTTGAGAAGAAAGTTCACTCCATGTTTTTCAACTTGAACATATTTGCAATCTTCCCAAACTGATTGCGTAACTTTGCAATAGTCTCCACACTGGTATTCCACATCATCGTTTAGATCGGGAGGATATAGGGGAAGCGGGCTCCAAAAGAAGTCATCCCTGAGGGTTGCCAATAGGTCGGTGAACAGGTTTCATTATTCGAGATATCGCGAGACGAGGCAGGGTGAGTCTTCTTCCAATAAACAAAGAGAAATATATATCTTTCACACAATACGACGAACAGACAGACATTAAATTCCGTTTCATTGATTCTTTTCGATTCATGGGCGCAAGCCTGGATGAGTTGGTGCGCACGCTCAGAGTGGAAGATCTCTGTAATACAAAGCGCGAATTTCAACATTTAAACGATGAACAATTCTCACTAATCACGCGCAAAGGGGTATTCCCCTACGACTTTGTGGATTCCATGGAGAAACTCGAGATTACAGCGTTGCCAGATAACGATAAATTCCACAATCAGCTGAACGATTGCGATATCTCCAAACATGAATACCAACATGCTCAGAAGGTGTGGCAATCGTTCGATTTGGCAACACTGGGCGACTACTCTGACTTATACATGAAAACCGATATTTTATTGTTATGTGACGTCTTTGAAAATTTCCGCCAATTAGGTCACAACACTTATGGACTCGACCCCGCTTGGTACTATACCATGCCTGGCTATTCATGGTCATGCATGTTAAAGTACACAAAGTGTAAGCTGGAGATTATCAAAGATGTCGACATGCTTTTGTTTGTGGAAAAAGGGATTCGGGGCGGTATAAGTCAGTGTTGTAACCGATTCTCTCAAGCGAATAATAAATATATGGGGGAGAGGTATGATCCTCAACAACCCTCCAAATATTTATTATACTTGGATGTAAATAATCTCTATGGATGGGCTATGAGGGAGTATCTACCCTCTGGAGGGTTCAAATGGGTCGAAAATTTCGATAATTTGAACGTTTTGGAGGTGTCGGATACTTCTGATACAGGCTACATCTTCGAAGTTGATTTGGAATACCCCGAAGGAATACATGATGAACATAAAGATTTTCCACTTTGTGCAGAACATCGAACTCCTCCAGGTTCAAAATTACCAAAATTATTGACCACCCTGTACAACAAAGAAAACTATGTCGTACCACATGCCCCCCAGAAGGTGTGGGAACGTTCGTTTGGGAACATGGGCGACTACTCCACATACAAAACCATATTTTTTTGTTATTGAGTCTTTGAAAATTTCCGCAATTGGTACGACACTTATGGACTCGACCCCCCGGGGACAAACCCCCGGCTTTCATGGTCATGCATTTAAAGGGATACAAAGTGTAAGCTGGGGATCTGCGCATCTTTGTTTGTGGGGGGATTCGGGGCGGTATAAGTCAGTGTTTAATTTAAATTTTTCGTAATAATAATATATGGGGAGAGGTATGATCCTCAACAACCCCAAATATTTATTATACTTGGTGTAAAAAA